>OY755038.1:61688365-62288365 GCA_963576565.1 Aspidapion aeneum
AACGTTTAAAAAAGGATCTTAAAAACAATTGGATACCGCACACGATGCGCCTGAAGGGTCGGCAGGTTTCTCTTTAGTGGCAGAAAAAACTATTGACATATCTTGAGTAAGGACACCTTCCTCAAAATGTATCCACATACCTTTAAATCGAACCTGCTTCTTCCCGTGTTTTTTTAAGCGTTTTTGTAGTTTTCAGGAAAATGTTACATAAAATTAAATTATGTGATGGTTTATTTTACTAATAAGTCTCAAATGCATTATTTTTCTCCAATATAAACAGAATATCTAATGATCATGGGCGCACCCACGGAGGGGGTGGCTCAGGGCCCGGGCCCCTTACATCTTTTTAGATATTTTCCACATATTTCATGAATAAAAAGATAACATAGCATAAAATTTGAACCGAACTGACCTATTCCTGAGTGCGACACTGCTGATGACTAACACAAAAATAACATTTCCTAAGTTTGTATCAACATAAAAAAATTGTTACAACATTTTTGATAACTGGTCCATCTCACCGACTTTTTTTCGATTCAATAGCTTAAAGCGTTTCTTAATATAATCATTATATGACGTAATAAGGAACACTTTAGGCTAAGTAACGAAAAAAAAGTCGGTGCGATTGGCTAGAAGTCACAAATAACGTTCTGTAAAACTATTAACAAAACATATAATTCTATTACGAAATATATCGATGACTATATCAAAAATATAGTTCATAAAAATACACACATAAATTCATTAATAAAAAAACTTTGTAAAACTATATTATAAAAAATACAAACATATCTACCTTATGATGAAAATATAGTTGCCACAACTTAACATAATCAATTAATTTTAGGAATTTAACAAAAATATGGAGAAAAACGGCTTTATTCAACAGTAATTTGACGAATACTCTGTAACATCCTTTAAAAAATGTCTTCTTAGAAGAGCTTTTTTTATATCTATTCCAGATAAATAAAAAATCATGTTATTTATGTAAAATTACATGCATTTTAACTGTTTGAGAAAATCCAATTGTCTCATTTTGTTTGTTAAATACCTTAGTAGTTCTACAATGTTTAAAAGCAGTGACATACTGTATATATTTTTGATATAGTTATCGATACATTTTGTAATAGAATTATATATTTTTTTAAACAGTTCTACCTACTCACGTGCGGTAAAGTTACTTTACCGCACGTGCACCACTTAGAAACCTTGGCAACGCATCAATAAGACAGCTTCAATATTTATTTATATTTCAATTTCGTCTAATTTGTTTATTTATAAATTACATTTAATTTAAAAAAAAAGGCATTCATAGAAAAAATATTGTACCTAACACATGCGGAAAGTGTTTTTACCACCCTTGACGGCTTGTCCGAACTCCGCTCCGCGTCGTTCGGTCAATTGCTGTCACGTGCGGTAAAGTATCACTTTCTACACTTGTTAGAAATATTATAGAACGTTATTTGTGACTTAGTTATCAAAAATCTTATAACAAGTTTTTTATGTTGATACAAACTTAGGAAATGTTATTTTTGTGTTAGTCATCAGCAGTGACGCACTCAGGAATAGGTCAGTTCGGTTCAAATTTTATGCTATGTTATCTTTTTATTCATGAAATATGTGGAAAATATCTAAAAAGATGTAAGGGGCCCGGGCCCTGAGCCACCCCCTCCGTGGGTGCGCCCATGATCATTAGATATTCTGTTTATATTGGAGAAAAATAATGCATTTGAGACTTATTAGTAAAATAAACCATCACATAATTTAATTTTATGTAACATTTTCCTGAAAACTACAAAAACGCTTAAAAAAACACGGGAAGAAGCAGGTTCGATTTAAAGGTATGTGGATACATTTTGAGGAAGGTGTCCTTACTCAAGATATGTCAATAGTTTTTTCTGCCACTAAAGAGAAACCTGTCGACCCTTCAGGCGCACCGTGCGCAGTTTTATTAACAAAAAATATAATTCTATTACGAAATATATCGAAAAATATCAATTTCTGACAAAAGTACTGGGTCGTAGCCGCTAAAAAAGAACTTTCGAGATTTTTGGATAAAATAAATGGATTCATGTCCATCCATATACTCGTATCAGCCTTGAAAACAGTTTTTTTGTAAATGTTTGTGGTTCTAACACAAATTATTGAGAAAAATGTGATCTACTATATTCCAAAAACAGCATATTGATGTTACGATTAAAAAGTTAGCATTTTTTGAACTTTTTAACAACAATTTAGAATTAATGAAAAGATAGCTCCAAATACACCCAATGCTGCGCGGCGGCCTAGGAATGTAAAAAGTGCAAAAAAAAGAGCACGCCCCTATAAACTGTTTCTCGTAAAAGTTTACACAATGTGTATTTAAACTGTTATTAGGAACTGAATTTGTTTGAAGAAAAAGTCTGGGTTATTTACAAAAAAAATAAACAAAAAAAATCTCAATGGATAGAATTAGATAACTTTTTAGATTTTGCATTGTGCTCGAGAAGATCTACCCAACGATACCACTCGTTACCCCGTCTGGATTTTTTCTAAAACTACCATAGGAGATTTCGTATAAATCCTAGCCTATTATATCACACAGTTAACTCTCAACACTTGGTGGTTCCATTATATTTTGCAACCGCGAAGTAAAATGCAAGAGAAATACAACTATTGTCTACCAACAATTAAATTATTTCCGCACCTGGCTTGGAAATTCTTTCGCTCAATCGATTTATCCAAAGAATTGTTCCTGCGACGGGAGGGTAGTGTTTGTCAATGGGAACACCTTGTGTCATGCCTTCATCAAATAATATCTTGACGGTATCAATTTCTTCATTAAACATTTCTGTTAAAAAATACAAAAACGATATTAACATTATTAAAAAGTAGCCAATATTATTCTATAAGCAAAATTAGCTCTAAACATGGTAGAAAATATAAATCTTAGGAATACCTAAATTAGTGTTACATAATTGGATGTCAATTTTGAGAAGTAAATCAGTCTATAATTTTACGATAAAAGAAAATTCTTAAAACACGTTTTCAAGCCCATCGTAACCGATTTACAGGGAATTGATATTTAAACATTTTTAAAGTTTTTACATAATCACTTGCAGTTTTTTAGATATTTAACTCATAATTTAAAAAAATACTGCAAAACAAAACGTTACAAAACGTAATTTTTGCAGTTGTCGGTAGTATAACAGTGGTAGCAACTCTTGCTTCGCGCCCGGGCAGGCCGGGTTCGAATCCTGACCAGGTACTTCGAAGTTTGTGATTGTTTAAAAATGCTTTAACTTTGCTAAATCTTTGCGGATCAAGGCGCCTAATCCTGATCGGATGGAACATCCACATCGGTCGTATAACTCCTTCACCTCTAAATTATACTTTACAGGGGCAGTCGGGCGCGCTGTGCGGATCAATTTCTGCTCAGATGGTTTTAATTATAAAGGAATGGCATTAATATTTTCTTGTAGAGTTTGTTCTTAGATTACAACTGGTTTAGCGTTTCTTGATTGTTTGCTGCTCTTGTTTTATACAAAAGTTGATGTACTTCTTCTTAATGTTGACAGGAAGTTTTAGCGTTTTCGCCATTTGGAAGTACAAATATCCATTGCTTTGATTTTTCTAGTTGATGAATGATTGGTGTAGCTAATTTAATTTGTGTCTTCTGGCAGAAAATTTCGCAACTATTGTGTTTCTTGTTTCTTGTTTTTGTTTCTTTCTTTATAGTATGCATGTTAAAATTAACTTTTCTTATAAAAAAAAAAATCGCACGAAACAACTTTAAACCAACTACTCTTAAATTACATTAAAACGGGATATAAGTAAAAGTAGTTAAAAATGTATTTAGTTGTGATGAGACTGTGTAGGAGTACATTATATTAATTTTCCTTCATTTCAAAAAAAATTCTAATAATGTAATACATAATTGTATTAGAAATATTACAGCTTTTAAAATACTCTGCCAATATATGGGCCCCTAAGCTCACACTAGGTACTATAGTTATAGTGTACGTGTGAGCTAATATAACTAAAAACTGAAATATATTTTATTCAACTCCAGACTAAATCACCTTTTGTTTGATACCACACAAGCCATGTTTTGACTTAAACTCAAATTTTTGAAATCTACCCCCACCCTTAAAAAAAAACAAAAAACTAAAATGTATTTTGTTAAACTCCGGACTCAATTACCTTTCGTTTGATATCACACACGCCATATTTTCACTTAAACTCTAATTTTTAAAATATACCCCCCACCCTTTTTTTTAAATAAATTGAAATGTATTTTGTTTAACTGCAGACTCAATTACCTTTCGTTTGATATCACACACGCTATATTTTCACATAAACTCTAATTTTTGAAATCTACCCCCACCCTTTTATTTGGTTTCTGTTCAGTGGATTTTGTTCATTTTTAAATGGGACCATCTCGACCGCAGACCCAGCCTAGGTACCAAATTTCATTAAAATCGGCCAAGCGGTTTTTGAGTTATGCGCGTTGGTCGTTACAGACATACAGACAGACAGACAGACAGACAGACAGACATACAGACAGACCGACAGACAGACAGACAGACGGCGCAACAAAAAAGTTTCAAAATCATCTGAAACGCAAAGATATATAAAAAATTTTGAAATCGGAGCAACTTTTTTTTTCTCGAAAAAATTAGGATCACCATAGCTCACACTACTATAGTATAGTATATGTGTGAGCTAAAAATGTAGGGTGCTCCCGTTTGTGAAGAAATATAATAAATAAGAAACTTATGTTTGTACGAATCTCGTATATCAGTAAATCGCCTTTGCGCCACAGAAAAGTTAATAAAAAACTTAACGAAGTAGGTTCTTGGAACCGTGGAAGGGTACTGTATATATGTATAAAATTTGGTAAAGAAGTACAATTATTTGGAAATCCTAAATTTTTGCCTGGTCTATACATTTTGCAGACAAACAGAAGAACAGTTATTCTTCCATTTTTCTTACAAAGTCAATAATTCTTTATGAAGGTCGGATACTTATAGTTGTAGTTTAAAAAATGTAATTGAATTTTCAATATTCTGCAAAATTGATTGAATGCTTTTGTAGAAGTTGAAATATCTTTGATATATAGAGATCATTGTATAAAACTAATTGTCCTTGAAGGCAGAATTTTTCACAATTATTGACACACGCGCATAGTGCAGGTGTTTTTTTTGTTTATATTCGTGAATACTCGTATGGCTTGCAAAACAAGACGCGATAATGTAATACAATTTATTTTTGATCTAATGGCAGCGAAATACATTTTTGGGATTCAAAACTCTTAAAACAAATCTTTGGTCGGCAAAATTTCCAATAAGGGTGTTGTTATGTTAAAAGGCTTGGAAAAGATAATAGACGCACATATTAGAGGCACACTCACTTAATGCAAACCAATAGGCATACCAAGCAGGCAAGTCAACAGAACTAGATTTAAACAACCTTGTTGGAAAAATCAAGGAAATCCTCGATGCAAAATGCTTCGCATTTAACAATATACTACCCAATTCCCTCTTTGAATCAGCGTGCGTCCAAGGAATTAAATCCACCATCACAGGGTTCATCAGGTGCACACTCGAAAATCGACTAATTGAAACCACTCTTAACGATGTGATGGTAAGTTTCAGAGCTGCTAGAGGCTGTCAACAAGAAGGAGTTCTGTCTCCCCTCCTGTGGTCTTTACTGGTCGATGATTTTCTTGCCATCTTAGAATCGCTGGATGTAGAGGTATTGAAAAGCTAGATTTCCTGACTACTCCGGAGTTTAACGGTGAAAGAATTTCATTTGCATCAAAGGTGAAATACCTAGAGGCACCCTGGATAAAACTCTCACCTGGAATGCCCATTTGGAAAAGGTAACCAGCAAAGCTATGCTGTCCTTATGGACCTGCAAAAGAATTTGCGGAAAAACTTGGGGCACTAGCGCCAAACAAACGTATTGGCTATATATAACAGTCTTCAGACCAATGATTTCGTACGGCGCAATAGTCTGATTTGAGAAGGGACATCAAAGAATCTCACGGGACAAACTAACCAGCTTACAACGACAGGCCAATCTTGCCATATGTGGTGCAAAAAGCTTATCGACTGCGCTTGACTGCTTACTAAACTTACCTCCGCACATTTTTTTACAGGCGAAGGCACGAAGAGCAACATACAGATAAGGGCCAACCACCATGATGGCAGGGCAAACAAAGTGATATCAACAGCCCTAATTAGTGAACTGTATGAATGACATATTTTTACAAAAGAAAAATATATCATACATACAGGGTCTCTAGTGAACAAGAGTTAGACGCAACTATAGGAGTGATATCCGACGTTATGCCCAACACGGTGTACAGCAGAAAGCTAGACAACATTATCCTTCCGGAGAGGGAGAACTTGTTAAAGAACAGGACAAATTTTTCAAATAACGATAGCTTCTGTTGTACCGACGGATCCAAAATGCCATAAAGCGTTGAATCTGGAGTTGTTCGTATTCAAGAAAAAGTCGAGATTAAACATAGTCTAACAATTGGCTACTATATTTCAGGCCGAACTGTTTGCCCGGTGGATTACTGACCACGAATGGAACAACAGGACAATAAAAACCTTCTGAGAGTCAAGCAGTATGGATACCAGGAAATGAGGCCGCAGATCAAGCAGCGATGGAGGCGGCATCAGTCGAGTTTTTCGATCAACCATATTAAAATGGATGGAGAACAGCTTCCAACAAGATAAATATACCAGAACTGGCTCACTCTAAAAAGTTTATTAAAGGACATAGTAGAAAGAGAGCCAAGAACATCATTGGACTTACCAGACAGGAGATCCGCAAAGTGCACAGAATGGAACTAACAGAAGCGACCGAATGTAAACTCTGTATGGGGGATGACAAAACAGTCAGACATGTACTGTGGGAATCTCCGGCTATTGCACGTTTACGGTAAACCTCAGATTGACTTTTTGGAGGATTAGGCATACAGTGGTAAAAAACCACTTAAAAGTAAGCGACAATAGACCCACTGGTTGCATCAGTGAAAAGGCTGCAATGTCCACTCACATATGAATCATCATCATCAATAAGGGCGTTTTTAATATCGGCCCATGAATTCGATGTCAATATTTATGACAGTCCTTGCGTTTCCTTCAAGTTTCTCTATTAACGAGTCCAACAAATAAATATTTACTTGATGGGTTGTATTTAAAAATGTCTCCAAAATTTTGACACAAATACTGATATACCTGTATAAATCATTTGGATTGCCGTCGCATTTGGGTACGCAATTAAGACATTCTGCGTTAAAATTAATTTTAAAAAGTTTATCAAATATCATTCAACTTAAATACAGTTTCTGTAGAGCAGGTCTCAAATATTATCCACAAACTAAAATCCAAACTTAGCAGTGGTTATGATGAAGTAACAACTAAATTGATTAAACTTTGTAATAAAGACCTAAGCCCTCCTTTAACCTATATTATAAATAATTCTCTGATATATGGCATCTTTCTGAATCGCCGAAAAATTGCATAAATAAAACCTGTGTTTAAGAAGGGAGATGAAAGGGCAATAGAAAACTATAGACCAATTAGTCTTTTGTCATCTTTTTCTAAGATTTTCAAACTGATCATATGCAAACAGTTATAATTTTTTCTAAATAATCATAACATTCTAAGTGAATACCAACACGGGTTAATAAAAAATCGATCTGTTGAAACTGCAATTTTTAAATTATAGAGGAAATCTTAGATTGTCTGGATAATCAATTAATGGATCCATGACGGATCTGATACCTTCCTAGCTAGCATTAGCACACTTCAAGTGAAGCTATGATAATCAGCCTTAAAAACAGTTTTTTTTGTAAATATCTCGGAAACTAGCGCTCCTACGAAGTTTTTGGTTATAACAAAAATTATTGAGCAAAATCAGCTCGTTAGGGTGTCGAACACTATGTTACCTGAAAATTTTTTGAAAATCGATTTAGCAGATTAGGAGCTATCGTGTTACGGACAAAAAAATACACACACACACACACACACACACACAGACAGACATCATGACGATATTGCTAGGATAGGTTAAATTACACCCAAATGACACATTTTCGGAGTTATCTCAAAAATAAATTTTCGTCGAAAACAATACCTTCTCTAGCCATTGCACTTTTTTTGATCTATACAAAGCGTATGATTGTATAAATCAACGACTTTTAATTGACAAACTTGAGAGGTATGGTATTCGGGGGGTTGCACTGAATTGGATAATATCATAACTCAAAAATAAAAAAACAAATGGTTATTTTACAACCAAATGGTGAAACATTATCTTCAAATTTGTTGGATATGTTCAGATTGGAATCCCTCAAGGTAGCATTATTGGACCGCTACTTTTTTGTTATTTGTGAATGACTACCCCTCAGTAGTTGCAAATGAAAAAACGATGAAAACAGGGTGGTTTTTGCTGAAAATCTTCAGAATCTAGTCCTAATTACCGGAAACCTGTTGGAACTAATTTAATCTACTTACAATCAAAAACAATAATACCAACAGAAATCAAAATAAAAAATAACACCATAAAATTTTCAAATATTCAGTCAATCTTACCCTTTGGACTTTTGTTCTGGGGAGACAGTTGCTAAAAAACCTTCATTATTCAAAAAAGACAAATACTCGGGCTACAATATCTTGAAACCTGTAGAAATAAATTTAAAGAGCTAAATCTTTTAATAGTATATGGCCTCTAAATATATGAATGTATAATGTTCTTAGTGAAACATCCCAGTTTTTTAAAAAAAATATAAATATTAACATCTTTATCATAATACAAGAACAAATAACTATAATATTCCAAACCATAGACTAGCTTTTGTTGAGAAAACGTAGTGTATAAGTGTATTCAATGTTATAATGAATTACCAAAACAAATTCAAAACATCTCAAAAACCAATATAATCCACTTTAAAAAGACTAATAGTTAAACTCGAACCAAGTGTACAAATTTAAGTTAAATTAACTTAACTTTTACTAAGATTTTATGTTAAGTGTTACGTAGTTTTAAGAAATTTCCTAAATGTAAAAATTTATTTGCATTTTAGTTACATTTTTAGTCAACAGTTTTTCTTTGCTCTTTATATATGTTTTCCAAGGGATTCATACATTTTGACACCATTTTTGCAAAATATTTTTACATTAATAAAGTTGTTTTTAAACTTGAACTTGATTCCACTTTATGAAACCTGTGTAATTCTAAGCGCCTCGAGGTTTTCGAAATGTTGCAGTTTTTGATAAATCCTGAATCTTACATTTGAAATGGGAGATACCGTTTCTGTATCAATTTGTATTGTCTTTGATTGTTGTTTATTTGATATTAATCCCAAGATTTTAATTATTCCTCTACAACCAAAGTATAATAAGGATTAAAAGCTTTATTTTTACAATGTTTTGATAAATTCAATTATATATATAGTTGTAAATTATTCATATTATTATTTATTAACTTTGCAAAAATAGCAGAACGTGTATTGTATACCTGCTTACCTATTATTGCTGGATATTTGACGGTAATTTGCTCACAAATGAACTGTCTATTGAACAAATTACCCACTACATTTAGGTACTTAAACATAGTATCCAGATTGTAACAATCTTCGAAGGCTTGAATAAAAATGGCCGACAGGCGCTTGTCGTAATCAGCGCAGGCTTCTTGAAAATCTTGGTAGTCGCGGACTACTGAGTCATCCTTAAGGTCCAAAACATCGTATTGGATATTGGAAAATAAACTAAAACGGAAATGGGAATTATCTTATTAATAATAATTGTATGCAAAGATATATTTTAAAAAAACAGTGCAGTAAAAAAAGAGCTAAGTACCTTTTAAACTGAAATAAAAATATAAAACATATGGCCCTTTCTTTTCTCTTAAATACAAGAATCAAACAGAGCGTTTAACCAAGAAACTTCAAGATATCATGCATTTTTATTGTCCTTTTAACTAGAGCCTGTAATATGTATAATGTAATAATAATAGTAATGAGTCGTGACAAGGTTTTCAAAGTAATAAAGATGACTATATCGGAAATACTCTACTGTCCGTGTTTTCTCTGATTGATCTCATGTGGACATGGACACTCACCCTAAAGATGGATACTGCAATTAAATATTTTTTAGATAATAAAATCTTGCATGGCTCATTTAAAACTAGAAGAATTTTAGACATTTCATTTATTAAAATTGAAAATAAACAATTTCTAACAGTGGAGATTTGTAAAATTACAAAAAAAACTTTCCAAATTTTACAAAGTTCCACTGTGAGGAATGGATTATTTTTTAATTTTTATTTGGACATGCTGGCGTTTTAGTTGGCTTTTGACATATTCCACACTGAGGAGACTAAAGGCAATTATTAGCAATGGACCGTTCGGTTATTGGTTCTCTTCCATTAAATACAAGAATCTAACAGAGAGCATTTAACCAATAAAACTCAAAATATCATGCATTTTCACTGTTCTTTTAACTAGAGTGTATGTGACAGATATTGAGCAGCGTCATTCCGCCAATATTTGTCACATACAGGGACTCTACTTTTAACCAACGATAATCTACCTCCGGAGCAGGTTCATTTATGGTTAATAAAACAATGAAAATACATGATTTTTTGACGTTTCTTAGTTAAAAGCTCTATGTTAGTTTCTCGCATTTAAAGGAAGAGCGAACGAATAGCCAGACGGTCCATCGCTACTAATTGGCTCACAACAAGTTCGAAACACGTGTCTGTGGCTAGTCAGTTTTTAGGTCGTTGTCGCACATGCGAGGCTCCGCTTGCTGATAAAACTTTGTAGGTTTTATGCACGCAGAGAGGGTAAAGCCCTAATTGGGAAAACGAAAGTTTTCTTTTTTGTAATTTTACAAAGCTCCACTGTAAGAAATGGACTATTTTTCAATTTTAATTTAGATATGCTGGTTAGGCGTTTTAGTCCGCTTTTGACTATGCCACACTGAGGAGATCATAACAAGTTCGAAACTCGTGTCTGTGGCTAGTCAGTTTTTAGCTCCTTGGCGCACATCCGAGGCTCCCCCGGCTGATGAAACTTTATAGGTTCGATGCATAAAGAGTGGGTGGAGAACTAGTGAAGAAAATGAAAATCTTATTTTCTGCAATTTTACAAAGCTCCACTTAATCTGAATAAGCTGGTGAGCCGTTTTAGTTCGCTTTTGACTTATGCTTTATATGTTCGATTTATGCAGAGAGGGTAAAGCACTAGTTGGGAAGAAGAAAATTTTATTTTTTGTAATTTTACTAAGCTCCACTGTAAGAAATTGATTATTTTTATATGCTTGTTAGGTGTTTTAGTGCGCTTGACTTCCACACTGAGGAAATCATAACAAGTTTGAAACTCGAGTCTGTGGCTAGTCAGTTTTTAGCTACTTGTCGCACATGCGAGCCCACCCCCCCCCCCCCCCGACTGATGGAACTAGGTTCGAGGTATAAAGAGTGGGTGCAGCACTAGTGGAGAAAACGATTTTTTTTTATAATTTTAAAAAGTTCTACTGTAAGAAACGGATTATTTATTAATCTTAATTTGTAGTTGGTGTTTTAGTCGGCTTTTGACTTATGTCACACTAAGGACATCATAACAAATTCGATACACGTATCTGTGGCTATTTAGTTTTTAGCTTCTTGTTGCACATGCGAGGCTCCTCCTGCTGATAAAACTTTAAAGGTTCCATATATGAAGACAGAGTGGAGCACTAGTGGGGAAGACGAAAGTTTTCTTTTTTTCCATATAATTTTAACGGTCATAGCACTCGTTGCTGTCTGCACCCCTCTAGTACCTTACTGTCTGGGGTTTAGCTCTGAAACAAACCAGTGGTAGAGCTTTTACTAAGGCTATATGGGTCAGAATGGACTCAAAATATGTTTAAGACCCACAATAACTCAACTTTCAAGGAGTAAATAAATGATGACACATCTAACCACCATCTAACCATACCCGTCACCATACAAATACCAAACCAAACCAAAATGGTCTATTGTGCCCACGTCTCGTTCATACCGAGTTTGACTAAAGTGGCATTATTTGCACTTAGTACAACTAAAAACTCTACACAATACAAGAAAGTATTATAAAGGCTTACCAATTCGTATATCATTCATACCTTAATTAATTGTTTTAGGTTGTTTTAGCCGCCTTTTATAAAGTTCCTAAGCGTAAGTCAGGTGTCTACAGAAACCAGACGTACAGCTGATTAAAAAAAAACAAACTAATCTTTATCTAAAATTTGAGCAGTATATTCTAGGCCACCACGTCAGCATTAGCAAATATTCAATATTTTAACATTACTAAAAACTGCCAATCCAAATAATAAATACATAAATATAGAAGTTAATCGTAAAAAGGCTTTACATACGACCAAAAACCAAAAGCCAAAATCGTTACTAAGTTAGAAGATGGTTGTTTCTTTTCAGCGATAGCCCAACAATTTAACGTAAGCAGAACAACAGATTATTCTATAAATAAAAGACAGATAGAAGAACAATCACCTGAAGGGAAACAAGTTTGATCTGACAGGCCAAAAGTAAATCAAGTTTCGAAAAAGCATGCGATACATCGAGTGCTCAAAAATCGCCCTTTCAAGAGAGCAAAGAACACAAGAAATTTTTCAGTTTTCAGGCAGCCAGGCTATCATTTGCCGTAGAATTAAATTATCAAGCCTGAGGCTCCGAACTGCAGCAAAATAGACCAAACTTACAATATTGATTACGCATTATTTCAAAGATTCAATATCTAATTTCATTGAGGATCTGCAAATAATTCAATATTAAGGCCATTAGAAAAGTTAAAAAATAAAATTATTAAATGTATTCATAAACACTTTAATTTTTTGTAATTTATTAAAATAGAACTTTACACATTTAACAATATTTTTGTTTATATCTTAAAAAGCTACAGTAAGTTGCCTAAAAACTTATTTGAATTTGCCCTTAGATAACCTAATATCTGTATGTGCAAAATTGTGCGAATTTTTCTAGTCGTATTAGTTCTTTTTAAATTAGCTCTACCTTATATAGTCTAACAGCCCAGTAGGATTTTGGGCTTGAATTGCAAACCGATACTCATATATTTTAATCGATTCGTCATAAGACCATGTCCCAAAAAAAATGGAGATACCTGCGAAAATCCTGCATAAACAACCCGCCATCTTTGTTTAAAGATGGCGAAAAGGAGTTTGAATCAAATGTACGTAACTTTTTTATTATGACATCCATTTTACCCAAACAAATTGTGATTAGCTTCTACTATAATGGCCTCTCAAAATCACTATCAATACTTTGTTTTTTTATTTGTCTCTATACTATAAGTTCCTCAAATACGCTATTTTTTTTTAGGTTTTTTGATTTTTTCGAAAAAACTACTGGTTTACAAAAAAAACACAACATATAAAAAATATGCAGATTGTTAAGATGTATTCATAGTGGGTCTAATATTTGCTGTAGATTAAGCGGTTTTCGAGTTACACTCAAAAAACCACTAAATTGGCCTATACCTACCCCCAGGTACAAAATTTTCATATTTTCACCAAAGTCATGAAAGTTACTAAAAAACTATACAGAACGAGAAAGGATGTCAAGCTAAATAAGAAACGGCTATTAGTTTCAAACAGAAACTGATACTGAGGTAGATATTGCGACTTAAACATGGCCGAAGCGTAATTTACAATTTTATTTTTGAGAGTAATTTTTTTATGGAAAACGAACCCCCACGGGGTTAAAATGTACCTCAGCTAAAAGACAATTTAATTATCTTTAAAAAAGGATAGAACACTTTTTGTCGTAAAGTTAATAGTTTTCCTGAAAAAAACAAAAAATATGCGGCTTACATAATTCGATGTTTTCGTTCCATAGAAGTACGACAAAGGCATGGTCCATTAAGGGAAAAAATAATTTATGCACAGATAAGCGAACCCGCAGTTACATATTTAAACTTAGCGTCAAAAATCTTACAAAAAACATATTTGATACTTTTCTGTTAAATTGACAGGTGGTCACGTGATTTTGACAACTTCTTAATGGTTTGAGCTTGGTTCTTTTTTTGATTTGTAGACAAAATTATCCAATTTTGACGACAAAACATATTTTTAAAAATTTTGAATACGGTGCCGCCCGGCGCCCAAAATTTTATAACTAGTCGAATCCGCATTTCGATATTTTAACTGTTGCATAATTAAAATTTTATACTTTTTCAAATTAATTTTTTGAAATTTTCTGATAAAAATGTTGATATTGGTATAGTTCCCTTTGTTCTTGCGGTAGTATTTCTGAAGTGAAACTTTTATTTAAAACTGGTGTCACCCTCTACAATTCGCCAAAAAAAAATATGCTTTATACGCCGATTTTCCTACTTCTTTTTAGGCCCGATCTGCCACTTTTTATCCCTGATTGTCACTTTTCATCTCCATTTCAATTGGCACTATTTCTAACTTCGTTATCCATGAATTTTTAACACTGAGATAATATACAGGGTGTCCCAGATAAAGTTCCATTTCGAAATCTGTGTAAGAAATACAATTTTGGTTAAAATGATACAGATGCTCTCTAGGAGTTCAAAATATTTACAGGGGTTTTTGTAATGTCGAGCAATAAATAAATATATAATAATAAAGACAATTTTTAGTTTTTGCTTTTTTTACATTTATCCAAAGTTGTATTTCTTACATAAATCTCCATAAAATAAGTAGGTAAATGTATCTGGAATACATACTATATTTAATAGGCCTAAACTTTTCTTTTAGTTTTAGTATCTGCTTATCTACAGGTAAATATTTGCTTTATTTCACCTAAAAAAGTAAATTCGTAGTATTTTCCCTGATAAATGGATAAAACGAAACAGCCATCGATCATTTCGTTTACGAGTTACATCAGTTTAAAAGGTTTTTTTTCATGTACCCACTCAGAGAGGCAAACACAAAAACTTATACTAACGCTGTTACCGGTATCATATACCGCTATTTCTATATGACGTTTTTTTGAACCCATTAAAAATTATTATAAAATCAGTCTTGTTAATATGTTTTGGTTTATTGAAAATCCAATCTTCTAGTGTACCTTTTTCAACTGAATTTGCCGCCAACTTTTTGAAGGCTCTTTATTTTTACTGTTTGTTAAAACGGCCAGGAATGCAGTCTTGCCCGAGGTCTTTCCTTTCGTGAGCTGGTTACTAAGATTAAAATCCCTTGTTTTTTGTATTAGAGACTTATTGCAATAGTGCCAGGCACTAATTGTGCTGGGCACTATTCTGACAGATTCGCATTGAAAGCTGACAGTTGATCTTTTAAAATTGACATACCAAAGTCGAATTTATAAATCCAGTCGTTTATTTTCCATTAATAGTGGCGGCACTATTAATGTTGGCTCTTATAATACACAAAGGCCTAATTTTGAAAGAAGACAGCTGTTCTTTTAATGCGAAAATGTCAGAATAGTGCCCGGCAAAACTATTGCCTGGCTTTAATGCAATAAGTCCCTATTATTTCTGCTCTTCACGGCACTAAAATTAGCCAAGAGAGTAAGAAGGAGATGCTACGAGAGTGAGCGAAAACAAGGTATATATATATATATATATATATATATATATATATATATATATATATATATATATATATACATATACATATACAGGGTGTCCCAAAACTCTGAGTCCACTCAAACATCTTCTGAACTATTGAAGATAACTGAACCATATTTAGCAGTAATCGTTAACATCAAGAGATCTATTTTATGAAGAGGCGGTTGTGCTGCCCCTGCATTAGGGGGCGACAAAGGGGGATCAACTTAAAAATTTTAATTATAAATCCTTATCGAGTGATACCTCGTTTTAAATGTATTTGACAATTAAATACATATTTTGATATAGCCGTTAATTGTCTACACAATCAAATCTGTCAAAATCTATCGACTGTCAAAACTAATTTTTTCAGTTTTTGTCAAAATTTACAAGTTTGTCCCTATCGACTGTCAAACTTATTCTTTTACCATTTTTTACAAATTTTTAAATATAGCTATACCCACCATCCCCCATATTTTTGACACATATTTTTATGTTGGTATTGCCATGTAGTTTAAGGTTTTGGTTGTTTGCCTCTGGTCAATTACAGCATACCCGAGGAAAACATGGAAAAGCACGGAAATATGGATAAAATTACTTTTACAGTCTGTGTCTATGAAAGGTCAGTACAATAAAAGCCACCTACTTTAGTCCGACATTGCTCCGTTTTCGAAATACAGGGTGTTTTTTATAAAATAAAAATCGAATAAATAGCTAAAATATAAATATAACTTTTTCCTTAATGTATTTTTTAAACTTTTTTGTTAATGTATGCACAAAATAAATCTCTCGATGTCATCGATCACTACCAAATATGGTTCAGCTATCTGCAATATTTCAGCAGATATTTGGGTAGACCCGGATTTTTGGGACATCCTGTATATATTTTTACAAATTTAAAAACATGCCAGTGGTGATTAATTTTGATCGGACATTTTTGTCTACAAAGCAAAAAAAGAACCAAGTTTCTAGCTCAAACCGTTAAGAAGTTGCCAAAATCACGTGACCACCTGTCAATTTAAGAGAAAAGTATCAAAAATGTTTTTTGTAAGATTTTTGACGCTGAGTTTAAATATGTAACTGGGATTCGATTATCTGTAAATAAATTGTTTTTTCCCTTAATGGACCCATGCCATTGTCGTACTTCTATGGAACGAAAACATCGAATTATGTATGCCGCATATTTTTTGTTTTTTTCAGGAAAACTATTAACTTTACGACAAAAAGTGTACTATCCTTTTTTGAAGATAATTAAATTGCCTTTTAGCGGGGGTACACTTTGACCCCGTAGGAGTTCGTTTTACATAAAAAAATTACCCTAAAAAATTAAATTGTAAATTACGCTTCGGCCGTGTTTAAGCCGCCATATCTACCTCAGTATCAGTTTCTGTTTGAAACTAATAGCCGTTTCTTATTAAGCTTGACTTCCTTTTTCGATCTGTATAGTTCTTTAGTAACTTTCATGACTTTGGTGAAAATATGAAAATTTTGTACCTGGGGTACGTTAGGCCAATTTAGTGGTTTTTTAAGTGTAACTCGAGAACCACTGAATCTACAGCAAATATTAGACCCACAATGAATACATCTTGACAATCTGCATATTTTTTATGTTTTTTTTGTTAATCCAGTAGTTTTCTTTAAAAAATCAAAAAACCTAAAAAAAAAATGCGTATTTGAGGAACTTATACCATAGAGACAAATAAAAAACAAAGTATTGATAGTGAATTTGAGAGGCCATTATAGTAGAAGCTAATCACAATTTGTTTGGGTAAAATCGATATCATAATAAAAAAGTTACGTACATTTGATTCAAACAAAGATGGCGGGTTGTTTATGCAGGATTTTCGCAGGTATCTCCATTTTTTTTGGGACATGGTCTTATGACGAATCGATTAAAATATATGAGTATCGGTTTGCAATTCAAGCCCAAAATCCTACTGGGCTCTTATACTAATAGGGGTTTAGGATTATTTTATTACCTATAACATTTATTAAACTCCTCAAAAACCTCCAAGCATTTTGCAGACAAATATCTTCCTTTAATACCACCAATCTCGACTTTTTCTAACTTGGAAAAATCTATGTGCGTTTGCAAAATATTCTTTATTAATTGCAACCGTTCTACAAATTCTATCAGGCGTTGAAAAACGGTTCTTCTATGAAAATTCCACATTTTTCGGACTGTTGGTTCCTCTTCTATTCCTTCCATCCCTTAATAAAAATTAAAATTGCACCTAAGTTAAACAATAAAAAAACTTAAACATTGTTCTAATCTAATTTTAAGCATTAGAATTTTAAAACTTCTTTCCGTATTAAGCTGTTTTTTAATTATATTATGTGACCTTAAATCCTTTTATGTCACCTTAAATCCTTTTTTCCTAAAATTTTTAACAATGACATTTATTACCTTCCTAGCGCGTGTAGCAATGGCTAGAGAAAGTATTATTTTCGACGAAAAAAATTTTTTTAGATAACGCCAAAAATGTGTTTTTTGGATGTATTTTTACCTATCCTACCAATATCGTCGTGATGTCTGTCTGTCTGTGGGCATATTATTTCTGTCCGTAACACGATAGCTCCTAAACCGCTAAACAGATTTTCATAAAATTTCCAGGTAAAATAGTGTTTGACACTCTTACGAGCTGATTAGATTTTGGTCAAAATCCATGAATGCTAATGACAGTTTTTAATAATTAAAACCTTTAAAAAATGCTAACTTTTTAACGGAGCATCGTATTAATACACTGTTTTCGGAATATAGTAGACCATATTTTACTCAATAATTCGTGTTATAACCAAAAACTTCGTAAGAGCTTTAGTTTCAGAGATATTTACAAAAAACTGTTTTCAAGACTAATATATTATCATGGCTTCACTTGATGTGTGATAATAGGCTAGCTAGGAAGGTGTCAGATCTGTCATGGATCCATTAATTTCTTTAATTAATTTTAAAAAAAAGAAAAAGTGAAAATTAAAAAAAAACTATTACCTTCAATCTGTTTTTCTACAACGACAGGCCCATGTGCCTCTTTTTGATCAAAATATGTATTTAAATTGTCCCGAACGTACTCAAAAGATGTCTCAAATATATTTAGAATTTCTAGAGTCGTGTCAATTTTTTCCAACATCTCATCTGGTTCACCCTAAATAATTACAAAAATTACCGTTTCACTAACTTTCTTTAATCTAGCCTATAACATGCTTCAACAACATGTTTATTATATATATTTATATTGTTTATCATTATGTAGTTTTTACCTGGAATATGCTGCCAGCATCCAAAGATCTTGCTGCGGCATCTATCAATAAATTTGCAATCATTCGAAACAGATTCACTATTCTGTCGCTTCTACAGTAGTATTTGGAATGGACCCATATCATTGCAATGATGTGAAGCTAAAAGAGTATAAAATTGAGTATTCAATCTGCTTATTAGCAAGTATATTTCTTACTTCAATATAAATGTTTTTAAATTGTTAAGCAATTAAAAAAATTATATAAAGGAACATAAAAAGTTTCATTCAGGATGGCTTCCAGGTTTATCACATATGCTACTAACTTAAGACGTCACTTTTTTAACGACCTTTTGGCGTGTAATTTTCAACGTCTTAGAGACCCTATTGATTGATAACTATCCACACATAATAAATATAAAGTAGAGGTGTGTCCTAGTATGGTCTGTATTTGTTTCAAGTGCAAACCTATTTCAGGCCCAAGTTTCTTTCAGTGTTCAGACGTCTTTTTAAGTTTTTAAAAGAAGTCTTAAAGGCATTGGATAGATTAGTCAATTTAAACTAGATTAGGCACACCATACAGAGCAGTGTGTCTACTTATGATTTACAACATATCGGAAAAATGCAAAATGTTATTCTACATAATAATAATAATGTCCTAAAAACTAAAATAATATGTTTAGATTATATGAAGTGTCAAAAATACGAATTATGCCCAAGAGTAAATTGTTATAAATAAAAGATAATCAAATTAAAAATTACGCCCAAATATTCATCTACTTATGTAAAAATATTTATATTTTCTAAATTTTTATTATTAATTTTACTTAAAATAATTAATCTTTTTTGACAACCCTGGTACCTATACCCTCGGAAATTTCATTTCAGATTTTAGTGTTTTAACACATCCCACACTTTTTATAGCAAGTTTTTTTTTTCTAAAAATTAGGTAATTACTAAAAAAGATTTTTACATGATGGTACTAATAATTGGATGGGTTACCTTACAGAAAAATAAATTATTAGTATAGTTTCACAAAATTTTCAGACGTTTAGTAGAAACACAAAGTGTAAAGCTGTTGAAGTCACCTTGCATGTTCAAAGCTGTTATAATCAAAACTTTTAATCTAAACACTTTTGCAAACAACCTTTAACTCAAGTTCTCAGCTATTATCTAGAATACGTGTTAATAGCTCAATGTTGAAAAACTTAAAAATAAAAAGAGTGATATTTTATTGTTACAGTTTAAAAAGAAGTAATTAAATTATAAGTCTCAAACTGCATATCTTAAATTAAATTAAATAAAAAAACTGTTTTTTAGGTGGGTACGTCATCAATACATGCTACAAGAATTCATCCAAATGACATTTTACCAGATAAACGTAAACGTCAAATTTAAAAACAAAGACTTTATTAAAATTCTTAATTTTAATTTTACAGGCGTTAACGGAAGTTAAAAAATATTTAAAAAATCAATTTTATATCTTTCTAGCCACTTTTACAATCTCTAAAAAATACCATAAAAATCTACTTTCTTACCCCAGTAAAAAATTAGATAATAAATAAAACTGACCAAAAAGTTTTCAAAACCCTTGGGAAACCAAAAATTATTACACTTTGGATATCGATATTAAACATATAGAGCATTACTTTCGATATTAAACAAATATAGATATTTATTGACCACCCCTAATTGTGTATAATAGACAATAGAGAAATAAATAACAATAAATGTCCAGTCTCTCTAAAAAACTAGTATTTTTATTATATTCGAAACGAAATAAAATTAAACACGGATAAAATTGACGACAGATATTGATTTTACGATCAAAAGTAGGCAGTTATTTATAAGTAGTTTAGCTTGTTAAGAAACTAAGTTTGTCGTTTAACAATATTTGACCAAATAATAATATAATATTAATCAATAAATAAAATTAATTTGTAAAATATAAAAAACATAAAAATAAACTAATCTTTGTTAGATACATACAATTGGTTACTCTTTACTCTTTTTGCAAAACTTTACTTTACTGACAACTATACCAATATAAGTTCAAACTAAAAAGTACCCTACTTACCATGGGCTTTATGTATGGTTCTTTCTCTAAAAAATCATTATCTTCAAACTTTGAAAAATGGGGCACCAAGGTCCGTAAAAAATTGCAAATATCCCTGGTCTCCACTAGCGCTGCCACTACATTTTTAAACAGGTCTTTAAAAGAAACCAAGTAGGTGCTTTGAGTGAGCTCAAGATATTCTCCCATTTTCTAAAATAGAAAAATTCCGTTTTTTATTTAAATTGTTTCTTGTTTATGGCAATACTCTTTAAACGAATTGTAATATGGTTCGATTTTTTTTAACTAAATTAAATAATAACTTTTTGCCAAGATTAATGCTTTGTAGTTGTTATTACTTGTAAAAAGCAAAACATAGCTTATCCAAAATACATTTCAGAAATAACTGGGGTTGTTTGATGTATTATTAGTTTTTACTATTCTTAAAATGCGAAAAACTCCCGCCCCCACTATAAACTATAAGGTTCAAAATTGCTGCCCAATGTGGAAAAAACTTTAATGCAGCCGGCACACTAAGATTTCATTGATGACAGGCCAGTTGTCACAACTCCTGTTACTAATTTTGCCAATCTTTCAGATGCAAAATAAGGTTAGATTACACATAAAATATATAGTTGTACTCCCTTTATAAACTATAAATAATTCAATTTGCCAAAGTGGTGTCAGCTGTATAAAAATTTACTTTCCTTAAAAATAACCAAATAATGCAACACTTTTCTGAAAAGGTGTTCATTAGTCAACAAGATATCATTAAAACTTTACCTTTACTCTGGGATCTCTTAATTGGTCATAAATAGATTCCAAACTTTTATTTCTAGCCTTCCAAAAATCAATCTCGTCTCTTGGAGAAGGATTATTGTCTTCTGCAAAACACAGTTCCGAAGTTTGTTTCAGGATTTCGTTGCAAATTGCTGTCCTAAGAGGTCAAAAAAAGTTGAGATAATTGTAATTAAAATTATTTTTAAAAAGCTGGCCATTGGAAAAAAAAATATTTCCTATCCCACATCAAACTCAATAATTGATTTTTAATTTTCCTTTATATGATTTTTTATATTTTTCTCTTTATTTATTATTTGAATTTGTGTTGTGAGTATTTGCTTTACCGCAGACAAGAGCATATCGCCTGTTTTTTAAGCAAGTCCAAAAAAATCATCGCGACTAAACATGGTGATAAAAAGAACCAATACGCTAACACTGAAAAAGGTATTAATTAATTTTGCACAGATAGATAAAAGAAAATTTGAAATTTACCATTGATCAAGTCGAGGGGATCCAATATGATCTATTTAAAGTTAATTACTAAAGAATTAGTTGAAAATACACTAAAAAGTTGGGAAGAAAATATATTTTTGTACGTTCATGAAGAAGGTAAAGAACATAAGGTCTTATTATGCGAAGAAGGAGGAAGCGTGATGGATAGAATTTTTTACTTTCCACTGGATCTAGAAAAAGTATATGGTTACGTTAGATGGGTAAAAAATGACATTTTTAGAGGGGAAGAACTGTAAGCGGTCCCAAGCGGCATTAGACTCGCACTAGTAGTTATGGCTCGTAGAAATGTGCCTTCTTACGTAACAATTGAACGTTTTACTTCACTGGTCACATACCCTAATCAAGTCAGAACATGTCTGGTATGTGACGAAATCGGGCATGAGCACAAAAACTGCCCCAAAAACGTTTGTGGAAACTTGAACATTACAAAGCCGATAGCGTCATGCAATTTCAACAGGAACAACGCCAGAAAAAAACAAGCTATGCGTCAGTCACTATGGATGGATTTCAAGGTTTTAACGCGGAAGAAATATTGTAATAAGATGACCAAACAGACGTGCAAAACTCGCAGAAGTTTATCGAGTCATCACAGCCTCCAAGTGAAACAGTTCAAATGAAAACGTCTTGAACTGTAAAGTAATTTGTCACAAAAAGAAAGCATTAACAAGTCAAGCGAGCCGAGCGGGTCAGTGATAATAACTCTTCGTCTTAATTTATTTATATTAGTGGTTTTATTTCAAAATGAAAATAAAATATAATGTAGGTACCTACATCAAACAACACAAAAAAATTATATCGGTAAACATATTTAACTAGCTTTTTAAACGTATACGCCCCTTCTGGAAGCCAGCTTTACAAAGAAAGAAATGCTTTCTTTCAGAATGAGCTGACCAGCCACCAGGATTTTCAGTTGCCCATTATTTTGCTAGGCGATTTCAATTGTATTATAAATAAAAAATACGGAACCCTTTACATATTTGTAGTCCACTTAAAAACATATCTAACCTGAAGTTCCGAAAAATGGCCTAGAATTTACATATTTTAGAGAAAATTGTGCATCGTGCATAGATCGAACGTATATTGCTCATTCCATTATATTCCTATTGCATTTCTTGATTATACTAAATGAAATGAACATTACGCATGGTTTTGGGTATTGAAAAATAAAGCAGTCACTGTTAAACTCAAAAGAAAATCAACAAAATTTTTAAACACAATAAATAAGCAGAAACGTGGCGATGCTTATCACAACGATAAAATCAAGTGTTGGTTCAATATTTTTAAACCAGCATTTAAGATATTTTAAGAACTATGGAGAGAAAAAATAAGCTAAATTTTTACCATGAAGCCCTCTTTATAAACAATCTAAAAACCAAGTAACACTAAACGAAATTAAAGACATTAAACAAACAATTTTCCAACTAAAAGAACAGTTTTGAGTAAGATTTTCAGAACAAAAGTAAGGAAAACATGAAAGATTCTCTCTATACAATTTTGTAAAAATAAGAAAAAATAATAAGATGCAAAGCATACAAAAAAATGTTTACCAATGATAATAATAATAAACAATAGAGAAAACCTACTTAAAAACTTAGTGCATCAAACGTTGTTGCAGTGTCAAGACATAGAAATGTTTAATATATTCCTTAAAAAGAATTATTTTATTCCAAAACAATTTTCGGAAGGTTTTATTATCCTATTATCAAAGGAACAAAACTCTAAGAAAATAGACCAATTCAGATCAATAACACTTCTGTGACTACAAAATATTTACAAAAATGATGGCAAATCGTTTAAGTGCTTTTTTAGAAAAATTAATATCTAAATCACAGCACTGTCTTAAGGGTCGCTCTAGTATCTGTATATTGCTTTCACAAGATATTATTTAGCAATTTGACAAAAAAAAATTAGGGGGGATCCTAGGTCTAGATTTTAAACAATATTTTGACAAAATCTCACATTTATACCTACTCAGAATTCTTAAAATATACGGCTTCCAGATATTTTTATAAGCGTTATCAGTTAACTATATCAAGGAGCGGAATCGCAGATTCGTATAAATGGTTACTTGTCAGAAAAAAATTAAAATAATTTGTTCAGTAAGGCAAAGTTGTCCACTCTCTATAGCACTTTTTGTTTTAATATTAGATCTACTGTTGCAACTTTTAGATTTATCGCTGAGTGGTGTTACTATTAAGCGCCAGTACACACAAGCGTTTTTCTACCGCGCGATGCAGCAGCGTAACCGCAATTGCGGTCCGTGGCGGCAGTACACACACGCTTTTTTCTGCAGCACGGTGTCGCAGCGGTACCGCGCGGCAGAAAAACGCGTGTATGTACCTGGGCTTGGACCGCAATTGCGGTAACGCTGCGGCATCGCGCTGCAGAAAAACGCGTGAGTGTACCGGCGCTAAGAATAGAAAGTACTTTGCAGCAGCCCAGTTTGACAACGTTTTCACAGTTTTTTTTTTACAAAAAGTGAAAAACGCCATTTTATTTTACGAAAAAGACTCTGGAGCTAAAATAAAACACAAATCCTACCACTGGAGTCATGGAATCCAACAGCGCAAGAAAACGAAACATTATTGAAAATAGTAAACAAGCTGAAAATTTTGGGAATATGGATCTGTAAGTCAATAAAAGAGACCATTGGCGAAAATTGGAAAACAGTGTGTAATAGTATACAAGGCCTTTTTTATGCGGATCTTACCACATATATTGACTTATTCAATACAAAATACGCAAGCAATTTTAATTAAAACTCACAAACAAAACGGAATATCTGGTTCCCAATCTTTCTATAATAGCGCTTTACATACAAATACATGAAACAGCTTAAGCCCTAGCCCCCTAGAGTTTAGGTCTCTTTTTGCCACAGTACGGAAATACGCACTACAAAGCATAAATGAAAACACAACAGCAAAGCAGATTTTTGTGGAAAGGAAAAAGATTGCCTTTTCAGGTTCTTAACTTCTTTATTTTTTTTGTTCTGGTCAATTAAGCCGACGCGTTTCGGAGCCTGGCTCCATTATTAAGGCTTCTTCGGCATAAGGACCTAAATCTCAACCATCACCCAAAAGGTTGCTACAGGAATCATAGGAAGGTCCAATGATTATGTTGAAAATCAATATTAGTTACGAAAAATTCTAATAATCACATAATATTAATACATTTTAGATATGTTAGTGACCTTATTATGTAAATTTAATGTTACGATGTAAAAAATTACTATGTATATATTAATTATTAAAAGTTTTATAAAAAAAATTAAACAAAAATACTTTTAAAATAGTAAATCAAAAATAAAAAAATAATACAACCTCAAAAAATTCAAAAAAAAAAAAAAAATATTGGGTAAGGAATTATGAGAAATAAAAAAGTTATACGCCCCAATGCAAAATGTAGACTTGTGATGAGATGAGAAAACGGTATATCAAAATACGGTTTATAACAAAAATCTTTTCTTGACATTTGAGGCTCGCAAATGGGGCTTAGTTTTTCAAGCTTTTTAAGAAACTTACCATTTCATGGCGGAGTTCTCCAGATGCGTCTTCAAAGGCAAGTTAAGATCTGCGCCCCCAGATTCTTGAAAAGCTAAGATTGAATTGTAAATTTCATTCATTACTGGAGGCATTGGAAGAATCACTTGACTTTTCATGGCACCTTTTATCTAATAAAATATACATACAAAGATTTTAAATGGCTACAAAAGTGCTATAGTCCTTGCCATAGGCAGTTACACTTTTGTGACATTTCGAACCTTTTTATTTATCATATAAATTCTGAGAAACAGCATGAGTGTTTTTGACTGTCCGTTTTTTTTTTGTCGGCATCTTCTTTTCGAGGCAGTGACAGTTTTAGCTTTACTTTTATACCAACATGACATATTTAATTTTTAATATATTTCTGGTTAGAAAATAAGTTTATTTCGTGTCAAAGACACAAAAGTGTAACTGTGTATAGTAATTATTTATTTTAGCCAAATTTGGTTTAAATATTTATTGGCCCTTAAGCAACATTTAGTGCGATTATATTAGCAAGCTTTATAAGTAGCGAAGCCTAGAGTCCCTGTATGTTGACATATTTGGATATATTATTATATAGGGACTCTAGCGAAGCCTGACATTGATTTTCAATTTTTGGGTTATAATTTTTGACATGTATTTCTCGATTTCGCATTGACGACTCGTTATTTTAAAAATATGGTTTTAACCGTAGGGTATAGAAGTCAATGGTTTTAACACAGTCTAAAGATCTATTTAGTAATAATGGAGTTTTAAGATTGCCATGCGATCGATCCGGGTCCGATTCCCGGCATTGCCATTGGCTGTTGTATGTGTTTTTTAAATATTTTACTTTGATACCAACATGTTTAAATTGAGTTTTCGGAACACTAGTCCCAGTATAAAAAAAAATATATATTTTTAAATACATCTGGGGGCACGGCAGTGCCCCGCCAAGTTCGTACAAACTGCAGCACCACCTTTTCTTTATTTCATGGACTTCCATAAAGTAGTTGCGAAATTGATAAAAAAACGTCGATATTGCCACTCCCTCACTCATCTATAGATCATCAAAATTCTACTGTACTTCCAGACATGTTACAAAGCTGAAATTTGACAAACTGATAGAAATCATCAAACCCTTGGAAAAAAAAAAAAAAAAACAAAAATCTGAACTTTGGAAGGCTGATAGGAACTGTGATAGAACTATAGAAAAAAATTAAAAACCCTAAAATTTTAATTTACTTGCCTCACATCTACATGTTAAGTTATGTAAAACTATTATTGCCCACTTTCAGAAATGATAAAAAGATGCGATTTAGCAAACTGACAGAAATTATAGACAAGTTCTTAAAAAATACTCCGAATTCCCCCACACACCCCACCCCCATCCTTCTCTTAGTCTCTTTATTAGCAAATCAGGATTACGCAGTTACATATATACAATATATAGAAAGCAAGCGCGGATTTGAGGGGGATATAACGTGGTAATTACCCCCCTAAAAAAAAATATGCACTTTTTCCTACTAATTAAAGGAAAAACAGCAAAATTACCCCCTAGAAAAAAAAATATATTACAAATAATTTTTTTGTCTACTATTACCACCCCCCCTAGATTTAGACTCAGATCCGCGCTTAGTAGAAAAGTAGTATAAAGAATACATTAAGAAGAGTATTAAAATCTAACAATTGCAAAAAAATTACCCCCATTCCTTCTCTCATTTCCAGTATGATTCCGATCCCCTCCATCGTCAAAAGAGAGTATACTGCAAAATATAAACAATGAAAAGAGAAAGCGGTAATTTGAAATATTTATCAGCAAAGAAAAAAATACCATCCTAGCAAGCCCATTAGATAGATGAAAATAGTTTTTTGTAAATATCTCAAAAAGGAAAGCACATACGAATTTTTTGGTTATAACACAAATTATTGAGAAAAATGTGATCTACTATTAACCGCATATTGATGCGATGCTCCGTTAAAAAGTTAGCATTTTTCTAATTTTTTAGATGTCAAAAAACATTAGCATTAATGGATTTTGACCAAAATCTAATCAGCTCGTCGCTACAGTGTCGAACACTGCTCTACTTGAACATTTTATGAAAATCGGCTTAGCGGTTTAGGAGCTTCCGTGTCATGGACATACACACACACACATACACACACACACACACACACACACACATACACACACACACATACACACACAGACAGACATCACGACGATGTTGCTAAGATAGGTCAAAATACATTTTCGTCGAAAATATAATACCTCATCTAGCCATCGCTGCGCGGGCTAGAAAGGTAAAAATAGCCATCTTCCTTCTGGTTTCCATTGTTATATTTAATAAGTAAAAAATGGTTATTAAGAGAAAACTACTTAGGTATAATTGGTCTTAAATATAAGTAAAAGCCCCACGCAAATCCGCGGAGAGTCGGTTGGTTAATATTTATTCGCTTCTCGGAAGCTTTATTTATGTAGAACGTAAGTGCTTTTTTAAAGCAACTATACTACAGAAAATTTTATCTAACTTGTTAGAATGAAAACTGTTAAAATCATACGAAATACACTAAAACTTTATATAACAAATAAAAAGTTTTTGAAAGTCACCAGCCTACCCAGGATAGACTTGCAATACAAGCATTATATTAATCAACAAGTTGAGAAAATTAAGAAATAGAAATTTATTCATTTCAAAAGAAAAATTAAATAAATTGATCCATGACGGATCTGATACCTTCCTAGCTAGCCTATTAGCACACTTTAAATGAAGCCCATAATATATCAGCCTTGAAAATAGTTTTTTGTAAATATCTCAGAAACTAAAACTCCTACAAAGTTTTTGGTTATAACACAAATTATTAAGAAAAATATAGTCTACGATATTCCGAAAACCGCTTATTGATGCGAAGCTCCGTTAAGCGTTTTTTAAATTTTTTAATTGTCAAATTAGCATTAATGGACTTTGATCAAAATCTAATCAGCTCGTTAGAATGTCGAATACTATTTTTCCTGTAAATTTTATGAATATCGGTTCAGCGGTTTAGAAGCTATCGTGATACGGGCAGAAATATATATACATATATACACACACACACACACAGACATCACGACGATACAGCTAAGATAGGTCAAAATACACCCAAACAACAAAATTTCGGCGTTTTCAAAAAAAAATTCGAAAATAATACCTTCTCCAGCCATTGCTGAGCGGGGTAGGAAGGTAAATACGTAATAGCTATCGAAATAAAGCTTCGCAAAAGTTTTGAACAATCTTCTCCAAATTGTCCTACTGTAAAACTAAATATTATCCAAATCCTTTAAAAAAGGAATAAAATCACAACAAAAACATTTCAGGTAATTGAGCTAAAAGTAAAGCCAAGTTCTCCAATATAAATTTCAAAATTAAAGGTTTTTACTAGTTTGGAAATGTTTCATGACATTATATTTCTGCTAGATCGGCATTTTAAATAACGATTACTCCTTCCAAAAAAAAAACCCATATTAAGATTAATCGCAATAAATTTCCGCAAAAAAACACACATATGAGTGTTTATTATCCTACCAATATAAAATAAATGGATCCATGACGGATCTGATAACTTCCTAGCATTAGCACATTCGAACTAAACTTCATGCTATATCAGCTTTGAAAACAGTTTTTTGTACATATCTCAGAAACGAAAGCTCATATGAAATTTTTGGTTATAACACAAACTATTGAGAAAAATGCGTTCGCGCGATCGATCTGGGTTATAAAAACTGTCATAAGCATTAATAGATTTTTACTCAAATCTAATCAGCTCGTTACAGTGTCGAACACTATTTTACCCAAATATTTAACGAAAATCGGTTCAGAAGTTTAGGAGTTGTCATGTTACGGATACATACATACATACACACATAAACACACACACAAACACACAGACAGATATCATGCCGATATTGCTAGGATAGGTCAAACTACACCACAATAAAATATTTTCTCAAAAAAAAAATCGTCGAAAACAAGCCATTGCTGCGCGGGCTAGGAAGGTAAAAGTTAATTGTTACAACATAATGAATTTTTACAGCCACTGACATTTAGCTGTTTGATAGGAATCACTTTTAAAATCCTATAATATAACTGATTGAGATTAAAACTTACTTGATCAACTGTATTCTTAAACGCTCTCACATGACTTTCAACATCTTGGGCGACGACCTTAGGCCAGCCTTGTTGATTTTCTTTATTTGACAGAAGTGGGACGAATACCCCATCCACCAGTACCTGCGAATTAAATAAGCTTTAAACCTTTTTTTTATGAAAAAATATAAAAAAATGCTCTAGAATCCCTAAGCCAATCGACATGACACCTGCTTTATATAAAATCTTTTAATGTTATATATAAGAAAAAACCCTAGACGTTGCTTATGGTAAATTAAGATTCACCTAATCAACTTCGAGTATGTTGTAGGTCCTCTGATTTTCTGATCAAAATGGCTCATGAGCGCAAAAAGATCGTTTGATTGGTTACTGAAATACACAAATCTGTCTTGCATGTAAGTCGAGATAAAACGTTCCTTTTTTCAACAGAGTCCATTTAAAAATTATTTAAAATAAAGAAAGCCACGTCAAAATATGGTAACCAAGCAAGCATGTCTATAAAATATTTTGTTTCCGCAAAGATAATGTTAAATGTCACTTATAAGCTATGAAAAAAACCAAAAACTAATCATTATTTTAAAATTATTTAAGTTAAAAGCGTAGTTTTTAAGTTGACCTTAACATTATTTTTACCAAAACGCGAAAGGTGAAAGGTTGAGTTACAAATTTAAATTAAAGTATATGGAATCATGGGCCGAATCGATTATCATTAGTGTACTTTAACAGCTATTTAAACTAGTATAACTCAGAAAAGTCTATCCAAATATCAAAGACATATATATTTTTAAAATCAGGGGGAATCTGGGGGCACGGCAGTGCCCCGCCAAATTCGCGCAACTGGTGTACCATCTTTTCTTGAAACATTTCAGCCCATATTTGACCTATAACTCTTCTTCGGAATGAGCTACGCTAAAATTGCTCACGAAACAAATCTTCATAGAGTTAATAACTCCTTCAAGTTTCATGGACTTCCATTAAGTCTTAAACCGCTTTCACCGCACAAGGCACGCTAAGAGTGGTTAAGAACAACCTCTTATCATCATTGTTGCGAGTAAGACATATAAATTCGAATAATGTATGTTAGACTAATGAAGATGGTTAACTATAATAATAATGACATATTTTATGGTTAGTCTCAAGTTAAAGAATTGGTCTCATACAGAATGCTTCGTTACCCAACCGAAGCCCTAAAGCGTCATAAGCTGTGTTCCGGTCGCAAATCAGAATCACTTTCAAATGTGACCGCTCTATTGTACGAGTAATTCCACGCCAAATCATCCAATGGGGGTAGCTGCCATGTCACGAAAAAAATCCAAATTTTGATAACCTTAGGAATACCAAATTAACAAATTTTAATTTTTAATGTCGCCTCCCGTATTTTACAGGCCACTTTAAAAGTAAAAAAAAGAAGAAAATCAGTTGTGGCCCTATTTTTTTTACGTAAAAACAAATTTGACGGAAGAAATCTTTAATATTGGTTGGATAATCCTATACAGAAAAGAAAATTACCCTCACTTTTTTGACATGGCAAAAATAGTTTTAAAAAAATAGTAAATTTTATGATTTTCTCGATTTTTAATTATTTACACCGGTGCGGAATATTGTCCATCAAAAAAAAGTCTATACGCACATTAAAGCTCAGTGGCTTGACTATCATACAAGGCAAAAGAAAAATTTCTAGGTCTATTGCTTTCAGAAAACTAAATTTTTTAAAATTGGAAAAACCGCAAAAACCTCGGAATTGGCAACTTTTCACTAAAAAAATTGTCATGTCTATCTGTCTATTAAAACTTCGCTTGTGCGTTGTTTTACTTGAGAATGTATCGTCTAAATAAAAGTTAAATAAAAAATCTGGGTCTGTCATTTTAACATCAACTTTTAAGCTATTTGGTTACAGCATGTAAAAAATCAAATTTTTTTATTGAGTCCCAAAAGGAAAAAAATTATGTATAAAAATCATCGTTAGGGGATCTTATTTATAGCCACATACGGTTTTGCGTGAGATCCTAGTTTGTGGGTTCAAGTCCCATCTTCGTACACTGCCGGAATTTTTTTTTAGTTTTAAGAATACATTTTTGGTGAGACACGGACATTAATTAGTTTGTTTCTTTGGTAAATGAAATGGTTCAGGTTTAACAGTGGCGTACGCAGGAGGGAGGGTGTTGGAGGCCTAATCTTTCCAAAACCATTAAATAACTTCTCCTCAAGATTGAATTTTTCTGAAAGAAGAAATAACTGGTTTTCCAGGACTTTGCTTTTACTCAAGCCCCCTCTCCCAACCCCCTTGGAAAATTTCTGCATACGCCACTGGGCATTAAAAAACTAAGTACAAAACTAACGCAAGGTAAAAGCCCATGTGATGCGTTTCGAAGTACTATGAAACGATTTGTTTTACATTAAAATCTCAAACAAACAACAACTGGACACCATTCTTTCACTCCTCTGGATGATTTAACTATAGATGCTAAATTTACTTCAAGCTCAGAAAAAAAATTTGTTCGGTTTCTGAAATTATAGAACTCAACTTCTTTTCCGATTTTTTAAATATGACAGTAGGTGCGTACTAAAAAAGTAAATAAACTTTTAAAAAAATTGTGTAGTGACCTTATGAAGAGAGTTTAGATCATAAATTATTGAACAGTGCTCATATAAATAAACTTTACCTTCGGATAAACCTTAATTTGCAGGGGCGGATCTAGAAACTTTATATTGGGGAAAAATATCATAATAAATATTTCACAAAACTATTTTGCATAGTGACCAGGAGGTGTATTCTATGTGTCAAACCTGAGTAAAGTTTCAGATTTGGGGGATGCATCCCCCCCGTAGATCCACGCCTGTAATTTGTGATGCAATTTAACATCACTAAAAATATTAAAATAACAAAAAAATGTGTAGTGACCTTAAGGATTACAGACCCAGATTTTTTATTCTTCTTTTTAAAAGTATATGATACAGTGAAAAATTTACCCTACTTGATTACCACCAGCACCCCGATAGACAGGGTCATTTTTGATGCTGAAGTTGAGGGATTTCCCAGACATTCTTAACTTCTTCGTGGAACTCCAAGGTAACGTCTACTTTTTAAATATGTTTTAGACAATAAAGATATAGTCCTGGAGTATAGCTTTCCAACACTGTATCAAAAATTTAAGAAAACATTACATTTATACTCCAAAAAAATATGAAAACTTCGAAAATTTCTGCGTTTTTTTGATATTTTCTAACTTGCTCTAATTAAGCCAGTATAAAAGATTTTGCTAAACATCACATTTTTTTGAAAACTACTTTTATGCATGTTTTCAAAATTATAGGTTAATTTTTTTTAGGTGCTGTTTACTATGAGCATAATTTTTTTTCTTTAAAGTCCATTTTCCCCTTTTTTAGACTTTTCAAATGCGTGTACAAAATTGTGCAAAAGTGGTTAAGCATAAGCTGTTTCATTTAGTAAGCATGATTAAAGAAAAAAATTAAATGCCACGGCAACATTTTTTTTGTAAATTGGATGACTTGGCGTGGAATTGCTGATACCAATTAACCACTTACCGCAAGATCATCTATCGCCTTGCCGCTCATATCACCTAATGAAACGACATCCCTAAAATTGCTCATGGAGATAACTTCGGGTTTTTTTCTCAAAAAGTACGTGAATTTCTGTTTGATTTGAGGAGTGAATTGAGAGAAAGGGGTCAGAAGCCCGGATGAGGGTATGGTCATTATGAGCATCGGCTGGTCAGGATCGTTTAAGAATTTAAGCAGCATTTTCTGAAATTAATTAATTGTAGTTACATATTACATGAACGGTTATATGTGTTTATTATTTTTGGCACTGTACATTAAGGTCACTCATCGTTAAACAAGCTTTACAGGTACCGAAGCCTGACATTAATTTTCTATTTCTTGGTTATAATTTTTGGCATGTTTTCCGCGGTTTCACATTGGCGGCTCGTTCTTATTTTAAATATGTGGTTTTAACTAAGGAGGCTCTTGGCCAGAAATATTTTTTTATCTATCTTCTTAAAATCCAAGATTACGGGCAGAATCAAACATCACCCTTTAACGAGGATGGTTTATTCAAAAAAATATAAAAACAGCAGTACTTTCGCTTAAATAGGTTTAGTAGTTATTTACAAAAATTAATTTTTGGTTTAATCATTGTTTTACAGATTATTCGATTGCCGTCTCAATTCTATGTATGCAATAATTTCGTCATAAATAATTACTGAACAGATTTAAATAACACTAAAAGCATTATGGTAAAGATCGGTCGATATATATTTGGACGGCATTATGCAACAACCGTTTAAGCCACAATTGGAAGGTTTTGAGACTCGGATAGATCACTGTTGCAAATTTCCTATAGCGGCAATAACGATTTGTGGCTTATTAATACTAATTCAATACTTTGGTTGTGGGTTAAATCATTTTTGCGTATCGTTCTATAACTAATTTTGAACGTTTTTCAACAAAGAATATCATTTTTAGAGGTTGTGGCTTAAACGGTTGTTGCATAACACCGTCCATTTAAAGATCACAATTTGAAATTCGCAGCCATCTTGAAATCCAAAATGTCGGACAGAATCAAACTTCGCTCTTAAAGAGGCCCATTTATTCTTATGTTTTGAAAGAATTTTTGATATTTTTTTGAATCTACAAAAGTGCTCTGCAAGCGCCTATAACAAGGTATGAATCATTAAAATCAAATTTTTCGTTCCCGAAATAATAGTATTATTTTCTTTTCAGCCATTTTTCTACAGATTTAACAATTGCCGTACTGATTTCAATTAAATAAAAAGCATCATCTAGGATTGATTGCTTTTTGAAAATTAAACCTCACCGAAATTTGCCGCCATTTCAAAATTCAAAGGCTTGTTTAAAAGAAAAAGAAGCGATCCATAATGGAGGGTCAAATTTGAAGTAGTCCGTCATCTTGAATTTCAAGATGATGACAATTTTTGATCTTTGTAAGCGATCGATCGTTACTATGATGCTTAGTATTTAATTAAGATATGATCAGTTATAATTGATTTTATGAAGAAATAAATGAAGGCAGAGTTGACGAGACAATCGTATAATTACAGATTATACAATTGTCTTGTGTTATTGAGACAAAAATTAGTTTTTGGGAACCACAAAATCAATTTTAATAAATCGTATCTCGTTGTGCGTGGCGTAAGCAAAGCTTTTCCGCAAACTTAAAAAGATCCACGAAATTTCTGGAACATAAGAATAAAAAAGCCTCTTTGAGGGATCAAGTTTGATTCTATTCGCCATCTTGAATTTCAAGATAGCGGAAAAAAAAATCTCTTCAAAAACCTGATCAATGTCCTGCAAAGCGCAGTTTGTTCCATTAAAATCCATGTTAAAGTTTTAAAGTTAGAACGAAAAACATTGTCCAATTTTTTGTCCCCCTCCGGTGCAGTATCAAACCCCTCGTATAAGGAACACTAAGGCACAGACCAAGGCCATTGTAAAAAATCTAGTATTTACACCATTTATAAAGGCCTAAAATATATAACAGTTCTTTTTATCTAATGCCATCAAAAATAGAACACTGAAACAAAAACTTACCCTGTTTTCCTCACTAGTAATCATTTTCTGCCATTTTTCCTGTTTCATCCTGTAGGATTTGGTCAAATAATTGAGAATAAACTCCAGTCTGTCATCTTCCCCATCTTCAGCTGCGGGTTTCTCTTCGACTTTTTTGTCGGCCATTGCTGCCAGAAATGTATCAAAAAATTGAATTCCAATATTTGCAGGTGTTTTGGATCCAAAAAATTTAGAAGGACTAAATTAAATTTTAACTACCTACATATCAAATTTAGGCCATCCGGTCATATTCATATCACATATTTTTGGCAAAGTCATTGCAATAGAGGTTACGTTTTATTTAGTGTTTTTATAATTTTTAAACTGAACCTGCCAATAAAGATAAATATATATTTTACCAAATAAAAATAATAAATTTATTCTGGCATCGTTCGATTCATGTCAGGATGAATGTCAATTTGCACAACGGATGTTACACAAAGAATTACAGAATTTCTTGAGAAAAATACTTTTTTTTGTTTAATACTTTATCAATTAAGAAAAAAACTTTTATATACCTAATATTAAATATTAGCGGTTATATCCGAGAAAAGCGCTATTCTCAGGTTATATCTCAAAATAACTTGCAAAAGATGTGCATTAAAAAGTTTTAAAAAATCAAGTGATATACTTATGTGATAATGAGTACGTTAAAGAAAACAATATGTTTTTAGCACTTTACGGGAAAATAGTTCACTTATGTCTTTCTTGTTAATTAAAAAATTTTAGATTTTAACTAATCTGTGGTTTATATTGTCATAAGAATGACTGTGCGCTGCGCTCTTTTCTATAATATATATATTAAGCGGCCTACACATCGGCCAATTTACAGGGACAATTTAGAGTCCCTGTATGTAACAGATATCGGTAAACGCTCATATCTACCACATGCAGGGACGCTAAATTGTTCCTGCAAAGTGGCTCGTGAATATGCAACTTTATTATTACATTATATCCTGCTATACTCGAACGTTCGACGGTCCACTCTCCCGCGCTCTCTTGAAATTATTATTTAATATATTTTTAAATAGAATTAAAGTAAGTTATACTTACTTTTAAAAAACGTCTACTTTTGCGCGCTAAATCACAGTCTCCCCAATCTTCTTATAAGGTACCATTTTATCACTGCTATAACACTACTTAATTAATAATTAACAAATTGAAGTAATGACTTTTAAAATTCGCAAATATTTAAAATTATTTGTACTGACTTTGACTATTTCATTCAAAACAGTTTAAAATCAACTCTAATACTGGTGGTAGGTGGTAATAATAAACACCTTTATTTCTGATTCCAGGGGCAACTCATGGGCGTAGATATCTGGAAAATGCTTAGCCGTTAACTTAAACAAAATAATTTAATATTTATATGCAAGTTTAACTAAATAGTTTGGATTAAAACTATTTAGTTAAAAAAGGCAGTAGATAAATAAATAAGTTAGAGCTTAGTCAGTCTGGATTTGGCGAGTTCAGTTACAACTTATTTGGAACAAGACTAGTTTAGCGTGATTAAACCACGGCCAACTAAACTATGCCCGAGAACGGGTACGATTAAATAATAACTAAGGTGGCCGTAAAAAAACACTGACAATGACCATTGGAGAAGCGAATAAGTAAGGTCCCTAGATCACGAAGTTCCTTCTAATGAATAAGGTGAGTTGTGATCAGTTAGGATGTTTAAATATACCAAGTTTTGCTTCTAAAGTATAATATTTGATCAAGATTAAGCAGATTCAGCGATACAATAAAATAACTGCCATTTAAAGGGCAATATAAACAATAATATGCAGGATTTAGTTCGGCCTCTTAGAAAAGTGGATACGAGGAGTTTTGTTTTGGAGTGTCTCTGATTTAGTAGATGTATACTGAGGTTTTATAGTATTATGGGCGTTTGTACTAATAAAAATAAAACATTAGTTTGAATAACAGCAACCTGATAACAGGGAGTTGACTTCACAACACTAACAGATATCCAGCCAGAGCATCCAGAGCTAGTTCGTATTATTCTGTTACTATCCATTATTGTTAACTAGATTTGTCTGACTACAACAACGCTTTTTTCTAAGGTGAAATCAACGAGCGCAAATAATACAAAATTATTTCTCAAATATATTAATCTTCCCTCCTGTTTACGCCAATGATTTATTCGGCAGACCACACGTTTATTTAAGACTGCTTGGTCGATAATTCTCTTTGCATTAGGGTGGTAAAGAGATTAAAAAATTTGAAAGGAGTATAAGGATGAATTTTGGGGTGAAAATTGGAAATCGATTAGGTGTAGCCGCATATACTGGTCACGTAGAGATACTTTCATTAATATTAGTTTTACTCGGTGCTTCATAAGTTTATTTTTTGCCTCATTAGGAACACTAGTTGACGTCAACATTTTACGCTTGGTGTGTTGTGACAAGTTACCAAGACAAACAAAATACCATATAACGCTATTAGCCATAAATTATTTTTTTTATTATTTGTCAAACACTGTGTTTATTGTCTTACAGTACATCTAAACGATAAGACTAATTAACAATTTTTTTTTAACTTAATTTACTAGAAGAAGTTAAGTTTAAACTTTAAGGGTCACTCAACTGTTTTCCCCGCTTTTTAACTGTAACTGTAACTCACAATTTTATTGTGTTTTATATATTTTATTTAGTTCACTAGCTCAAACGGCTTTACTCTTTTTAGTCTTCGAACTAGGATAGTGTTGTCTAGAAGCTTAATCGCTTCCACATTCACATGTCGATGATGTCTATCTTCAACTTTTTGCGTACTTTTTTATAGTCTGGGCTACAGTTTCGATGTTTAGGTCCCGATAAAAGTCAATTTTTCGAACTTATCAAGGTGCATTCGCAATGTTTCTTAATATATTTTTTTTAATGTAAAATTATAATGTTACCCTCTTTAGTTCAACCTCGTAGTTATCACATGTCCATAACTCTTTCAGTATTAGTCGGTCCATTCTATTTCTCTACGGCTTATTTTCTATTTTATATATCTATATCTTTTTACCTAAGGGTCATACCGAGATATTTTGTCTGATTTAAATATGGTACTGGAATGTTATTAATTGTGATTTGTATGTGATCTACATTTTTGTTTATAAAATAAACATGAATTGATTTGGTTTCATTTAATTTTAATCGCCATTTTCTGGTCCAATTTTGAACTTGGGTTCGGTTCGGAAGTATACAGTGCCTAGTACCCTACCCTCGGGCACGCCTGCTTAAATTTATTTTAATTTAAGTATGAATCTTCCTATTTTACTTTGAAATGTCTATCATATATGTATGATTAAAAAATTATCAAATTTCCTGGGATTTAAAATAAAATTAAATCAATCAATCCAAGTAGGTACCACTTTAATTCCTGAAAAGTGGATAAAATAAAAAAACATGCCAAATTGGACAAGTTTTACAATATTTATTTTATTTTAACTTACACGCCAAAAAACTTTTTTGATAATGCGTGTAATAACTTGGAACAAACACAGTTCTAAATGAACCGTTCCAAATATTTTGTTTTATTTTTAAAGAATGAACACTTCTTTCACGATTAAAGCTTGAGTTAATAGAGAAATATTGAAATAAAGCCAGGCCATAATAGTGCCAGGCACTATTTTGACACCTTCACATTGTAATATCAGCTGTGATCTTTCAACATACGGCCTTTGTTTACTATATGAACCGGAATAAATAGTGCCTTCCTTTGCAAGAGGAAAATAGACGACGATAGTTTTAAATTCGACTATGGTATGTCAATTTTGAAGGATTAACTGTCAGTTTTCAATGTGAAAGTGTCAAAATAGTGCCTGGCACTATTATAGCCTGGCTTTATTTCAATAATCCTCTATTGACAATATTAGGTACAACTGTTATAAGCAAAAAAAAAGGGTTTGTAAAAAATTTCATTAACTCAAGCTTTAATTATTAAAGAGGTATTCATTCTTCAAAAATAAAATAAAATATAAAGGGTGTATTTAAAAATAATATTTTGGTCACATAGGTTATAAATCTCAAATTTGACAAGTAAAACTTAAAATGAGCTAAGCAAGGTTCCTTTTCCAACACTTTTTAATCCAACATTGTACACGGATTACCAAAAAAGTTGCACTGCCGACCTTGCCAAGCATAAAGGCGGTAGAGTGCATTATGTTTTTAACGCTTTTTAGTTTAGGCCGGAAACACAAGTTAGGGGCACAAGCGCGGATCTGGGTGAAAATCTTGGGGGGGGGGGGGGGGGGTAATAGTCAACGAAAAAATTATTTGTAATATAATTTTTTTTCTAGGGGGGGGGGGGGGGTAATTCGCCTATTTTCCCTTTTTTTAATAACAAAAAGTGAATTTTTTTGGTTCTAGGTGGGGGGGGGGGGGGGTAATTACCACGTTACCCCCCTCAAATCCGCGCTTGTAGCGGCAGTGTGGGCATTGCCTGGGTAAGTACGCTTAAGAAATGCATAACCGTAAAGCATTGTCATAATAATCCTTGCCGCGACTAACCTAACCATTCAATATGGGCACTACCCTTTAGTGACAATTTAGCATCTCTTCCAAAACCCGCCAAAAAAAAGCGTGACAAATATTTTTTTTTGCGTTTTTATTTAAATCTATATCTAGCAAACCGTAGTCGGGTAAAAATCCAAACATCAAATTTCTTTGAAACGTCCGCGTTCCATAAAAACTAATTTAACAGAGTTATGAATAAACTAATTTCCTTTTTGATTTATTCGTTTTTATGACCTATAAACTTTTTTCTTTTTTCTTCTGCGGCCGACAAATTAATATTGCTCACATGCCGCTTAAAACAAAATTGTACTGCCAACTATTGGCTACAGAAGAAGAATGAATTAATGATTGCAGATGAGTAAATAAATTAAGTTAACTAAAATTAATTTCCAAACAAGTTTTCGTGGCTAATCGGATAAAAAAAAATTAAGAGTTTTTTGTTTTTCAAGTACTTTTCCGTGGCTAGCTCGAAAGCCTAACCTCACGGGGGTCCAAGATCTAATGGACACCTAATCAGTGTTGACAGTTAACTGTTTAGTCCTTATGGGACTCCTCAGAACACTGCATGGTCAATGAGACACCCTTCCTAAATTAAGTATACGCAATTAGTGTTGACCTTGTAACAAAACGGGATTTGAATAAAAATGGAATTTTTGCCATTTATAAGTTTTTAATTAAATATTGTTTTTGACATCAACAAGCATTAATTATATGCAAGACTAGGTTAAGATTAAGTAAAATTTATAGCAACTCCGGTGACTTGTTTTTTGGTATATTATCAGGTTTGCTGTATTTTAATAAAAGTTGTATTCGGCTAATATGTCCTTTGAGCCACTAACAACAAAATAATTCATATTTTGTAACTGGAAATAAATTAGCTAAACTATTTTCAACTTTTAAAAAACACACTGTGTAGTTTTAACTATTATCGATTTTCTCCAGTCTTAAGTCCACGCATCTTGGCTTGCCTTGGTATTTTGTCTCTTAGTGGAGCGCTTAAAGCGCAGGCTATCCCTTTTTCGCCAAAGCGAAGATGAGCATAGTTCTAGCCAATGAACGACAAGCTTTTTGTGCTTGCAAGCGTACGGTTGCTTTGACTCAGACAGGAAACTTTCGAAAGTCGTTGGAGCAAGCATTCTTTAGTTGGGTTTCGCTTGGTTCGTTTCAATTCTACGCTTTCGTTCACACTTCTTAAGGGGGGTTTTATTTCAACTGAGGAAATTTATCAATTATTTTAACATTGTACAAAGCTATCTTTATTATTCATAATTATTTTTGTATTTTTTTTGGAGTTTATTAATTTTAAAGCTTTTAATTATTACTGTTTCCAGTGTTTTGTAATAATGTTTCTAACTGTTTTATGGTTTTTTAACAACAAAATACAAACCATTCGTTGCCCCAAAATCGGCATTTTTAATCAATATATCCCAAACTTAAACAGTAATATTAGTAGTAAATAGTTTCACCTATTAAATCAACGTTTAAAATGTTGATAAATAAATATATTTACAACAAACATACAAAAGGTTTATAAGACCTAAAAGTTTAAGAAGTGTAAATATTTGAATACAAAAGTTTAATAGTACAAAAAATTTGATATTCAATTAATAAATATGAGAAGTTTCGGGAAGAAAATTGAAAAGGTATTGTATATACATTTGAGAAAAACGTTTATAGCATAAAACTTCCTTCAAGAACCATCAAATTCCTTTCGAGATCGTGTAAATTTAATAACAAATAGTAACTTTTAATAATTTTATCAATTTTCAAATAGTTGCATAAATTGGTAGCTCGCAACTTTTAAGCCTTGGCCACTTGAGGTGACAGTACCACTGTCACACTAGGCTCCTGTTACAACCTGATCTAGAAAGGCAATGTGTGTCGTAGGTCACGGTATGGATTCTTTCTTTTAATCAATACTTTCATCGATCGATGATATAGCAGTTTTATTCTCTTGCTGCTGTTTTAGTTTCTCTCGTACTTCGGTAGATGGCGCTTCTTGTTGGGTACATGGATTTGTTTTCTCACTGGAAATGTAAGGTGAGAGACAAAACTGTATACTTAATTTAGGAGGGGTGTCACATTGACCATGCAGTGTTCTGAGGAGTCCCTTAAGGACGAAACAGTTAACTGTCAACACTTATTAGGTGTCCATTAGATCTTGGACCCCCGTGAGGTTAAGCTTCCGAGCTACCCACGGAAAAGTACAAGTAGAGAAACAAAAAACCCTTAATTTTTCTTTTTTACCCGATTAGCCACGAAAACTTGTTTGAATTTTAATTTACGGGTACTAAATTTTACATTTACTAAAATTAATATAAACGAAATATTTTAATATATGATTCAGTTAATTTTGGAAACTCTTTTAAAACTTGACGGCTTGATTTGTTTTTATTGAATAGTCGTTTGGATGTTCCACTTTACTGGATCGACGTATTTTGTGAAAATCGGTCACACGATACAGAAGCTGTCGTCACGGACAGACGGCCAATCAGACATCACAAAGAATATATAAATAATATATAAAAAATCAGCTAGTAATAATATTTCAAGCCATACAATTGCTTAGCTGGTTAGGAAAGGAAACCTTACAATTATAATATTTTGATTTTTGTTGAGAATCCTAACAGAAAATCAAAATTTTACAAAGTCGTGCATCACAACAAAGGTAAAAATTAAATTTTGTTTCTTATTTCACTTTACCTGTAATTAAAAAGAGGTCTCTAGAAATACGTATAAAAAATAAATCTTAAATTTTGTGGAATATTATAGTTTAACTGTAAAACAACTACAATTTTATGCTTATCGCACAGAATAAGTTTTCGTCGGATAAAACTTTTAGACTGTTTACATGCGCCAAATATTAACGTTAACGAACAGTCAAAGAAATAATAGCAAATATCTAAAACATAACAACAATATAAATTTAAACATAACAGCTAATTACTGATTATAATTACGCCTCCGTAAATAACCAAATCCGATATGGTTATTAAATAGAACAGCGTGACAGGTCTAGAAACTAAATTTGATTATTTAAGCTTTTTTCTTTTTTTCTGTGTTTACAAATTTTTCAAGATATGACTTCCAAGATGTTTTTCTGCATTACATTTTTATATTAGCTTCTATAGTTCCAAGAAGGTGACGAGGGTAATAAAAATGCCTTTAGGTGTTTGTAGTATAGAGACATTATTAATCGAAAATAGATTATTTTATGGGCTTTATAAAACTACATTTTTTATCATTTAATAATCATGTTCCCTTTAATTACCAATAAAATGTCTGTATAAAACTGCTAAATTAATAAAACTGGGTCGTGTTCGCTTTTTCATATCTTTCCAGAAACAATAGCTCAAAACACACTAGTTCTAGCTGAATTACTCAACAAATATGCGTAAGTACGGTTTTAGTGGATACCGGCAATTTTTTTTATTGTTATACTGTGCTGTAGTGCTGCGCTAAACAAACATTTTTTACCTTCCTAGCCCGCGTAGCAATGGCTAGAGAAGGTATTATTTTCGACGAAAAATTTGAGATAACGCCGAAAATGTGTTATTTCTTTTGTCTGTCAGTGTAGGTGTGTGTGTGTAGATTATTTCTATCCGTAACACGATATTTCAGAAACCGCTAAACCTACTCTAACGAGCTGATTAGATTTCGGTCAAAATCCATTGGTGCTAATAAAAAAAAAATCTTCTTTGTAAGAGCTTTAGTTTCTAAAATATTTTCAAAAAACTGTTTTGAAGGCTTATACATCATGACTTCACTTGAAGTTTGCTAATAGACTAGCATGGAAGGTATCAGATCCGTCAAGGATCCATTTATTTTATGGCGAATTGCCCAACTTCTACATGCTGAGCCAGACATCCATAATAAAGTTCGAAAATTGCTGTTTTCTTTTACATTTTACAACCTGCACTTACAAAAAACTATGAAATCCACAGTAATAAGATTTGTATGTATAATTATAGACAATAAAAAATTTTTTTAACCAATCAAATCAAGAATTTTTTATTTATAAAATATCAGCTAAATTTTTTTATATTTTTCAACTATTGACTAAATATTGTTTTATTTCAATTTTTATCTATTTGATGTATGTATGATTTTTTTTTACTTTGACATTAATATTGATTTTATTAATATTTTATATTTTTTGTATTTTTATGCCAAGATTTATTGTTATTACAACTTTTCTAAATACCTGTTTTAATAATATTAGCTTGTAAATAGCTTTTATAATCTTACCTTTCAGACTAAAAATTTTAAAATTTTCACATATTTGTTTTATTTCAATGTTTTTGTTTATTTTTTCTGTCTACTTGTTTATACATACATATTGAGACTAATTTTATTTTTATTTAATTTTTTACCATTATACTTTAAATTATTTTATCTATTAGTGCGCTTCTCAAACGATCTGTTGGCATTATATTTACTCTATTCTCTTAGAGGCCTTTATGCACTTTATATGTTAATGCAAAGTTGACTCCAGGGGTTGAAAGCACTTACCTTTGGGAGCATAATTCCACTTATTGGAGATCTGTCAAACTCATGCCAACTACAATATGGCGACTAAGAATGAAAAACAGAAGAATTTTGGAAAATTCACAACTTTTAACCGATTTTTTTCAAACTAATTTTATTTGGATTATAGTGAACTTTTATAAAAACTATTATTGCATTTTAAATGTTTTTGTGTCTCAAAAAAACCATTCCCATCATGTTTTTTTTTTCGTTTTTTTTAAGTTTTATAGAGAAACTGCTGATTTAACCAAAAAAATCAGAAAATACAAAAAAAGACGTGTATTGACAATTTAGATCCATAGTAGGTTCCTAGAGGTTGCCCTATGGCATAAAAAATAGTCGGGAAACCATTGGTGTAAAATCGTGGGTCAGCTATAATAGAGACCCTGTATGTATGACATATTTTATAAGATAAATCAAGGCCAACACAAAAATAGAGGCCACGACCCTAAAAAAATCAGCTGTTCTCCCGGGGCTGAATTTTACATTGGGTCTTATGGGAGGTCAGACGTTTTTTTAGGATATTTTCAAAATGGCACTACAGATTTCCGCAAAATTTCAGTGAAATATTCTCAGACAACATCCCGATATTCCACCAAATGTTTGTAAGGAAGCAACATGATTAAAAGGTTAAAATCTTCAAGATTTAGCATTCCTTATTTTGAATTCAAATTACCCGCCATGTACCACATGCCAACTGTTATATTTGACATGTATTTGACTTTGTCATATGTGATTGTCACATTCGCTTCTGCTTCAAACTTAATTTTTGTGTGAGCTAATGAAGCGGCTATGAAAAATTAGGGCTTACTATACATTTAAAAAAAATTGTTCTGCCAGAATAAAGTAGGAACAATCTCAAAAACGGCTCTATTTAACAAAAAATCAAATATGAACCGTCATTCCAACTTCAAAATTTTAAAGACAATCAGCTGTGTCGTAACGTGACCATCAAAAAAATCAGCCCCGGATGTGACGTCAACAAAGTGGAGGATCGTGGCCTGTCCATTTTGATAGCCCTGGATAAATATGTAATTTTATAAGATAAATATGTCATACATACAGGGTCTCTAGGCTATAATATGTAAACCGTCATATTTAACAGAATATAAACTACAAAAAAATTAAAAATTAGCTTAAGTTATTTAGAATGGTAAAGCCTTTTAATTTTTGAAGAATTTTTTCCACTTTTAAAACTTTCGTGAAAAAGTTAAATTTTGGTACCCTTTTTAACTTATGGTAAAAATGAAACAGACTATGGATACAACTTGCCAATACACATCTTTTCTATCTTGTAATTTTTTTGTAAAATCAGCAGTTTCTCTATAAAATGCATAAAACACTAAACAAAACATGATAAAAATAAAATTAATTTTTATAAAAATGGGTTAAAAAACGTTAGGAATTTTTCAAAATTCTTCTGTTTTTAATTTTTGAGCCCCCATATTGTATTTAGCATGAGTTTGACAAATGTCCAATAAGTGGAATTGTGTTTCCAAAGGTAAGGGCTTTCAACCCCTTGAGTCAGCTCTGCATTAACATGAAAAGTGCATGAAGGCCTCTAAGCGAATAGTGTAATTAGTCTAAAACTATTTTTCGTATTTTAATTTAATTTTTAATGTTTTTTATTTATCTTTATTAATATTTTTATTATTTTTGTTTGTTTACATACTGTGCATTTTATTTATTTAATTCTTTCTTTCTTAATCTTTTGTTTATCTTACTTTACTATTTTTTGTTTTGTAGTGTGCTGGGTCCCGATTTGAGATTGATTTCTCTCGTTTTTTGTGAATGTTTTTTTATTATTTTTTATTCAAAATGGTGCACTTAGGTAGAAGTGACTTTGAATCGGGCCCCAGTATGATACATATGTAAATAAACAATTTGATAAGCATGGCTTGTTCAATCCAGATTTTGAATTGAAAATACGAACAGCAGTAGAATTTTTCCTGAGTCCGCAAAGTCAAATGCCACAAATCACACATACATTTTTTTTAAAGGAACAATTAAAAATAAAAGCTACTAGATACTAGTTTCAAAATTCCGAAACAATGAAATAAATACTTTATCATAATTTAAAAAAAAAAGAAATAAAAATACTAAATACAAGCTGCTGATGATCAATGATAAATACGGAAAGTTTCGTATTTTGTTGCTTGTGGTTTGTATGGCCGATGAGAGCCCACCTTTTCTGACATTTATACACAACCTCAATAAAAACGTTTGGAGTTATTTTCTTAACTATTTTCAAAAAAACACATGCTTAATTTAGCACCTAATTTATTATGGTACAACTTTATTAATTATTAAACAATTTTTTAAGCTGTTACCTTTTTTTGCACGGCAAAAACGGCTTTTTGGTCAATGTTTAGTACATTAGCGAACAAAAAAAATTTAACGGGGGGTCTGAAAAATGGCTAAATCTTAAAATCATGGGCCATATTGGATTTGATAGAAATGTCAATTTTAACAAAAAAGTATGGTCTCAAGCCTTAGCTTTCGATAGAGAACAAAATCATAAAAATTGAAGGGTAAAAAAACTACTACAACTACAACTACAACCTTATATTAAGATCACAAAAGGGCCCCCATTGCAAAAAAATTGATATGTCCGAGTATTTTTTGAAAAACTTACCCTAGATTCTCGAAAGTCTTTAGTATGTTTTTGCTGCGCCACCCTATACCAAGCAACAGCGTTCCTGATTTTTACATTATTTAATGTAACTACTATGTTAATTAGAATTTTAAGAGCTGTAACACAAAAATTAGAGGTTTTACAATTTCGCATTATGCTTAAAGATGCAAGGTACGATTTAAAAAATCTAAAGAAAAGCAAATGGTAATGTATTACCAGAGTATTAGTCTAAGGGGTTGACCTGACCTCTTTTGTTCTATTTATATGTAATCATGTAAACATAATTAAGAGCCTATAATTGGTAGGGTATTTTTGACTTTCTTGAAAATCAGCAAATTTTAGGGTCTTTCCGATTATAAATAGCTTTTAACTTAAACATTTTTAATATATTCTTGCAGAAATCTCAAGATAAATGTCAGGTGATTTATTGTTATTTTGCTTTGCGCTATCCAGGTAAAATATTTATTATAGGTTTTTGGACAGCCTATACCCTTAACCTGTATTTTTTTAAATCACTGTCTAACAGTTTGTAATCACCATGCATCACAAACATTCCAAAATGAAAACTCTAATAAACTCTCTTATTTTTTTTACCTCAATATATTGCCCATTCTGCATGTATGATAAAAACAAATATACATCAAACCAGACTGGTCGTTACCATTGTTGTCTCTTTAGTTTTCAGACTCTTCTACGTGCATCTGTTGGTCCTCGTCCTGACGAACTACTCCTGTTCTTCGCTACCAATCTTCGACGACATTGATAGATGCATCTTGACATGTGACCGATGTTTCAAAACGGACGTTTTGCTTAAGTGTGCAAATGAGTGTATCGCCACGGGCGCCGAGATGGCTCAGTTGTGGATGAACATTTGTCCTCACTTTGAGAAGCAGGGAGCTTCTGTTCTTCAGATTGTTTAAAAAATATGTAACGAACAATGTATTTATTAAACTTTACTATAAAAAACTCAAAACTTCTACAACATTTGCTAACACTTTTACAACTATGGCACTTAAAACATAGTTGTGTAGTATTATTTGCCAAGCTACTTCTTTGGTTCAATTTTTTCTGTGTAAAAATAGATGTTAACCCTTTCGGGACAGATTCCACAGCTTATGTGACAACACAGAACATAGGCACACAGACTGGTAAAACATATTTATAACACCTGTTCATTCGCCTGCTAAGCACTACAAAAACTGCCGTCCAGGTTGCAAATAAATAGCTGACAGGTCCCGTCCTGAAAGGGTTAAATATGTATGTTACACAAGCCACAGCCCTCTGAAATTAAGAAGCCTGATCCTTCTTTGAGTTGCAACAATAATTTTGCAAACAAATTGCCAAAATATTGTCTCTTTAATTGAAATGTTAGATCTGTCAGCCTTTGACATTGTTGCAATTCACAACAGGATCAGGCTTATTTATTTAAGGGAGCTGTACATAAGCCCAATGATTTTTAGATTCTTGACTTAAGCCTGTTTAAGCAGTAATCAGTGAATTGTGCAAGCTAAAAACTTTGTGCAAATCTAAAAAAATCAGATACTTGCATGTGGTTCAATACCGGTTTGCGGAAATGACTTGATCGTGGAAATGACACACTAATTCAGTTTTTAGCTTGCATCAATTTGCGCAAATTGAATGAGCATAATAACGGACCTTCAGAGTTTTCTTAGATTTGAATTATTCTTTAATTTGATTCCTTGTTTTTGGTAGACAGAAAACGGAGATTAATAAGTTTTGCTTAAAATACATCTAAAGGTTAGTCAACTACGACCCAATGTAATAACTAACTACTTTGCGACTACGGTATTAAATTAGATTGTCTACGAGTATACGAGCTAAAACAAAAGCATACACATCACAAAGAAGCGAAAAGTATCTATAGTCACGATCAATCACAACTGAACCGGCCTATGATGATACTGAGATACATTTTTTAAAACCGCGTGTAATTTGAGTTTGGTATGCAAATCAATTTTAAAACTTAAGCTTAATACTAATCAAATCTGAATAATTATAGATTTAATTTCTATGGAAAGTAGGTAAAAGTAAATAATTTAAAACATGTTTTGAAAAATATCTCATGTGGAAAGTGACATGATGTATTTGTCGATTATTCCAAACATTTGTTAATGTATTGTGTCGTTCGTCAACTTGAGAATCTGATCGACCATCTTGCTTTAGGGACTCAAATAATAGAGAACACGATACGACAAACCATCTTTTACGTCAATCGTCAATGTTCATGCTTGTTATAAACCCCTACATATACTGCGATATGTATATAAAGTTAGCAGAACAACTTTGGAAATTGAAAAAAATCATATGCTCATAATTTGCCATTAATTATCCGTAAATTAGTTGTGAAAACAAAAAATTTGCCGTGCCCGTTTTTTAAAAAAAATTAAGTTAGCAAAACACCTATAGAAACAATGGATTTATCTAAAAAATGTTTAGTTTACAATTTGCCGTTAATTATCCGTAAATTAATTGTAAAAACAAAAAATTTGCCGTGCCCGTTTTTTTTTAATATGATGTTTTGCTGACTTTATATAAAGCTAGCAGAACACCTATAGAAACAATGGATTTATCTAGAAAAAAATTAGTTCACAATTTGCCGTTAATTATCCGTAAATTATTATAAAAAAATTTTGCCGTGCCCGTTTTTTTCAAAAACACATGGTGTTTTGCTAACTTTATATAAAGTTAGCAGAACACTTATAGAAACAATAGATTTATCTCAAAAAAAAATTGTGCACAATTTGCTGTAAATTAGTTGTAAAAACAAAAAATTTGCCGTGCCCCTTTTTTTTAAATTGGTGTTTAGCAGAACACCTATAAAAATAATGCATTTATCTAAAAAAAAATGTGCACAATTTGCCGTTAATTATCCCTAAATTAGACTTATTAAACTAATTTACGGAGAATTAACGGCAAATTTTGAACTAAAATTTTTTTAGATAAATTTATTGTTTCTATAGGTGTTCTGCTAACTTTATATAAAGTTAACAAAACACCATACTTTTTTAAAAAACGAGCAAGGCAAATTTTTTTAGTTAAATCCATTGTTTCTATAGGTGTTTTTCTAACTTTATATAAAGTTAGCAAAACACCATATTTAAAATAAAACGCACGGCAAATTTTATGTTTTCACAACTAATTTACGGTTAATTAACGGCAAATTATGAGCATATGATTTTTTCAATTTCCAAAGTTGTTCTGCTAACTTTATATACATTACTGCGATTCATTTGACATTATTATTTCAACTGAATTAATGTGTTATGTACGTATAAGCGATTCCTGAGTATGTAAACTCACGTGTAAATATCAAATAACATGAACGTTTCACATGACTGTAAGATATCATAAATCAAATATCAACCCAGCAATAAAGTAAATTGACACTTTATATTAACGTTATGACAAAGGAAAGCTAATCCTATGACATAACTTGCGTTTTTCAAAATTTTGTTCAAACTTTAATCAGAAATTTAATTTCTGCTTTATACATTGGCATTTCGTAAATCTAATTTAGATTTATTTTATTTTATTTGGAAGCTATATACACTCAGCTTGACGTAGCATAAGAAATTTTCTAATTATGGTTAATGTCAGCTAAGGCCAAACCAAACCAACAAGACACAGAGAAATGATGGGTGTTTCTATTAGTACGGCAACAAAATGTGACCGAAGTTTTAATTAATTTTATGAGAGAATTATGTGAATAATAATGTAAATGTACTAGGGCAGTACCAGAAGTAGTTGAGCCACGACTATACCTTGACCAAACTTTGTATTTTATTAGTCCCTAATGTTCTAAGTAAAAAATGACATTTTTAAAACAATGCAAAGTTTTTAATAAATAACAAATTTTTAATATGTTTTATTGTAGTTTTCTTGTTCAGTCCTTTTTAACAAAAAAGTTAAAAAAGCACAGCTCTTAAAAAACCTTATTTATTTATTTGACGAACATAATTAAACATTTTTAATCTTTTATGAATAAGATATTATTTTAGAAATACAAAAACGATATATATTTAAAAGAAAAAATATTTATTTAAATGTATTTGGGCACTTAATTAACAAGAAGAAAATAGAATAAACTAATATCCTAAAACTTAAATAAAAAAATATGAAAAGATATTTCCAAAAAAAAAATAAAAACATTTTTAGCTTTTTTGTAATCCTTCACCTTCTAACCTAAATCAAATTTATTTATTTTCCAGCCTTTTAAGCCTGGGGTTTAAAACCTATCGTTTTTTCGACTGTGGGCTGTAGCGTTTGACATGACAATATAAAACAACCCAAGGAAAATTTAACTTATCAAGTAACTCTGTAAATTTTTAGAAGACAAATAAGTAATAATAATCTTATAAGTACCATTTATAAAAAATCGCAGTATTGCATTTTACATAAAGAATAACCAATAATATGAATAAAAAAACGCAACATTGCAGAACTACAATCTAAAAAGTCATACAAATTTGTGTGTGATCAACTTCGGATATACTCGTATGCTAGCCCCCACATCTGAAATCGATAACACACATTTAATAACACATTGCGCCCTAGGCCTTCTATATACAATGTGTAAATCTGGAATTGAACCATATAGAAAACTTTCCTGTGTTAGTTTTACGAAAAAAGAATTCTGCTTGTCCTAAAACCACAAACAAAATTGTCCGATATTACCATTTTTCAGTAGTATACTGGGTTTGTCAAAAAATATTATTTGCACTTAGTAGCAAAGTAAGTAGCCTTATTTTGACAGCATTAAAAATTGTTTTTAATAAAAGTTGATCAGAAATAAAACTACAGGTAAATCTGCAACTATAAGCATTTGCATTAAAAACTTTTTTTAACGTTTTTTCGAGCGTTTTTCATCAAAATTTATATTATTTGGCACACTTATACGAATGGAATTTTATTTGGTTAACTGTTTTATTTTAGGTTTAAGATCATGCAGAACTTTGTGTAGATAATAACTTTTTTTCCGAAAATTAGCATTGCCACTGGACGCACGGGGCGGGAATCGGCAAGCCTGGTTTGATGATCAAACCTCGCGGCCGCGGCGTGGGAACTAAAGAAGTTAGGAAATTATGTGGAGTTTGCAAATTGATATGAGTCGTGGGATTACATCTGTTTGGAAAGCATTGAGCTGCGAGCCAATCTTTGAGCCAGGCCTGCCGATCGCCGCGCCGTAAAATACCGGCATCTCATGTGGTGTTTATGAAATATTTTGCCATTATTAGTTTTTTTTTTTGAATAAATATCGTAAAATTAATATAATAGTAGTGGAACGCAATGTATTAATACAGAAAGGGAAGGGAATTTTAATAAGCGTCCTAGTTGTAATTTTCATATTAAATTATGCATAGTTGCATTTTAATTTATTTGAATTGGTTCCAGCTACTATTAAGTGTATTAAGTGTGCCACTGCGCTTATGTATTTGATGGTCGACTATTTAAAAAATAAAAATAAAAATTATAACAGAAAATAAAAGGTATATTAATGTAATTTTTCATCAACGACTTGTCACAAAGCAAAGCACCCTGCCGCAATACCTTGCTAAAATTGGTTTAAACAAAACAAAGATTGATTCTGCGGTCTTTTGCAAACATTGTTATTTTTTATTCACAAAAAAGATTTTATTTGCTGCTATTGGTAGGTTTTTTCTCATTCTGGATCATAACATACTGACAATTAATTGTCAGTAAACGTAAATGGGACTGGTTTTTTTACAAGATAATATAACAATTTGTATTGCTGCATGCCAAACTGTCTTTAGGTCAATACATTAAAAATAAATATAAATTTTATGATTCTACCTTAGTTTTTAATTTAGGTTTCTTTAATTTTTTAAGTCCATCTAAGTTACCTTTTAATAAACTACTATAGGCTACCTGAAATTTGTTTACATCCTTCTGGTGTATTACTGTAGCGATTTTTTTCGATCGAAACTTAGCTCGTACGAGGCACATATGTTCTGTGGGTTCGGGTAAAGGGGACTTGCCTGAACGGGGCTCTGGCCGATCTCTGCCATCATCTAAAAATAGGAAAAAATTAACAGTTAAAATAAAAAAATGGCGCTTTTAACCAAGAAACATTCGCATTCGTCCAAATGCGTTGGGCATCCATAAAAAATTACTATGTATCCACACATCTCCGAACGAATTCATTTATTTTCGCAGATATAAAACACTTGGGTCGCAATTTTGTCTAATACCGTTTTATTGACAATTTTATTTTAAGGGATATTGCTGCAGTGGCTAAAAAAAGGTCGGGCGAATATTGAAACTACAAAATATCAAAAACAGAACCAACCCAACCTGGTTAAGTTAATATATAAAAAAACTTACCTGATGTACCGATGGCTTTTTTTATATCCTAACCATTGAGTTGTATAAAGCCCTGAAGTCAATGATCCTAACCTAACCAGGTCAGGTTAGGTTATTAACCTAACCAGGTCCGGTTAGGCAGGTCAACTGTCAACTAAGGTGCTAGTCCCGACATTATAGAATTTTAGCTTGCAAAAGTGGTGTGTGTAGTCGCGATTTTGACAAAATGTAATTAAAGTCCTAAAAAAAACCACCATCTTGGATTTAGTATGCACGAAAAGGTTTTTTTTTAAATTATTTGGTCCTGTACATTTCAGAATAAAAAGTTTTAAACAAAAGTGGACGACAATAAAATTTTCTACAAAAGCGCTTTTATACGTTTTTTCGTCAGACGACTGGTTTTCGAGTTATGAGGCTAAACATTGCGCCGCCATTTTCCATATTGACCAATTTATTTTTCAGTTGTCCTTATTTTGGAAACTGCTTATTTTTGAGAAAATCTGATTAAAGACTAATTAATAGCCTTGAAAATGAGATATCACTTAGTTATCTGGGTAGTACCCTTGCTGAGATTCAAACATTTCGCCGCAACTTCGTTGGAACTTTTTTTTTAGTGGCCTTTAACCTAGAAACTGCTTATTTTTGAGAAAATCTGTAACAAGATAAAATAAAGACTAATTATTAGCCTAAAAAATGAGATATTATTGGGTGGTCTAGGTAGTAGCCTTGCTACGAGCAGTACACCGGTATCCTATGTATTTCCATATACACTGTGTCCCATTTAAAACTTTCCACCCGGGATTTCTCGAGAACTGCTGAAAATTTTTAAAAATGACGAGACACGTCGATTATGTTTGCGAGGGGGAGACTTTTCAAATTTTTGTAGCACGAACCCCCTTCGAGGGGTATACTTTACCCCTATATTTTGAATGGGGAAAGTGGGTCTAGTGATACCTTGTTTTGAAGCTCTCTTGAATATCTTTACAACGGTGTAAAAATTTCGAAAATCCATCGATCACTTTATGAGATATTTGCTTTCAAATTTAACATGGAATGATAAAATAAAAATTAAATCCGAAAAATATAAAATTCTAATTAAATTTTTATTTTATCAGTCTATGTTAAATTTGAAAGTTTGAAGGCAATTATCTCAAAAACTAATGGATAGATTTTTGACATTTTTACACGGTTGTAAGGACATTTAAAAGGCCTTCAAAACAAGTTATCACTAGACCCACTTTCCATATTCAAAATATAGGGGTAAAGTATACCCCTCGAAGGTTGTCGTGCTACAAAAATTTCAAGATAGCCAGAAAGTGTCCCCCTTGCCAACAAAATCTACGTGTCTCGGCATTTTTAAAAATTTCTAGCAGTTCTCGAGAAATCCCGGGTGGAAAGTTTTAAATGGGTCACAGTGATATGCTAAACAAACCGAAATTATTAAGTTTTTTCTCATTTTCTTAAAATGTAACCATTTTACAAAAAATGTGTAAAAAACTTTATTTATCATGTCTTTTTTAGATTTTATTTAGTTTTCAAAAAAAACTAAGCATTTTTGCGAAAAACACCTTTTTCAGAGAAAATAAAATGTGTTTTTAAACGGTGTATTACAAAGTGGTGTTAAAGCATCGAGGTAGAATAAAATACTCTGCCAATATATGGGCCCCTAAGCTCACACTAGGTACTATAGTTATAGTGTACGTGTGAGCTAATATAAGTAACAACTGAAATATATTTTATTTAACTCCAGACTAAATTACCTTTTGTTTAATACCACACAAGCCATGTTTTGACTTAAACTCAAATTTTTGAAATCTACCCCCACCCTTAAAAAAACAAAAACTAAAAGGTATTTTGTTAAACTTCGGATTCAATTACCTTTCGTTTGATATCACACACGCCATATTTTCACTTAAACTCTAATTTTTAAAATATACCCCCACCCTTTTTTTTAAATAAATTAAAATGTATTTTGTTTAACTGCAGACTCAATTACCTTTCGTTTGATATCACACACGCCATATTTTTACATAAACTCTAATTTTTTTAATCTACCCCCACCCTTTTATTTGGTTTGTGTTTGGTGGATTTTGTTCATTTTTAAATGGGACAATCTCGACCCAGCCTAGGTACCAAATTTCATTAAAATCGGCCAAGCGGTTTTTGAGTTATGCGCGTTGGTCGTTACAGACAGACATACAGACAGACAGACAGACATACAGACAGACGGCGCAACAAAAAAGTTTCAAAATCATCTGAAACGCAAGGACATATAAAAAATTTTGAAATCGGAGCAACTTTTTTTTTCTCAAAAAAATTAGGATCACCATAGCTCACACTACTATAGTATAGTATATGTGTGAGCTAAAAGCTATTATTGAAACTCCAGAGATATCCGCATATAGGGATGCCAAGTAAGTGCTAACCATGGGCTTGAGTTACTTTAGTTATATATCGTTTAAAAGTTAATTTAAATTTCTAAAATAATGTTACTTAAAGACTTTTGAGAAAATGGCCAAAAACTTAATAATTTCGGTTTATTTTGCATATACTATGGAAACACATAGGACACGGGTACACTGCTCCCACATCAAGGCTCGTATTTGACAACTACCCAGACCACCCAATAATATCAATTTTATATGCTATTAATTAGTCTTTATTATTATAAGCAGTTTCTAAGTTAAAGAACACTAAAAAATCAAAATCCAAAATACCGACGAAATGTTTAGCCTCATAACTCGAAAACCATTCGTCTGACGAAAAAGTGTAAAACAGCGCTTTTGTAGGAAATTTTATTGTCTTCAACTTTTGTTTAAAACTTTTTTTCTAAAATGTACAGGAATCAAGTAGTTAAAAATAAAAACATTTACGTACACACGTGTCCAAGCTGGAGGGGGGAGTCGGAACCCACCAAGGTCGAAAGCTCATTTTTTTCAGGACTCCAATGTGAACAGCATATATTAAAATCGCGATTACACCACCTTTTGCAAGCTGGAGGTCTTTTTTCGCTCTAATGACTGGCCTATCCCGCAAAAAAGGGAAAGAATTCGGTCGAATGCATTCGATGCACCTCCGAAAAAAGTCATTTATTTTCGCAAATATAGTTTGAGTCGCGATTTATTTATCAAAAATACTTTTATGAAATTTTTATCGAACTACATTTTTATCTAAAGGCCCGACGAATATCGAACCTGAAAAATATCGAAAATACAACCAAGTCGAATTTTCCTGTCCAGCAGAAATTGTCCAGTGGCCTAGGATAATTGATGGTTGATCTGGTTAGGTTAGTGTCCTAACCTGACCTGGTTAGGTTAGTATATCAAAAAAAGTTACCCGAACTGCTAAGGACTGTTTTTTTTTTATATCTCATCTTAACAAATGAAGGAATTTTCTGTTTGTCTACCAAAGGAGGAGAGACTAAATGCATTATTTAACAGCATCCGTGATGTAGCCTTAGTCTTCCTAATGGTGCAAAAAAATTGAGGGTCGCACAGTGTTTCAGAAAACTATAGCTTCTTAAGGTAACTGATAATGGATGCTGCGAAACTAATTATCAGCTACCTTATGGTTAGCATGATCGGCCACCACCCTCCATAATAAGGGTGGTGGATCGGTATTTAAACTGTCAATCGTTTTGAAATTTGTAACTTTAAAAGATTATTGCTTATTTTTTATTTAAATTCTAATTTAATTGGCATTTGGAATATTTTTGTGAAAAAGTTTCTGACCCAAAATGATTTTATGTAGTGAAAAATGTATGTACAGCGTATGTGCTTTACTGGCATGCATGAATCAATCAATTGGGGCGCACTGCGGGTCTACTACGTTATACCTCGATGCTTGAAAATGGGTGTTTCTTTTTTTAATGATAAGTTTATGTCGTTTTGTACTGTTTTCAAGAAAAAAAAATGCGGATTTTTCGCATTTTTTTTGAAATTTCAAAATTAAAAAATTAGTAAAAACTCATACAAATTGCTATAGAAAGAATTTATTTGACGTTTGTTATTTCGAGATAGAGAGGGACGGCTCACAATCGACTAAGCTTTAAAAAAATGGTCATTTAGCCAAAAATAAGGTGACCAACTGTCTGGCAAGAGGCGATAAAAAGTTAAATTTTTTTGAAAAGTATTTACGCATAGAAAAATGGTTACACCATATTTTTGAAATCTAACGTTCGACCTGACATCTTGCTCCAACATTTTAATTTGTCGCGCATTTTTGACTGTAAAATCGTCCAAAATCCTCTATTGAGCATTTATAATGAAAAAAATCATGCAGAAAGTTATAATATATGATGATTTACAGAAATTCAGCAGTTCGGTTCGGGTCGATCTTAGATTAGGTTGGTTGTGTCTTAAAGTAATTCAGCAAGAGTCGGCTGCGCCGACTCCTGCTGAATTACTTTAAGACATAACAAACCTAACCTAAAACCAAACCGAACTGAACCGAACCGATCCGAACTAAACCAAACGGAACGGAACGGAAGCGAACCGAACCAAACCGAACCGCACAAGCAATCAGCAAGAATCGGCGCAGCCGATTCTTGCTGAATAGTTCTAAATAAATAATTTCCTGTAATCTGCGCCTTTAACCCTCAGATGCATCGTAAGAAGGCTTTGCTAATCCATTCTCCATCTTTGTTGTTTTGTATGTGAGCAATAAGGACTTAATCGCGATTAAACCCATGATCGAGCTTAAGTGCTTACGGTGCATCTGAGGGTAAGTCAGGAAGTAAGCAAATCGAATTGGGAAATAATATATGGCCGAATGACCTAGAAAGATTCGGCCCAGACCCAATGTGTCAAAATATATGTGGGAAGGTCAACTGTACAAATTTTCAAAATTATATGAGAAAAGCGATAAAAAACACGAAAAACTAGGTATGTAATTAATTTAAAATTGTAAAGTAATTAATCCTAAGCTAATTTACAAATTTATGTCGAAAATTTGACGATGCAATGATAGAAGTTGATTTTTTTCAACCAAAACAAGTCAAAGAAAATGTAACGTTTTTTTAAAAAATTATGTTTAAAAAAACCAAACTTTTTTTTTAATTTCCCGTATCTAAATCGACTAAAAATTGTCCAAAGATTCATTTTCATACAAAAAAATCGTTATATAGTGCGTTTTGACGAGCGAGGTAAAACGTAGTAGAACCTGCACTGCCGACAAAGTTAGGTTTTTAATGCGACCGTCCCGGCCGAAGAGCTACAAACCATGAACAAACGATAAACCAATGATGACAACATTTATTTTTTTTTTATTATCTACAATGTATTTCGAGCTGTTAAGTTAATCTAAGCTTCGCAATCTGTTTTGGTAAAAATTATAATTCAAATTTAATTAGGGAATATTTATATTATTTTATATTTAGTAAAATAAAACACAGTATTTTATTATATTTTTTAATAAAAAAGATACGAAAATCTCACACTTTTTATGATTGACACATGGATCTTTTAAAAAGTGTAAAGAAGTTCCCAACTGATTTAGCTGCAAAGGCTTTTTGAATTTTAACAAAAACTGTATTGAGAACAAAAGACATGCATACTCTTTCTGAGTGAATTAAAAAATATATATTTTAGACACAATATATAAACTATAGAGCTATATTGCGGCTATTACTAACTACTAAGTTTAAAATGTTGTATTACAACTTGAACAGCTCAAAGGATTAAGTTCAAATCAAATCATTAAAATTTTTGTATTAAGCATATTTGATTATATGGTACTGTAAACCTATTTTAATGAAAAAAAAAAACAAATTGAACCAACCAAAAAAATTAAAATCTAAAATCTAACTGAAAAAAAAACAAACTACGCAAAAATCAATTATTTTCATCGCCCAAAAAACTTCACCCCATCAATAGCTGGTTCATTTTCTCAATCTTCCAAAATTAGTTTGTAGCAATGCATCATGTAACTTTGTCAATGGGGTTTATCTTTTTAAAGGATGGGTTTACAACTTTGTGAAGTAGTTTTCTAAAGTACTTTTTTTAAATGGCATTAGAGAGACTCAATATTTTTTGCCATTATTACGTTTTTCTTGAAATTTCGCTCTTCAGTTACTACAGCTGGGACTGAAGATCGAAAAAAGCGTGGAATTTTCTTGCCCTTTTTTCTGAGATTGATACTTTTAAATATCTATTTTACAAAATATTTTGACTACTTAATTTTTTGTTAACTTTGATTGACAATTTTTACTTTGGTAGACAAACAGGCTTGCAACTGCCAACTGCAATCTGGGGCCAACAATGATTTTCGATGCAATAGCATTCTGTCTTCTTTATGGCAGAAAAATAAAAAAGGATAGCAAAGGGACTTGGGGTATTGCAAGGACTATATCGCCGTCCCAGCAAAACAATGAGGCAAAATTTTGACATTTTGACTTAATTATGTCATTAATTTCAAAATTAATCCCCCTATACGGTAAAACTATCTATATTTAGTTAATAATCCCACTACTTTCATCCCAATGCATTTACTTCACTTTATTTAAACGTAATAAGAAGGAATTATTTTCCGTTTTTCGCCTCTCCTCGGGACAGCGATATATAATGTCTGCTTATCAAATGAAAATATATTATTTGTTTGCTCGTAGTCAAAACATTATTTTTTTCTAGCTGGTTTGGGATTTTGAAACACAGTGGGACGTAGTGTTTTTTAAGATATTGACAATTGAATGTACGACCTAGGTAATCCGTAGCGGTTTTTAAGGAATAACTTTTAGGAAAATGGCGATAGAGGAGCAAAGTTTACTTTATTATGTTAAAAACAAATATGTTTGCAAGGCTTTAATAAGGTTGTTGCCACTTGCAACCATATGAGTGTTATAATATACACAATGCTCTATAAAATTATCAATATAAGACCTGACATGAGCCCTCAAAATCAAATATATTTAGTGAAGCACTACATTTTTATCTTTAAACGACCTCAACTAAAATATAAAGCTACATTTAAATATAATACCTACAGGAAATTTCAAAACGGTCCTAAATTTCAATCTGAAATTTTAAATACATTTAAATTTACAATATACCTAATGGCAGAAATAGGATGGCCGATTGCCTAACAATTTACACAACTTATTTTTTCCTAAAAATAAATACTAGTGACGAAAAAGTTGTCTTATATATTAACAAATCCCGTAGGTATAAGATTAAGGGATTAAAAAAATATATTCTTTGTCCCAATGGATGTTAGACTTTATTTGTATAGGGCGCCCGGTTGTAAAATATAGAATAAACATTTTTCAAAACCTGGACAACCTATTTTCTATATTGGGTGGTCTAAAAAGAACACATTTTTGGAAGTTTGTTTAAATAAATTTTGTGAACATTTTTTGTCATTTTAGGAGTACCATATAAAAACAAATAGGTGCTAATTTTTTAAAAAACTATTACAGATCCTGTAATTCGATATTCAATTGCCAATTTCTCGAATTTGACTCTTACAACATCCTAATCCTTTTGTCAGGACTATCAGACGACAATTAAGGCATAAACACATCTCAATCTTAACTAAGTTAACCAATGACGGTAAGCAATGTATGTACTGCCCTATCCTTACCTTCTACTAATTTAGTTTGTAGCAATTGTTTTCTAACAAATATATTCCGTTAAGTGTCTTTCTGACAAATGTTTTAAATAGTATACCATTTTCGCCCTATAAACACAAGTTCGTAAGAGTATAATTACCACATTTTATACAACTCAAATAAGTTTTCGTCGCTAATCGGGTTAAAAGAAGTTTTTGTTTCTCTCGTATTTTTCCGTGGGCAGGTCGAAAGCTTATCCTCACGGGGGTCCAAGATCTAATGGACACCTAGTGTTGACAGTTAACTGTTTCGTCCTTATGGGACTCCTCAGAACACTGCTTGGTCAATGTGACACCGTTGCGAAGTTAATTTGACCGTTTTGTCTCTCATCCTACATTTATAGTGAGAAAACCAAACAACACCATAAACTCAGGATGAGAGAGACAAAACAGTTAACTGTCAACACTTATTAGGTGTCCATTAGATCTTACACCTGTGAGGATAAGCTATCTAGTTACGTACGTAAAAATATGAGACAAGCAAAAACTTTTATTTACCAGATTAGCCACGAAAACTTGTTTGATTTTTAAATTTATGGCTACTAAAATTTAAGAGTGTTAGTATTTTATACAACGTTTGACAAACCTGTAAAATCCAAACACTATTTTAGTTATACTTACATCTTTTAAATGTCATCATAACAGATCCATCTAATCTAGCTTTTTGAAATAACTTGGTTAACTCAGATAGGAACTAAAACATGACACTTATTAAGAATATGCTTGTCACAGCAATGTTAATAATATTATAATTATAAGAAAGGCATTAAATATTTATTTTTTCAGTCTCTAGCAGCAAGGTTAATCGAACAAAATATATTTAATTTAACAAACTAACTAATCAACCCAAAGACCCAAAATATAAAAAGATCAAATTGTCGGCAAAATATCAAGAAAGCGCCTTCATTGAAAAAGCAAAAAAGAAACTTTTTGGCATTATTTTAACGATTACCTATCTGGAAGGAAGGAAAATAAACATAAAAATACATTTTTGTTGGATAAAACTATCCATAATACTTATTTGTTATAATTATAATTTAACTTAATATTTATTTAATGTTGTAAAAGTCCTTATAAGAAATAGAATTTGAACAGAGCGTGAGCCTGGGCTATGCAAATACCTATGTAAAAAAAGTATCCTGCGTTTATAAAAAATACAGAAATAAGTGTTTAGGACTGCAATTTTATAAAGCAAGAGTTTAAAAAATTGAGTTTTTTAATTTTGTTTTCCACAAAAATAACATAATATGCCACCAGATCCTTTATTTATTTCGTTTATACAAAAGATTTGTGGAGAACTGCTAAAAATTCAAAAAAGCCCTGAGACATGTCAAATTAATATAGATATTAATTTTAAGTGTAAAATTTATACTCGGATTTACAGGTCCGTTTTTAAATTTTTCGAATGCGAATATCTTAAAGAGTCCATAACTTTTTAAAATATGCATTCTTTAGGAAACTAAAAAAGCATTTTGACAACGTATCCCTATCCCGGTAAGGAATGGATAGATAAAGCCATGTAGTATAGGTACCTAGCAGTGAAAAATGTTTAATTATGTTAATGATATAGGGTGTCTTTAAAAAAAAAAGAGTGTCTCGTTTTTAACCACTAGTTTGGCCAAAAATGGGACAGTTAAAAACGAGACACTGTCTTTTACTTATTTTATATGAGTTTACGAATTATAAGACAGTACAGGCTTTAAAAACAAGACACACTGAAAGGGGTTTAAAACATGTTTGAAAGGGTCAATTGAAAGGGTCAAAAATCTTTAATGGGTTCATTCAAATAACATGGTTAGGCATTAAATTGAAAAATCGTTTTTAAAAGAACTTAAAGAAATGCAAAAATATGTTGGTATTAAAGTAAAATTAAACTAAATCAAGTAAACCATACCTAATTTTAAAAAAATAAAAAATGATGATTATGATCTATATTTAATGAGGTAAAATCAAAATAATTATTAGTTAATAAGGATTTTATTACTAAATATTATAAAACAGACTATTTTTAAAAGTCGAAAAAAATCAATTTGGCTCCGAAATATACCCCACTCTCAATTTCTGACAAGTATTATTTTGCCAATAGAGTACCTTTCCTCAATAGCGGAAAAATTAAAATAAAATACGTTGCGCCTCAGATATTTTACTTTAACAGTGCCCTCAAAAACTTTAGGAAAAGCCATGCAGTAAACTTCTTTCTTTTTACTGTTAAAGGTTAAGATAAAATCGTTTTTGTCTCGTTTTTTAACTCGCTGGTGCCTTGTTTTTGCACTTTGCGCTGTCCCGTTTTTGCTCCTTTTTAACATGACAACTTGCTGGGCAACAAGTAAAAATTTATTAGTATTTTTTTAATTTCACAGCCGCATTTATTATTTGGAAAACGCGATACTTGCCGAGGTCCTACGATCGAGCACATTGACCAAACAGGAAAAGGTTCCAAATAAAATAAGATTTTTAAAGTCAAATGTGATAATTTCTTTCGATGCTTAGGTTTACTGTTATTTATTATTTATAACAACTTTTAATTGTGTATTGATGAAAGTAACTTAAAATAGCAATTTTACAATTTTATTATTTTATTTTAATGGGAAAAATTGATGTTTTGTTTTTGACTGAAATTTCGGCCGTCTCGATTTTGGACCACTTGACCCTATGTATGATTCACCCAAAGATAATGCGTACTAGGATCATAGTTGTGTGAATATCTCTATATGATTCACCCAAAGATAATGCGTACTAGGATCATAGTTGTGTGAATATCTCTATTTTTTATTCATTTCCTAGTTTAATAATTTTAAAATATTTTAAATAAAATAAAAATAATAAATATATATTAAAAACTAACAATATAATTCTTTTAAGAATATCGAGAAATAAAGAAGTAATTCCTTAAAAAAATTACAATTTTATGTAATATCTCAACAACAAAGACCTGGAAGGACTTGGCAAGACCTGGAAGGACTTGGCAGGACCTGGAAGACCTTGGCAGAACCTGGAAGGACTTGGCAGGACCTGGATGGATTTGGCAGGACCTGGAAGGACTTGGCAGGACCTGGAAGGACTTGGCAGGACCTGGAAGGACTTGGCAGGACCTGGAAGGACTTGGCAGGACCTGGAAGGACTTGGCAGGACTTGGCAGGACCTGGAAGGACTTGGCAGGACCTGGAAGGACTTGGCAGGACCTGGAAGGACTTGGCAGGACCTGGAAGGACTTGGCAGGACCTGGAAGGACTTGGCAGGACCTGAAAGGACTTGGCAGGACCTGGAAAAACTTGGCAGGACTTGGAAGGACTTAGCAGGACCTGGAAGGGCTTGGCAGGACCTGGAAGGACATGGCAGGACCTGGAAGGACTTGGCAGGACCTGGAAGGACTTGGCAGGACCTGGAAGGACTTGGCAGGACCTGGAAGGACTTGGCAGGACCTGGAAGGACTTGGCAGGACCTGGAAGGACTTGGCAGGACCTGGATGGACTTGGCAGGACATGGAAGGACTTGGCAGGACTTGGCAGGACCTGGAAGGACTTGGCAGGACCTGGAAGGACTTGGTAGGACCTGGAAGGACTTGGCAGGACCTGGAAGGACTTGGCAGGACCTGGAAGGACTTGGCAGGACCTGGAAGGACTTGGCAGGACCTGGAAGGACTTGGCAGGACCTGGAAGGACTTGGCAGGACCTGGAAGGACTTGGCAGGACCTGGAAGGACTTGGCAGGACCTGGAAGGACTTGGCAGGACCTGGAAGGACTTGGCAGGACCTGGAAGGACTTGGCAGGACCTGGAAGGACTTGGCAGGACCTGGAAGGATTTGGCAGGACCTGGAAGGACTTGGCAGGACCTGGAAGGACTTGTCAGGACCTGGAAGGGCTTGACAGGACCTAGAAGGACTTGTCAGGACCTGGAAGGACTTGTCAGGACCTGGAATGGCATGACAGGACCTGGAAGGACTTGACAGGACCTGGAAGGAGTTAGCGGGACCTGGAAGGACTTGGCGGGACCTGGAAGGACTTGGCGGGACCTGGAAGGACTTGGCGGGACCTGGAAGGACTTGGCGGGACCTAAAAGGACATGGCGGGACCTGGAAGGACTTGGCGGGACCTGGAAGGACTTGGCGGGACCTGGAAGGACTTGGCGGGACCTGGAGGGACTTGGCGGGACCTGGAAAGACTTGGCGGGACCTGGAAGGACTTGGCGGGACCTGGAAGGACTTGGCGGGACCTGGAAGGACTTGGCGGGACCTGGAAGGACTTGGGTGGCCTGGAAGGACGTGGCAGGACCTGGAAGGACTTGGCAGGGCCTGGAAGGACTTGGCAGGACCTGGAAGGACTTGGCAGGACCTGGAAGGACTTGGCAGGACCTGGAAGGACTTGGCTTGACCTGGAAGGACTTGGCTTGACCTGGAAGGACTTGGCTTGACCTGGAAGGACTTGGCTTGACCTGGAAGGACTTGGCAGGACCTAAAAGGACTTGGCAGGACCTGGAAGGACTTGGCAGGACCTGGAAGGACTTGGCAGGACTTGGAAGGACTTGGCAGGACCTGGAAGGACTTGGCAGGACCTGGAAGGACTTGACAGGACCTGGAAGGACTTGGCAGGACCTGGAAGGATTTGGCAGGACCTGGAAGGACTTGGCAAGACCTGGAAGGACTTGGCAAGACCTGGAAGGACTTGGCAAGACCTGGAAGGACTTGACAAGACCTGGAAGGACTTGGCAAGACCTGGAAGGACTTGGCAAGACCTGGAAGGACTTGGCAAGACCTGGAAGGACTTGGCAAGACCTGGAAGGACTTGGCAAGACCTGGAAGGACTTGGCAAGACCTGGAAGGACTTGGCAAGACCTGGAAGAACTTGGCAAGACCTGGAAGGACTTGGCAAGACCTGGAAGGACTTGGCAAGACCTGGAAGGACTTGGCAAGACCTGGAAGGACTTGGCAAGACCTGGAAGGACTTGGCAAGACCTGGAAGGACTTGGCAAGACCTGGAAGGACTTGGCAAGACCTGGAAGGACTTGGCAAGACCTGGAAGGACTTGGCAAGACCTGGAAGGACTTGGCAAGACCTGGAAGGACTTGGCAAGACCTGGAAGTACTTGGCAAGACCTGGAAGGACTTGGCAAGACCTGGAAGGACTTGGCAAGACCTGGAAGGACTTGGCAAGACCTGGAAGGACTTGGCAAGACCTGGAAGGACTTGGCAAGACCTGGAAGGACTTGGCAAGACCTGGAAGGACTTGGCAAGACCTGGAAGGACTTGGCAGGACCTGGAAGACCTTGGCAGGACCTGGAAGGACTTGGCAGGATCTGGAAGGACCTGGAAGGACTTGGCAGGACCTGGAAGGACTTGGCAGAACCTGGAGGGACTTGGCAGGACCTGGAAGGACTTGGCAGTACCTGGAAGGACTTGGCAGGACCTGGAAGGACTTGGCAGGACCTGGAAGGACTTGGCAAGACCTGAAAGGACTTGGCAGGACCTGGAAAGACTTGGCAGGACCTGGAAGGACTTGGCAGGACCTGGAAGGACTTGGTAGGACCTGGAAGGACTTGGCAGGACCTGAAAGGACTTGGCAGGACCTGGAATGACTTGGCAGGACCTGGAAGGACTTGGCAGGACCTGGAAGGACTTGGCAGGACCTGGAAGGACTTGGCAGGACCTGGAAGGACTTGGCAGGACCTGGAAGGACTTGGCAGGACCTGGAAGGACTTGGCAGGACCTGGAAGGACTTGGCAGGACTTGACAGGACCTGGAAGGACTTGGCAGGACCTGGAAGGACTTGGCAGGGCCTGGAAGGACGTGGAAGGACTTGGCAGGACGTGGAAGGACTTGGCAGGACCTGGAAGGACTTGGCAGGACCTGGAAGGACTTGGCAGGACCTGGAAGGACTTGGCAGGACCTGGAAGGACTTGGCAGGACCTGGAAGGACTTGGCAGGACCTGGAAGGACTTGGCAGGACCTGGAAGGACTTGGCAAGACCTGCAAGGACTTGGCAGGACCTGGAAGGACTTGGCAAGACCTGCAAGGACTTGGCAGGACCTGGAAGGACTTGGCAGGACCTGGAATGACTTGGCAGGACCTGGAAGGACTTGGCAGGACCTGGAAGGACTTGGCAGGACCTGGAAGGACTTGGCAGGACCTGGAAGGACTTGGCAGGACCTGGAAGGACTTGGCAGGATCTGGAAGGACCTGGAAGGACTTGGCAGGACCTGGAAGGACTTGGCAGAACCTGGAGGGACTTGGCAGGACCTGGAAGGACTTGGCAGTACCTGGAAGGACTTGGCAGGACCTGGAAGGACTTGGCAGGACCTGGAAGGACTTGGCAAGACCTGAAAGGACTTGGCAGGACCTGGAAGGACGTGGAAGGACTTGGCAGGACGTGGAAGGACTTGGCAGAACCTGGAAGGACTTGGCAGGACCTGTAAGGAGTTGGCAGGACCTGGAAGGACTTGGCAGTACCTGGAAGGACTTGGCAGGACCTGGAAGGACTTGGCAGGACCTGGAAGGACTTGGCAGGACCTGGAAGGACTTGGCAAGACCTGCAAGGACTTGGGAGGACCTGGAAGGACTTGGCAGGACCTGCAAGGACTTGGAAGGGCCTGGAAGGACTTGGCAGGACCTGGAAAGACTTGGCAGGACCTGACAGGATTTGGCAGGGCTTGGCAAGATCTGGCAGGACTTGACCTGACCTGACAGGACTTGGCAAGACCTGGCAGGAGTTGGCAAGACCTGGCAGGACTTGGCAAGACCTGGCAGAACTTGGCAAGACCTGTCAGGACTTGGCAAGACCTGGCAGGACTTGGCAAGACCTGGCAGGACTTGGCAAGACATGGCAGGACTTGGCAAACCTGGCAGGACCAACAATAATATGGATTTGGTCCTTAATGTCAGGACCTGTACAAAACTTTTACTATTGATCAGCCCCTTGGCCTGACTAGTTAATGAGCATATTAAAACTTCTATATTTTTAATTATTATTCTGATTTGAAAAAAATTTGGTCCTCCTACCATACAGGACACTACTGATTAAAAAATTTGTTAAAGTAATGTAGAACAGTGTACAAATCCTCCTTGCGCGGGAGAATGGAGATAAGTCGAACAAAACATTTTTGAGAAATTAAGTTAAAGTTTTTTGTTTGTTGTTTTCCTGGTTCATTTCCTGACCAAACAAAAAACACAAACAAAAACTTACGTTTGGATAGTGCAATTTACTAATCTTAATGTGCCCAGTAAACCCCCCTCCCCCCTCGAAAACCCGCAAAAGCTAGTTAACTCAAAATGCAAATTTTTCAACTTGTCTCTGTTCTCCTGTGCAAGAGGGAAATTTGGTTCAGCTTGGAATTATCCATTTCATTGCTACATAATCTTGTCGTATCTCAAAAAAGTCTAAAGCTGGGTTTATACAGAAACAGAGTTAAGCTTATGACAGTTGGTGTTTATACAGAAAAATACCATGACATAACATGAGATATAAAAAGATGCCCAACTTTTATCTTTTTATGTCATGTCTTCTATGAAATCACATTACATGACCATGACATCAATATTTGGATGTTTTTGAAGTTTTTTTTTGTTTTAAAAAACTAACTAGGCAAAAAATATAAGCAAAACATAGGATATTTAATATTTAGGTACATATAGCTGAGCCCTAATAGATGTGGTTGTAATGGCCCTTTGGTTACTTTCATAGGTGTTGTTATTTATCTCAGAGAAGGATGAGGAATCCTTGTCTGTTTTGTTGTACAGGGCAGGGAAGCCCTAAACCTGTTCAATCAATTTACCTAAAAGTTCCAAAATCGCATACACAAAAGTCAAACTGTGATTGGACAAAGCTTTTATTATGTGATATAATTTCTGTATTCAATTCAATTCAATTCAATTTCTTTATATATGAGTTAAAATTTTTATAAAATCATTTACATTTTACAAACTTGTTATTAATTTATTCTAAAGAGCAGAAGAACTTAATCTTGAGAGCCCTTTACCATTATTATTTTATGCCTAGTTTATATGCTAATATAAATTTTTAAAATAAATGTGTTTTAGTTGTTTTAAATTAGAGTAAATTTTTCAAGTAAATTTCCGCATTCTAATCCTAACCTAATCTACCCAAAGGCATGCCTCAACAAAAAAAGAAAAAACTTTAAATAATATTAAAATACTTATAAAATATTAAAAATACAAATCCTGTTATTAATTTGGTTTTAAAATGAAGCCTAAAATTTTACAAGCTTTTTACTTCAAAATTTCAGAATTAATAATAATTAAAAAATAATTAAAAAATTAATCAAGAAAAAGTTTGTTTTTGCTTAGATACAATTAATATTAGAATAAAAGTCATACATTATTAACAGAGCTACAAAACTTATTAAGTACCTACCTAAAATAATACTGAAGAATTAATCAATTTTAAAATAAGTTATAGTTGACAATAAATTCTACATCTAATTTAAGATAAATTTAAAGATATTTTTTTAGGATTAATCTATTAAATGTTAGATATAAGCAATACAAATTATTATATTTTTTTATATTTTTCTGACACAGCCCTAACTTTAAAGTTAACATGTAAAAAACAAATTTAATATGACAATCACCATTTAAATTTCTTTAAAAAACCAGCATACCTAAAATTGTTGTATATTTATAAAAAACCTAACAATATCACAAGAGTTTAATTTTAAATACAAAACTAAGGTATATTATTTCAGCAATAAATTGTGTAATATAGAATAGTTATGCTATCTACCATCTAATATGGTTTGGTTCAAAGTTAAAATTTAATTTCATAAAATATCCCAAGAGAGAGAAATTTTTAAAAAATATATATATACTAGGTATGAGGATTGTTATTTTTCGTTTATACTATAGGTACTTGACATGGCCGGTTTAGTAGTTTCTCAACATCTTTACCTGTGTGCTGTGGGATCATGTAGACCCCTCTCAATTAAAACGTATTATAAGTGAGGATCTTAAAAAAATTAAATCTTGGTATGATAGTAATAAACTGGCATTCAACATAAAAAAAACACACATCCTGGGTTTTAATTGCAATATGTCAGACCTTAGCCTGGTTGGTGAACTGCTTATGCAAGAGGAAACCACAAAATTCTTGGGGGTTTTCATTGACAGCCAATTAAAATTTAATGACCATATATTAAATTTAAGTAAAAAATTGTCATCTGCATGTTTTGCTGTTCGTTTGGTAAAGGCTGAGTTGGGTTCCGCATTGGCAAAAACTGTGTATTTTGCACTATTCGAATCTCATTCTGGGGTTCGGCCAGTAATTACCTGTTAAAGCTTTTATTTATTCTTCAAAAAAAAGCAGTTCGCTTTATAGTCAATGTTCAACAAACAGAGTCTTGTAAGCCTTACTTTAAATCCCAAAAAATATTAACTTTAACATCTCTTTACATTTTGGAGATTTGCTCACTTATGTTTAAAAACTATAAAAGCTTAAATAAATCTGAACATCAGAGAATCACTCGCCACAAGAACGACTTGAGTTTGCCAATTCCCAAGACTTCACTAACAAAGGAATCGTTAATTTATGAAGGTAGGAAGATTTTTAATAGTCTTCCTGCTTCTATTAGATTACAAAACTCATTAAAACTCTTTAGAAAGCATCTGAAAAGGGCACTGTTGGTTAAGGCTTACTATGACATGGGGGAGTTTTATACAAGCCCTTTAGTTTAAACTGTTGTAGGTTTTTAGTATGTGGTATATTTTTTTTTTGTATTAATAATATTTGTTTTTTCTTTTCTTTTAATTTTGTTATTTTGACTTTGTTTTACTTTATGGTTTAGTTGTTTGGTTTCATTTAAATTCTAGCTTTTGTGAAGGTTTTAATATTTTATTTATTATTTAACTGATTATAGATAATTGTTATTTTAACCAATATTTTTAAAATCTGTGATTTGACAGCAGTTTGCTTTTTATCTACTTGTTCAAATTTATTATTTTTTAATCATATAAATAATTATAGTTGCCTCAGACCAAAGATTTTATTTTTGTTTATTTTTTTTCTCTTTTTTGGTTGTTTTTGTTCTTTTTTTATCCTTTTAATTGTTTTTTTTTTTCTTTTTAGTTATTGTAATATAATAAATATGGTATAACATAATTGTTTGATAAATAAAAGGTTTTAAAATTTCATCTTTAATTTTACTTTATTTTGTTTTTGTGTTCAAAAACTGTCACAGTATTTATTAAGAAGGGTTTACATTTTTAAAATATTATAAATAATTTAATACCGACAATTTTATTATAGTTAGGTATAACAAAGCTGGGGACTCGGTTCGGTTCGGTTCGGTTCGGTTTTCGGTGAATTTAGTACATTAGGATAATTAGATTTAGCATGCTTTGTCAAATGTAAATCTCTGTTTACTTGATAATAAAGTACTTTTTGATTGATTGATTGATTAATTCTGGAGAAAGAAAGTTTTTAGTTTTTTAGTAAACCTTTTGAAATTTAAGTCCTTTACTGAATTGGGGGGGAAGTTATAGATTTTAGGTCCCAAGCATAAATACATTTTCTGTGTGTTTGTTTTTTTATAACATTTAATAAAGATTTTGGTGTTATTGTAATTTAGGGTAAAGTCAAATTCTTCTATATGTTTTTTTGTAAAGATAGATACATTTTTACAGTAAAGTTCTGTTATCTTTAGGATATTTAAGTTTTTGAAAAGTTCAGCTGTGTGAGCCTTAAATCTGCAACCTTCTATACATTGAATAAAAGCTTTTTGCAAAATCCTAATTTTTTCAATGTTTTGTTTAAAAATTCCTCCCCACACCACAATGCCATAGCTAAGTTTGGACTGCACCATGGCAAAATAGAAAACTTTTTTTAAGGATTTTGAAACTAAGTTTTTTATGTAGTAGAATTTGCTTAGAATATATTTAAGTTTGTTACTGATATGGTTGATATGTTCTTTAAAGTTCATATTTTCGTCAAATATAAGGCCAAGATATTTAGTTTTTTTTACTTGTTCAATAATTTGACAGGTACAAGAATTTTTGTCTGTGCAATTAAAGTGATATTTAACAGTTTTTAGAAATGTATAACTTTTTGTTGTCGAGAAATTTATATATTGTGTTTTTGATGTATTGATGAACATATCATGACTAGTGTACCAGGCTTTTAAGAGTTCTAAGTCATATTCGATATGCAAAAAGTTTTCATTCCATGTTTTTGAGGAGTATAAAACGACAGTGTCATCAGCAAAGGCAATGAGGTGACCTTTAAATGGAGAGGAACATAAGCTATCAATGTAAATAATAAATAGAAGTGGTCCTAGGCAGATCCTTGGGGTACTCCTGCTGATATAGTAGCTTTATCGCTAAGTGTTTGATTAATTTTAGATATTTGAGTTCTATTTTGAAGGTAACTTTTAAACCAATTTAGGTGTATATTTTTTATCACAGCTTTCTCAAGTTTTAATATTAGCTTGATATGTGATATGCTGTCAAAGGCCTTTTGTATATCAATGAATAGTCCAGTTACTTTTTCAGAATCATCGAATTTTTCAGCTATTTGATTAGAGAATTTTGCAAGGGCAAGTTCAGTTGACTTTTTTGGAAGAAAGCCAAATTGGTTTTGGGAGCAAAAATTATTGTTAACAAGATATTCATACAGCCTTTTGTGAATTAGCTTTTCAAAAATTTTTGAAAAAATAGATAACAGGGCTACAGGCCTATAGTTTCCAGGATTATTTTTCTGGCCACTTTTGTAGAGAGGAACTATTAGAGAAGTCTTCATTGATTGTGGAAAGATACCGATGTGAAGAGATTTGTTATATATATTATATTGTTATATAAACATCAATTTTTCTTATGTAATTTTGTTATGTCCTGCTATGGCTTATGTTATGCTATGTTTCTGTATAAACCCAGCTTAAGCCCATATCGTTTAATGGCAACTTTTTTTCCTCACATTTATGAATCTAAAAATCAAATAGGTACTAAAAAGCTTGAACTTACTGCATCATTTTCCAATAATACCATTGCGTTTTCTGTAGACGTTTATATAAAATCCAGTTTAAAAAAAATAGTTGCAAGCATATGTGAAGAAATCAGATCAAAATATTTTTCCTAAAAATCAAAAGTTTTTTCGAAAAACTGAGGTTAGGTTGTTGCGATCTGACGTCACATAACATGACGTCCACGTTCTTTCGATCATTTATTAAAAGCAGCTTATCCAGTCAGTTACCTTAGTCCCTAGAACGAAAGCCTCTACCCAAAACTGCGTTTTCTTTAGCTTTTTTTGCGAGTTTGTCATGCCTAATCCACTCGTGGTTACTATTCCTCTGCTTTTCTTATACCCTGTTTCCACCAATGCATGCCCACCCCGATTCAAAAAACGCATCACGTGATGGCCCATGGATTTGCACCGGTTTTAAATGCAGCGTCACCTGATGCGTTTTTTGAATCGGGGTGGGCATGCATTGGCGGAAACAGGGTCTTATCACGGTATAGAATAGACCGGTGTTCGGATATATATATATATATATATATATATATATATATATATATATATATATATATATATATATATATATATATATATATATATATATATATATATATATATATATAAATATATATATATCGAATTTTCCACGTCACTGGTGGTCCAGCTGATTTTTGTAAACAAGAGTTAGACCTGATATGAACAACGGAACAACTAATATTTTTTGAATTTTTTGAAAATTAAGGCAATTTTCGTACTGTTTTCTAGTACATCCTTATAAAATGTAATTTTCTAGACGTATTGTCGTTATTTTTTTTTAACCGCTTTATTTTTTATTACACAAAACTTAACCTACAAGTCAAACTGAATGTGATCGTTTAGTATCAAAGGTGAACCGACGACTATTGCGTAGTAAACAAAGATATAGGTCAGCGGATGATTTTTGAAGCTGAAACAAACACATTATTTTCTTCGAATTTTCATTTTTGTGTAAAGAGGAATGAAGCGGGCTAAAAAACAACTACTGGTATGTCTGAAAAATATTATTTTATAAGAATATACTAAAAAAATAGTAGGAAAATTGCCTTAGTCTTCAAGAAATTCAAAAAATATTAGTTGTTCATATCATATCTAACTTTTGTTTATAAAAATCAGCTGGACTACCTGTGACGTGAAAATTCGACATATATTTAAAAGATCCGAACACCGATGTTCTATTCTATCCACCGTGGGGTATTATTACATTTGTACAGCACACCGCATCAAACAATAGGGAATTTGCGTGGTAACATATAACGCAATTCTTGCGCCTTATACCCTGTTTCCACCAATGCATGCCCACCCCGATTCAAAAAACGTGACGCTGCATTTAAAACCGGTCACGGTCAATAAATTTAATTTTTGGTAAACTTATCACGTCCTTGCAATTCAATTACACGTAAATTTAGTGGGAATAAGGACACTGTTGTTCTGGTAAATATACGTTTTAATCCATCGGTAACGTTTCGACAATGGTTTTTGTCTTCATCAGACCTTCAGACTAGATCGTACATTGGAACAACAAAAAACAAGAATTCAACAAACAATGTTGGGTTTCATTTTTAATTTTGTGCCGTTTGTTTTCCTGATGTGCTTGAATTCTTGTTTTTTGTTGTTCCAATGTACGATCTGGTCTGAAGGTCTGATGAAGACAAAAACCATTGTCGAAACGTTACCGATGGATTAAAACGTATATTTACCAGAACAACAGTGTCCTTATTCCCACTAAATTTACGTGTAATTAAATTTAATAGATAGTTTAAGTTGTGCTACGTATTTTTACGTAAAACTGCACGTTAAGCGCTGCTCTACGTTTTGTTCCAAATTTGAGTTTAAGTTGAATGCTTTTACGTTACCATAACAAGTCTACTAATAGCAGAGAATATGGAATGCGGCACTGTGTTTTTTTGATGTTACAATTTTGTTTTTTGTCTTTTCAGCTACTGTAGGAATATATTTGCAAAGAATTGTTTGTACTGGAAGCGGAAATTATCGTCTAGGCCTCATTTTTCGATCTGTCAATCAACCAATTCTATTCTTTGGTAACGTTAAGGTGCCCGCAGACTGCCGTAAGCTAACGTAAATACGTAAGCTCCTAACGTGACCTTGACGACGGTATGAAGAAGTGCGCTTGCGTATCTGTCAAATCTCATGCTTACGTAAAAATACGTAGCACAACTTAAACTATCTAATGACCGTGCCTGTAGGGCACCGTGATTAAAAGTCACGGTGGATAGAATAGACCGGTGTTCGGATCTTATATATATATGTCCAATTTGTCACGTCATTGGTGGTCCAGCTGCAATTTTCCTACAGGTTTCTCGTACATCCTTATAAAATGTAATTTTTTAGACGTATTGTCGTTATTTTTTTTAGCCGCTTTATTTTTTATTACATAAAACTTAAACTACAAGTCAAACTGAATGTGATCGTTTAGTATCAAAGGTGAACCGAGGACTTGGGAAGTAAACAAAGATGTAAGTTAGCGGATTATTTTTGAAGCTGAAACGAACACAGTATTTTCTTCGAATTTTAATTTTTGTGTAATGAGACATAAAGCTGCCAAAAAAAAATAACGACTGGTATGTCTGAAAAATATTATTTTATAAGAATATACTAAAAAATAGTAGGAAAATTGCCTTAGTTTTCAAAAAATTCAAAAAACATTAGTTGTTCATATCATACCTAACTTTGTTTACAAAAAACAGCTGGACCACCAGGAACGTAAAAATTCGACATATATATATAAGATCCGAACACCGGTCTATTCTATCCACCGTGATTAAAAGTTCCCAAGTTGAAAGTCGAACTCCTGAACTGAAAGCTTAACCTGCCATGCCTTCGCTGTCAAATCAGTGACCTTGTTTATTTTTTATTTGTTTTTTATATTTGCATTTTGAGGACGTGTTTGTTTTTATGAATTTTTATTACAAAATAGAATTAATAAGCGGTAAATTATTGATAAGGTCGGCAGTTTTATTTCTGAATCTTTACCATATTGTTCGATTTTATTACTAAAAATGTCCAGTCCAAAGAATGAATCTGAGCTCAAGGGGGGCCATCCACCAGCGGGTAAGAAAAAATGATTTCTAAATTACAATACTGATTACAATCCTGCCGTCCCTAAGAAGAAGGCCGCATATAGAATTTCAAGTTTTGAGAAAAACGTGTTTGAAGTTTTGTGTTTTTTTATTGTTTATTTGATAGTTGGATACTTTATAAAAAAAACTATTTTCGACCAGAATGCAGACTTTTTAAAAACCCCATGTAACCTAAGACAGTTTCGGTTGTGGCCTTAATAAAAGTTAAAAAATAATTTGGGCGCCAATTTGTGGCCTATTAAAATGCGTTGTGTGACATTTGTGGCAGCTTGAAGACGTTGCCGCCATTTTGTGACACAACAAAACCATTGAATAATTAAACAAATATCTGGAAGCAGAACTGTATTTTCCAGCTAGGTAAAACATTGATATGCCTGGTAACTTTTATACAGTGGAGAAGGGGGGGTTCAGAAATAAGAAAATTTTAAGTGCGCCACATTATTTAATACCAATGTTTTACAAAGAAGATCTTAAATAAAATACAGTTTAACCCAAACGTTGTAGCTAAACAATGAAATTCTACCAACTTCCGAGGCTTCCAGAGTATTTGTGTAATTAAAAAAAACCAAAAAAAATTGACTAATAAACAAAATAAAATTTAAAAGATTCCCAAATGAATCAAAATGACGAAACTAGAAGCACTTTACAGGTAGATGGACTCCTTTAACAGGTCATAGTGTACTTACATCTGAGTCAGTAGTGTAAGACTCGGATATATAAATTTTTTTTTTTTTTTTTTTTTTTATTTGTCAAACACACTGTGTTTTTTTTTTATTACAATCTAGTCAGTAAGACTAATTAGCAATTTTGTTTTAACTTAATTTACCAGAAAAGTCAGATTTAAACTTAGGGTTCACTCAACAGTTCTCCCCGCTTTGTTTAGTCTGTAACTCACAATTGTGTTGTGTTTATAGCATTATTTTGTTTTATGTGTAATTCACTTAGTTTACTAGCTCAAACGGCTTCACTCTTTTTAGTCGTCGAACTAGCATAGTATTGTCTAGAAGCTGAATTGCTTCCACATTCACATGCCGATGGAGTCTATCTTCATGGCTTTTTGCGTACTTTTTTATAGTCTCTGCTACAGTTTCGATTTTTAGATCTCGATGAAGGTCACTATTTCGAACGTACCAAGGTGCATTCACAATGTTTCTTAATACTTTATTTTGAAATCTCTGTACAACTAGAATGTTACTCTCTTTAGCACAACCCCATAGTTGAATACCATATGTCCATACTGGTTTCAGTATTTGTCTATAAAGCAGTAACTTATTATGAATTGTTAAATTGGACTTCCTTCCAATTAGCCAGTTCATTTTTCTATACCTTATCTCAAGTTCTTCTTTTTTTTTCTTAACATGTGCTTTCCAGCGCAATTTGGTATCAAGTGTCATACCTAGATATTTTGCCTGATTCGAATATGGTACTGGAATGTTGTTAATTGTTATTTGTATGTGATTTATATTTTTGTTTGTAAAATCAACATGAATTGATTTGGTTTCATTTAATTTTATTCGCCACTTTGTGGTCCAACTGTGAATTTGGGTGACTGCATCCTGAAGTTTCTCTATGCATTTTTCAATAGATTTTTCTACCGTCAATAAACCAGTATCATCGGCAAATGTTGCTAAGTGACAATTTTCTGGCTTTGGGATATCACAAGTGAATAATAAGTATAGATAAGGGCCTAGTACGCTACCCTGGGGCACGCCTGCTTGAATTTCTCTTAAATTTGAGTATGAGTCTTCCTGTTTTACTCTAAAATGTCTATCAGATATGTATGATTCCAAAATATCCGAATACTGTTTTGGCAGAAACCTTTTTAGTTTAAAATTAAGGCCTTCATGCCACACTTTGTCAAATGCTTGTGCTACATCTAGAAAAACTGCAGAACAAACTTTTCCCTCTTCTAGTGCTTTTTCTATTATATTAGTAATTCTGTGTACTTGATCTATCGTGGAATGCTTGTCTCGAAAACCAAATTGATGAGATGGAATAATTTCTTGTCTTTCTATGATGGGTTTTATTCTTTTAAGCAATAATTTTTCATAGAGCTTGGATATAATTGGCAGCAAAGATATTGGCCTGTAAGATGACACGTCATGGAGTGGTTTTCCCGGTTTTGGAATCATGATAACTTCTGCAACTTTCCACAGTTTAGGTACGTACCTAAGCCTAAAAATCAAGCACAAAGAGTAGTACAAAATCTTAATCCATCCAGTGATGATCCTCTTAAAACTATAAAAAATAAACAATATAAAAAAGATACAAACAAATTTAATTTCACGACTGTTTCTTTTAATCAAATTAGGGAGATAATTGACAGCTTTAAAAATAGCCCAAGCAGGGATGCTTATGAAATGAATGTAAAAATTATAAAAACTCTTAAAAATTTAATATTAGTTCCACTCACTACATTAATTAATCTGGCTATAAACGAAAAATTATTTCCAACGTGTTTTAAATTATCAAAGGTGGTTCCTGTGCACAAGGCAGGAAGCAAAGAGGATGTATCCAACTATCGCCCCATTTCTCTGATACCATGTTTTGCAAAAATATATGAAACAGTTCTTAAGAATCAAATTGTAGACTATTTTGAAACTAATAATCTTTTCAGTCATGCTCAGTATGGTTTTCGTCAAAAAATGTCGACCACTTTGGCCATTAACCAGCTGGTTAAGCATGTGCAGGAAGCATTCCTGAATAAAAGCTATCTACATGTGTCTCTTTTTGATTTGACTAAAGCGTTTGACTGTGTTTCCCATGACTTACTTGTGAGCAAGCTATATGAATACAACTTTAGTGCAGACTCAGCCTCACTGATCAAATCTTACTTAGGAGACAACAGACGTCAGTACACAAAATTCAATGATACAATCTCTAACATTCAAACATTAAGTTATGGAGTACCTCAAGGCTCTACCCTGGGGCCTATCCTGTTCATCGTTTTTATTAATGATATAGATGAGATTATTGATGGTGTAGTGTATGCTGATGATACAACGGCTGAGGATGTGTCTGATGATTACAATAATCTATGTCATGTAGTTGGGGAGACACAGTTGAATACCAAAAACTGGTTTCAGACAAATGGGTTAAGCCTGAATGAAAGTAAAACGCAAAATATAACATTTTCTTTGCGTGATATCCCGGAGGAAAACAACACTAAACCAGTAAAACTTTTAGGTGTAACTATGGATTCGGGGTTAATATGGGAAGATCATATTATTCAGCTTAATAGGAAACTTAGCAAAAATATTTACCTAATAAGAAACTTGCTGGATCGTGTCTCTTATTGTACTCTACTAAGTTCGTACTATGCATATTTTCATTCAAATATGGCTTATGCAATTCTTGTTTGGGGACATTCAGCCCATGCTGATGAAATATTTGCAACTCAGAGAAGGTGTGTAAGAGTGATGAGTGGATTGGGTTATCGAGATTGCTGCCGCAGTACTTTTATTAAGCTTGGAATACTCACACTTCCTTGTGTTTACATTTTAACTTGCCTCACCTATCTGAAGTCTAACATACAGGAGTATGCATCAAATGGTGACAATCATTATTACCCTACCAGAAACAGGGATAACCTACTGCCCAACTTTTTTAGGGTTCACAGAGCAAGAAACGGTCCTAATTATTATGCTATTCAAATGTTTAATGCACTTCCAGGGGAAATAAAAAATCTTAATATAGAAACATTTAAGGGGAAAATAAAACTATATTTAAAGAGTAAAGCATTTTACTCAATCAATGAGTTTCTTCAAACCAACTTTATTGATTTAATAGACTGATCCACAACATCATCATAATCATACTTAATTAATTTTATCTCGTAAACTCAATGTTAAACATTGATTTAGGTTGACATTTTCTGGGGCTTTTATTCTTATTTGTTTTGAATTGAATGATAAATTTGAATTTATTTATTGGGAAATTAAAAATTGAAATTAATGTGCTTAATCCTAATGTAAAATTTAGTAAATGTTAGTGTATGTAAAATTGTCAGAACTACTATGATTGTAATTTTAATTGTTATTTTTATTGTAATTTATTTTAACTTAATCATAAATTAGTAAGTAAGGACTTTTAACATGCAATTTAGCAAAACTACTTAAATAATTTTAAATTTTAATTTTAAATAATTTTAAATTGTGATTACCATTTTGACTTGTGTAAATACTTTATGTATGAACAACATCAATAAAGATCTATCTATCTATCTATCTATCTATAAAAGACGCATTAATTAGGTTGCATAGTTTTACGATAGCTTTTCTGGGGAGTTGTTTTATGACTACCCTGTTAATAAGATCATACCCTGGGGCTTTTTTCGAATTAATATTTTTGATTTCTGTTAATATTTCTTTTGGTGATGTAAGCTTAATATGGTCCTCGATTTGATGGGGTTCATTTAAATGAAAGTGTTCATCTGGTGCTTCGTGGGGCTGAAATGTTTTTTCTAAATGACTTGCAAAAATATCTGCTTTTTCTTCGTTACTCCTTGCCCACTGGTTGTTAGATTTTCGTATGGGTGGAATTTGGATAATTGGTCTTTTAAAATCTTTGGTTGCTTTCCAAAGGGAATAGTCGGTATTTTTATCATCTGTAAGCTCATTAAGAAAATGGTTAATAGATTCATTTTTTATTACTAGAATTTCTCGCCTAATGCGCTGCGTCATGTTGTTGAGATTTGTTTTGTCCCGAGGATCACGGCTTTGTTGCCACTTTCTTCTTAGTTTCCTTTTTTCCAATATAAGGTCTCTAATTTCCTTTGGATAGTTTTTTCCCTTAAAAATTCTCTTTGGTTTTGGACTGTTTTCCCAAGCTGCTTGTTGAATATTTGTAACAAAATAATCAACTTCTTTATCGATTTGTTCTGGCGTTTGCAATGGTACTGATAGGTTTATTTTTCCTGACAGACTTTGTTTAAAACTAATCCAGTCAGTCAGTTTATTAACTAGTGAGATATTTGCTTCTTTCTTTATTATGTTTTTACTAAGAGTTAGAATAATAGGTGAATGATCTGAGTGTAAATCAAAACTTTCTTCTATATCTACAAAACTTAAAGATATATTTTTTACTATAAAAAAATCAATTAGATCTGGAATTTTTCCTGGATCTGTTGGATAGTATGTGGGCTTACCAGTTGATATCGGCTCACATTGATATTCACTAATAGCTTGCAAAAGTTCTTTTCCTTTAGAGTTCGTCAGTCTAGATCCCCAGTAGGTATTTTTTGCATTAAAGTCACCTCCAATTATAAAACGGTTTCCTAATTTTCTGAGAAAATTAAGATATTGATTTTTCTTTAGTAAGTGCCTTGGTGGTATATAGACAGCACTTATGACTAGGATATATAAATGATTGAAAAAAAAATAAAATATACTTCCAAAATTATTCTGTCATAGGGGAGAACCGGACCAAATATCTGCTGTCATCATTCTACGTTGGGTAGAATGAGACAGACAGCAACCCAGTCCGAGATCCACCCCATGAGGTAAAAATGTGTAAAGAAACCGTTAAAACATGTAATCTCATCTCTCTTTTGTCTCCGCAAAGTTGGTCATTGGGTTGTACAAATAACACAAGAAAAATTAGTTCATCTTGTTTATTTTAAAAGGTAAAACTGGAGTATTACCAAAAACATGAAATAGAAAAAAAATTAATGAAATGTAGTGGAACAAGTCAGGGCCTAAGTAGCAAGACAATCCAAATTTCACAAGAGAAATTGTCTTAAATAAATGAAATGAAGGAAAACTTAGTAAATACACCGCAAAATTGTGGTTATGACGTCATACCGTTACCTTGCGTTTACAAGAAGTGTTAAAATTAAGCTGTGCAAAATTATATAGGGAAAGATCACTTCTAAATTATATTGTGAAAGTTATATATGAGAAAAAAATTATAGTTAAGGCTTGCTCCTACCTTGGTCCTTGATTATATTGTAAAAATAAAAAAATGTGTTTTATTTTGTAAACCTGGATGTGTTGTACCAGACATCTTCTGCTACTCCAGGTCCCGTTCTGCTCGCGCCTCCCCTAGTGCCCGCTTAGCACATCACGCTAGGGCCACACTGGTTGTGGAAAATGTTGCTGATTCTTTGCCCGAGCGTAGAAAGGTTGTGGGATGCTTGCCCGAGCGTAGAACCCTTTCCCAGGGTTAGAACTGGCTCGTCCGGCTTCCCACCAGCGTCCAGCATCGCTGCCGATGGAATGGACAGGGCGCTGCTCTTTCCGTACAAAATGGCGTAGGCCGACTTAAATTCCCCTCAAAAGGGTGCGAGCGTCACTCCAGATTACGCCTAGACACGACGGACTCACTTGTACAGTCTCTGGGACTGAACCTGCAGTTTTTTGCAGTGCCACTAACCAAAACAATGGCGATCCCAGAGCCTGCTGCCGACCCAGCCAAAATTCGTTAGCAAAGAGAGACAAAGCACTTCGTCGAGAATACCAGAATAATGAAGTCGCCGGAAACCGTTTTGTAAATTTGGTGGGGAGTGGGGACGGTAAAACGCAATAGTACCAACCTAATCTTCCCGGTTAAATTCAAATAAAGGATGCGAACCTATTTATAAAAAACTTTTTCGCCAAAAATAAATCTCTACCTTCAGTGGCAAGACTGGAAGAAAAAACCCGGGGTTTTCAAAATAACCAATGAGGAGATACAGCAATAGTTCTATACAGGTATATAGGGGCAGCACCGACCAAGGGGATAGGAAGTACGTAAAACGCACCTTGAGGTGTTGTCGGATCTATTTCCACGGTTGAAATTTTTATAACAAGGACGTCGAGACACCCTCCATACATTTGACCGAACATTTGCCTACCGGACCCCCACCAACATATCAAGTAGAAGAAGAATAACCCGACGGACTAGAAGAAGCTCAGCATTGAAACCATCAACTGTAAAATCAATTACTGGAGATCAGGGCATGCAGCAAACCCAGGAATATTCGAACACTCAACCAATTCCCATATGAGTAAAGCTATACTAAGTGTAGAATTTAGTTGTATTTTAGCTACAGTTTTAGTCACAAGTTTCCTTTGCTCTTTATATATGTTTTCTCTAAGATTCATATGGTTTGACGCCATTCTTGTAAAACATTTCTACTGTAATAAAGTTGTTTCTGAACCTGAACCCAAAAATACACACTGAACTACTGCTAAGAAGCTCGGCACAAGAGTGTTCAGATGTTAACTCACACGATTTCGTTTATTCTTTTAGTCTTGGTTTTTATCCCTCGTTTATCTCCCATTTACAAAAGTGCATAACTCGTATTTATTTTATCCTTTCTCTATCAAATTAATAAAGATATCAAAGTGGCGGAGCCTCGGTTGTTCCTGGTCGACCCAAATATGTTTTTGTACTATCAAAACTAGTTAATCCGTGAAGGATATGAGGTTCGGATTGTCCCAATATCCTCGAAATAAACGTAAGGGAATGAAATGTTCATCTAAATGTTTCCTTCCTGTTACTGAAACCATTTGTGATGCGGCAACGCCGCCATTCCCCAGCATAACAGCTGTTTAACTTTATGAGCGTCAAGAGAATCACAAAATTCCACAGATAAAAACAAAACAATCAAAATTTTTATGTGATTTTCCCGAAGCCTGTGATCTTAAATTCCAATTACGATGTCCAGATAATGCGATGTGCGTAGTGTCCACAGTAATTCGATGGAATGCCTCCTTTTAAGGTAACTTCCTAGACCCTATATAACCTCCAAACCTAGCTCTATAAAATACCCTTACTTTGTGTACAGAAAGACGAATCAAAGAGCCTTGATTATTTACCTAAATAAACAAATATGTAACGTTGTCTTAAACGTAAAAATGACACGTTACATAATCCCCCCCCAACTTCAAGACGATTAACCTAAAAAGGTTAATCGGAGAGGTCCGCTGCCGACTTAAGGTCTTTGGCATGCCAACTCCCTGGCAGTACTTTACCCGATGGTTCCTGAAGCTCAAATATCCATGGAGAAATTTTATTCCTAATCACATAAGGACCAACGAATTTCGGTGCTAACTTCTTCGAGAAAAACTTCGCAGCATCTGACAAAACATAATTTTTCTTCCAAACACGCTGACCCACAGCAAAGTTGGGTACCCTTGTACGCAAATTATACTGAACTACGTTTTTCTCTCCAGCCACCTCTAACCTTCTCTTAACATCAGCATAGAGCTTCCGGAAACCTTCGTTCTTACTTCCAGCTGCGGATTGTACACCATTTTCTTCAGATAACAAAACTGGGTTGGAGTAATCTTTACCTGATAAACACATATTCCTACCAAAATTAACAAAGAAAGGAGACATCCTGGTTGTCTCATGGGTTGCAGTACGAATCGCGCAGGCAAGTTTATGTATTTGTTCGTCCCACTTCCTGTGGTTGTCTTTCACATAACAACATAACATGGTTTTTAACGTGCGATTCGTCCTTTCTGTTGGATTTGCTCTGGGGTGATAATACGGATTATACTGAATTTTAACCTGATAACTCTCAGCAAAACGCTTAAACTCATTACTTTTGTACTGAGGGCCATTATCACAAAGTATCAAACGGGGCACTCCGAAGACCATAAATACTTGCTCCTCAAGATGCTTAACAACAGCTTGAGTAGGGGCTGTTCGCATTGGAAAAACTAAGGAAAACTTACTCAAATAGTCCGTAACGACGAGAATCCAGCAATTACCCTTTGTCGAACGAGGTAGAGGTCCACATAAATCTGTTGAGATAATTTCCCAAGGACGAGTTGGTTTTGGGTGAGATATCATCTGATCAGATACACCTTGTGTATCACCTTTATGAGCTGCACAGACAAAGCATTTCTTTACAAAAGTTGCCACGTCCTGGCGCATTTTTGGCCAATAATATTTTTCTGCCAGTCTGTGGAAGGTTTTATACACACCCATATGTCCTGCGGTAGGAGGATCGTGAGCTTCTCCAATAATTCTACGCCTATGATCTTTGGGGACTACCTCTTTCCAATATTCGTTAGATGGTGAAAGTTGAGGGTATTCTTGTTTGACATATTTATACAACTTATTATCAGTGTATCTCCAGTTCATAAATTTTAACGGTGATTCTACGACCCTCTTTACCATCTTTTGGTACCATCGATCTTTAATTGCTGTTGAAACATCTCTGGGCTGCGAAATTGTATCAATCATAGGTACTGCACGAGACAACATGTCCGGGACAACTAAATCTTTCCCTTTCCGATGGATTACTTCAAAATCATATTGCTGCAGTTTTACAGACCAACGAGCAAGTCTTCCACTGGGCTCTTTTAAGCTATGAAGCCATTTTAAACTAAAATGATCTGTTATGACCTTAAATGAGATCCCCTCAATATAAGGCCGGAGCTTCTCTATCGCCCAAACCAATGCCAAACATTCTCGCTCGGTGGTCGTGTAAACACGTTCTTGCTTAGTCAAAGATCGACTCAAATAGCATATGACTTTGTCTCCTTCAGGATAAGGCTGCGTTAAACATGCTCCTATTCCATATCCTGATGCGTCTGTTTGAATGACAAATTCTTTGGTATAATCTGGACATGTAAGAATCGGTGCAGTCACTAAAAGTTCCTTAATCTTAATAAATGCTTTTTCGCAGTCTGGAGTCCAATCGAACTTTTGATTTTTCTTAGTTAGAGCTGTAATCGGAGCTATTATCGCTGAAAAATTCTCTGTGAAACGTCTATACCAGGATATTGTACCTACAACTCTACGAACTTCTCTAACAGTTCTTGGCCTCTGGAGCTCTAACATGGCTCTAATTTTATTAGGGTCAACTCGGATGCCTCGACGGTCCACTACGAAACCTAAATAAGTCATTTCTGGCCTACACAGTTGGCATTTTTCCCAACTTACCGTTATCTTTGCATTCTGCAATCTTCGTAGGACTTCCTCAAGAATTCTAAGATGTTCAGAAAAGCTCTGTGTGACAATTACGAGGTCATCGAGATATACGTACACGTAGGGGTCTAAATCGTTTCCTATGATGCTATCTATGAGTCTCTGCCAAGTTGCAGGTGCATTATGAAGACCAAATGGTAACCGCTTAAATTGGAAGAGACCTCGTCGACAGATGAATGCTGTTAGTGGCTTCGATGATTCTTCCATTGGTACTTGCCAATAAGCGCTTTTGATATCTAAAGTTGACAAGTATTTAGCATCTTTCAACTTGTCAAGAGTCTCGGATACGAGTGGTAAAGGATAACTATCACGCGCCGTCACTGAGTTCAATTTGCGGTAGTCTACACAGAAACGATATTTCTTTGTGTTTTTCTTTTGAACCATTACCACTGGTGAAGCCCATGAACTACTACTACGTTCTATCACATCCATTTTCAGCATTTCGTCGATTTCGTCATCAATAAGTTTCTGAATGACCGGTGAGACCTTATATGAACGTTGTCTTATCGGTGCTGCATCTGTTGTAATCTTATGCTCTACCCTATCTGTACATCCTAGTGAGTCACCCATAATAGTCTTATATTTATCGACCAATTCCTCTAGTCGTTCTGATTCATAAGGAGTAAGAGTAGTTTGTTGGTCTGATGTTTCTAAAGAACAAATCACATCTTTATTATCGGCAAAGTGCCACTCATTAGTACTTAAGTTCGGTACTATCCCCATCGAAATCCAAAAATCTAATCCTAAAATCAAAGTGTGCGGCAACTCAGGAACGACGACGACCTCTATTAACCTAAATTTATCCTGAACTCGCATAGGAAGTTGCACTGTCCCAATACTACTCGTGCTTTGACCATTTGCCACAATACAACTCGTCTTCTTTGTCGTATCAAGTGAAAAACCAAACCTCTCGATGATTGACCAACCATGATTCCCTAAAAAGGTACGTGAAGCCCCGGAATCCAACAAACCTAATAACTTATTTCCGAGCACATCCACTTCTAAATAAGGCCTCTCATCTTTACGAGCATGACTTATCACATAATCTAAAACGTACGTTAGCCTATCGGTCGATGCTTGTTCAGGCTGACTCGAAGGTCGACCACCTACGAGCGCCTGGGTCCGTTTCCCTGACGATTGCAATTTCGACATTCTCTGACTGTTACCCCTGCCTGACCACACGAATAACACTGCTTACCTCTAGATAATGCGCACCCGATTGCCATGTGCCCTGTTTGGTTGCATCTATAACATACCACGTCCCTATTCGCCCTACCAGGTCTAACACCTTGTGGTGGTTGTCCATCTCTGTCATTTACACTAGACTGACCACTAGCTGGTTGTTGTCTATCTCTATCAGCTCTAGCAGCGAAACTGCTTGCTGGCTGTTGCCTATCTCTGTTAAATCTATTATCAGGAATATTCAAATTCTGTTGATTTGATGTCCCGGCACCTGATATTTGAATTGCATCAACCCCTGTTGGAAAATTGTCAAAATCGCTCTCTACGTCAACGTAGGCCAAGTCAGGTTCAATAGATTGGTTTCTTCTAGGAGTAAAATTCTCCTCTTCTAAACCATATCTCTGGTCTATTCTACGACACAGATCCTTTAAATGTGATAGGCTATTGACCTCAGTAGCAATCAACCCTTTCTTATAGATGTCCGCTATATTTCTGAAGACGATAGCTAATTTTGCCTCTTCGGAAACAGGACAGCCAAGTCTTTGGAAATACGTGTTCATGACAGCAATATAGGTCCCTATAGACTCTCCCGGGCCTTGTTTACGTTTTTGAATCTCCTTCAATAGCTTCTCGCCATATGAAGAAGGAAGATATTCTGCCATGAACCTTTGTTCCAGCTGTTCCCATGTATGGACTTCTCTACGTACATCTTTGTAAAAAGTATAAGCTGACTTTTCAAAAAGATCAATGCCCGAATTCAGTAAAACCTTTTTGCTGACTCCTCTAGCCTGACTCAACTCGTCCACTCTCTCGAAAAATGCGGTGACGGAGATTGTACCCCTCTCGCCTGTAAACTTTAAGTTCCACTTATGCGGAGGTACAGGTGCAACGTGATATGAAGTACCAGGATCACTTGACATTGGTACTGGCGACAAACATGAAAATGGTCGTGACTGAGCAATTGGTGCAATGCTACTTTGGAGGGCAGCTAGACTCAAAGGAACGGTAGACGGTTGTTGATAATGAAAAGCTGATGTACCGTAATTCTCAATCGGCATAGGGACTGGTGCCTGTATTGGTGCTTGAGTTGGGTTCGTTAGCACTTGCATTTGCAATGGAGCAATGACCGACGGTTGGTTCGTAGGCTGTTGAGCTGTTCTTTGTGTGCTCGAGTGCTGTGGTTGCGGGAAATGAGACTGGTTTGGTGTGTTGCCAGCATTTGTTGAGTGGTCTGAGCCTCGACTCGTTGAATGGGTTTCAGATGCTTCATCATCATCTGAGGCAACGCCAACTCTCAATAAATCTGTTGCTTGGCTCTGCAACCTCCCAATCAAACTCAAGGTTTCCGCAACCAGTATGCCTTTGGTTTGACTTTCTTCAAAGTTAGACGGATTCATGTTATTTATCCTGGCTAACACATGTTCCAACCTTACAGCGATTTTTCTAAACTCTCCCCCGTTACTCGTACCAGAGAACTTCTCTACCAGCGGTACCAGACTATCAAGCTTCTTCATGCAGCTAAAAGCATCCTGGCCAAATTTAAAGGGGTACGGAGGGTATCTCATACTTGCATCAGTCTTTTCTCTTTGTTTGATCAACATAAGCTGTTGTTTCATCTCTTCCACCGATCCAATAGCTATGCCTCTCCATGTTAACTCATAGATTAATTCGTCCTTGACTAAGTACCTTACGTCAGACAACCGACTCAAAGAAATAGCCATAGTGCCTTTTATCTTCAAACTTTAAACTTTAATTAAAACTGTTAATTATACCTCCCAATTATAAAAACTAAACCACGCAATAACAAACACAAAGTTCACTTTCAATTCACTAGTGAAAATCACTATAAATTTTCTCACAACTGTAGAAAATATAAAACTTAAATACGGGCAGACGCGAACAAAACCGAAAACCACCGGAGCAGTAGGAAAATAAAATTTATTTGCATTTAAAAATGTAATTATAATTTATATTAAGTATTTGTACAACCAACTATGACGTCCAACCCTGCAGAGAGAAATAACTACTTAAATCCTAAATTAGAATTAACAAGTAGCCATAAAAAAAAGTTTAAAAAAATAAAAGAGAGACAAGAGTTTTGGCAGTGTTTAGGTCTTATGCTTCACTCCTGCGTGAGTAAAACCAAAAAAAAATGATTGCGCTTATCCTAGCTGAACTGGATTAAAATTAAAGTTAAGTGATGTTTGTTTACCTCAGCAACCGAGTAGGTAAATTTATCCCTAAATGGAACGTACAACAGACTACCTATAACAAAAAAAAATCCCAAAGCTGTTGTACACAGTTAACGCTAGGGTATACTCCTGCTATTGCAGAACGGCTCCACAAATAAACTCCTCAAAAAACCCAAATCGCCGTATACAATGATTTTTCTAAAAAGAAAAAATCAAAACCCACTTTAACCTGCTTACCTATTCTGAGTCTACACGAAACATGCATTGCTTAAGGTCACATCATCCCTTAATATATAAGTGAACGCAATAAACATCGGAACAGATGTTCATGTTATAGAAATCGTAAAATATGCTCAATTAAAAAAAAACCGCTCGCTGAAATTGCGTCGAATTAGACTAGTAAGGACGTTGTGTGTAATTAAAAAAAATTAAAAGAAAATTTTTAAAAAAAATTACCGATGGTAAAAAAAATTACACAAATAACGTCTTGGTAGGACTGCAACTCTCTAATAATCGTTAAAATGAAATTCCCAAAATTTTAACTAAATTGATGCATCACCCATGGTCATGGTCAAAAAGACCCTAGGATCGTACCGAAAAGTGTCGACCACAGTAGTCCAATAATAAGAAAAATGAATTGGCTCACTAAAATTTCCAAAATATTACTCCACTCTGATAGGTGGTTTGGAGTAGGGAGAAGAAAAAAAAATTTAAAACAAATGATGATAGGTTGTTAAAACGTGAGGGTTCGAAATAAAATTATATTTTAATTCAGAAAAAAAAATATTTAAATAAACTGGTAGAACCATTGTAGGGACAAGGTACTACTATGCACCAAGGAAAAAAAATGTCCAACAAGAAAATCAAGTCTCCCTTTTAAAAAAAAATATTAAAAAAAAAATATTTAAAAAAAATATTTTCAAAAAAAAATTAAAAATGTTTAAGTGGGGTTGCAGCTCCTATTAGTGAACCTTAAAAATTTTCTTTTTATAAAATCAACACCAGAAAAATCTTATTCGAGTTGTCATGCAACAGTTTTAGTTCTTTTCCTTTAAAAAAACAGTTGTCAATTCCCTTCCCTCTCCCAAAACTGTGGCAATGTGAAAAGTAAATGAGCTAGAAAAATTAATTTACTATACAAAAAAATGTTGAAAATTAAATTTACTTAAGAATCATAAGGTATAAAAATCGTAATTGCAAAAAAACCAATCAGTTTAGGAAAAGTAAAAAAAAAAAATATTTATGTTCAAAAAAAACAAACGATGTTAGTATATTTGTCCAAAATTATCACTAAAGGAAATAAACAACGTGAGTACTTATTTACTGTACCACTATAATAGTGTGAACCTAAGTTTTTAAACTTTGCACTCAACTCCGTAAAGAATTATCCTGTGTGTACTTTCAAAAAACAAATATGAAAACAATTTCAAGGTTCACCTATAAGAACGTTGTAAAACTAAATCTGCCTACTCAAGTGTCTTTACACACAACATCTAATCAAAAAAAAATTTACTGCCTAATGCATTCTCAGATCCCTATTCCTGGTGTTTACGAGATATAAAATTAAGTTGGGCCCACTCCACAACTATCAGTCAAAGCAAATCTACCAAATGTCCAAGGGCTAATGAGACCCCATCACCTACAAATGATATTTAGAAATGAAACAGTTGGGAATAATCCTGCGTAAAAACCAGAGAACAAAATCAAGAACCAAAAACTATTACATTAATTTTAAAAGAGCATAATAAAACTCCCGGCCCCAATTAAACTTTTGTTATCTCAACAAAACTCGGCCTAAAACCAAAAAACTTTTTATTAGACATTTCCCCTATTCCCTAAGTATAATGTCAATAAAACCCAAAAACTTGTGATTTCCATTCCAATCCCATCTGGACCCTATATATTTTTTAAACGGTCAAACACCCACAGGCGAAACAATATCTTATTTCAAAGAAAGGGTGAAGATATTTTGAAGCATCCTGTGAAAATAGGACACTATTATGGAAAATTGTTCAGATCAGTGTTCTTACTACTTTTTAACCTAAATATATCTAGTTCCCTCATATGCATGTTACTATTATATTATATTAATTCCTATCATAACTAAACAGATCACAAAAATTGTCTTTCTCCGCAAATCTGCAAGGTCCTGGAAGATGTGAGATTCAGCCTGTAGGCCAAATTTGGATGTATTTTAATTTAGCGAAAACCGAAGTTGCAAAATCCTAAAAAGATTAGCAGGAAGTCCTCGTTCCTCGATTTCTACACTCCGAACCAAACATTTCTTCCATTTCCACCCAGCTCGCGGGAGGAAAACCCCTAATTATTGCAATACGAAAGGTACTACTATCATATTATGCATAACAAAAAAAAATATATGCCCTCATCATTGTTTAGTCACATCAAAGAAAACCTATTGTTTTTAAATTTATTCTTAGGTTGAAATCTTTTTTTAAAAATCAATCATCTTAAATTTATTGTTTAACCTGAACACTTTCCCATTTATTCCACAAAAGTGTATTGTAATTTAAAAATTTGCTTCATTATCTGAGGTCACCAGTATGAAAATATTTTAAAATTAAAAAAAAAATGAAATAAAAAAATTATTTCCCAATTGTCCACAACTTCCAAGTTTTCATCCCTAAATACCTAGGTACTTTCTCAGTCTAACACCATCCATCGTTATCCAACCTAACGCTTTAATTTCAGAAGCAACAAAACGGAGATTAAGTGAAAAGCTAAGCAAGTAAGTTGGAAGTTGCTTTACAATGGGCGCAGATGACAGGCCCCCTTAAGTACACGCCACTGTCCTGAAATGCAAACTAACAAAAAAACTGAAGACTAGCATATCTGCCGTCAACCAACATTTGGCATGAAATTAAAATAATCTCATATCATACCAGTATCCTCCAAAAAACAAAACGTTTTTTTCTATAAGACCCAAACACTTAACCAATAAATCTTGTTATTTAAAATTATGATTCGGAAGTAAAAAGATTTATTTATTCCTGCCTGATCAACTAAGACAAAAAAAAGTTCACCTTTTTGTAACTCAAGAAATTCCTGTTTGGTCCCCCAAAAAAATATAACCTGTCTGGTCACCCTTTAAACTACGACCACTATACAAACCGTTTTGACCAAAACAAGAATTCGAGAAGTTATGTTAACAGAAAGGAAATAATCTTTTACGAAAAATTAAATTATTTAAAAAAAATAAAATTTTGAAATATTTTTACCAATTACCACCGCCTAGCATTTATATTTAGTTGAAAGTCTCTCTTAAATTCACTGACCAATTTTTCGGCCTCAAAATGACATTACTTAAAAAATTTACTGAAATTTGCCAATGAACTAAAAAAAAAATCAAAAAACTTATATCTATATCTGTCTCAGTTAAACATTTCTTTTGTGGTATTTTATCTAGTTGGGCTTCAAATTCATTTTCTCTGTATTCAATCTGGAGCAGGCAAAACTTCTCAAGGCTCAAACATAAATGTTTGCTCTCCGTTGGCCATGACCAAGCTATGACCTGAACGCAGAAAAAAATACAGAAAAAAAAATAATTGTGAACCAGAAAACTTTAATTGATAGAAATACCCGTAGGTCATTTTAAAAAAAATGCACTCCAAAGCCCAACGCTGTATTTTCTACCAAAAAAATTTGACCAGTCACAAAAACACAACTAGACAACTAAACTGGCAACAAAAGACCTAAAAAAACTGCTCCAAAAAAAAAATACCTCAAAAAAAAATGTTAACTGGACCTCTGGCGTTGATCTTCAGCCAATATGTCGCTCTAGGGTTTTAGCCTTGTGTTTCCTAACTTCCCGAGCCGACACTAGTAGTAGTACCCTCCTCTGACCCGATGTAACTGCGTGACGTAAGTTCTTAATTGTCATCAACAGTTACCTCCAAAAAAAAACAAGAAAAGAAAATGACAAAGCAAAATAAATTCATTTTCCTTTTCTTTCATTACTAATTAATACTTTCAACTAAACAAAGCTACCAGCTGTTAAGCTATATTTACTTTAAAACAACTCAGCCAAGAAAAATTTGTGTGAAACCCTGTAAAAATATTCCAAATACCAAGTGGTGATATCCCACAAAAAAAATTAAAATCACCAAAAAAAAATAACTTGTTGACCTAAATAAATTGACTGCACTAAAAAATAATCGGTGAAACAATTTCTATCTTATCACAAGCAGGAAATAACAACATATTAGTAGTAGGCAACCTGCAAAAAAAATTGTTAGAATAAAAAACACACTACTTATGTCATATATTTAAAACATAAAAAGACCATGTCTGGAGGTCCATCCACCTATAAATCAACAAAAAAAATTGAAGTAAATTCACATTGTTGTATTTATTTTTCTTAAAAAAAAGTTAAAAAATTAAAACATGTTTTTCCTACAAAAACTTTAAAGAATTAAGAACATGAGTTGGACTCTGTTCAATAAAAACTCCTATGTTTTTTTTTATCCACTTATTCTTCCTTAATAAATAAAAATGAATCTTTTATTTTCCAAGAAAAAACTTGTGAAGATAAGCTAATAAAAAACTAAGAGGATTACTAAAACAACAAACCGAGTTCCAAATCAATGTTCAAATATTACTAAAAAAATATAAAAAAAAATGTTATTTCCAAAAACCAATGATCTTGTTTTTTATGAAAAAAAAATGATTGAGTGTCAAAACCACCCACAGCCACTGAAAGCCTTTAACCTGGCTTTGGCTGTACCACAAAAAAATGTTCTCAAAAAAAAAATTAAAAATAATTTCGTCTTTTTCTTTTCCAAATTCAATTCCAAAAAAAATTACATCAGATGTTAAAAAAACTAGTCGAGCCCCACGTTGGGCGCCAATTTGTGGCCTTAATAAAAGTTAAAAAATAATTTGGGCGCCAATTTGTGGCCTATTAAAATGCGTTGTGTGACATTTGTGGCAGCTTGAAGACGTTGCCGCCATTTTGTGACACAACAAAACCATTGAATAATTAAACAAATATCTGGAAGCAGAACTGTATTTTCCAGCTAGGTAAAACATTGATATGCCCGGTAACTTTTATACAGTGGAGAAGGGGGGGGTTCAGAAATAAGAAAATTTTAAGTGCGCCACATTATTTAATACCAATGTTTTACAAAGAAGATCTTAAATAAAATTAACCCAAACGTTGTAGCTAAACAATGAAATTCTACCTACTTCCGAGGCTTCCAGAGTATTTGTGTAATTAAAAAAAACCAAAAAAATTGACTAATAAACAAAATAAAATTTAAAAGATTCCCAAATGAATCAAAATGACGAAACTAGAAGCACTTTACAGGTAGATGGACTCCTTTAACAGGTCATAGTGTACTTACATCTGAGTCAGTAGTGTAAGACTCGGATATATAAATGATTGAAAAAAATAAGATATACTTCCAAAATTATTCTGTCATAGGGGAGATCCGGACCAAATATCTGCTGTCATCATTCTACGTTGGGTAGAATGAGACAGACAGCAACCCAGTCCGAGATCCACCCCATGAGGTAAAAATGTGTAAAGAAACCGTTAAAACATGTAATCTCATCTCTCTTTTGTCTCCGCAAAGTTGGTCATTGGGTTGTACAAATAACACAAGAAAAATTAGTTCATCTTGTTTATTTTAAAAGGTAAAACTGGAGTATTACCAAAAACATGAAATAGAAAAAAAATTAATGAAATGTAGTGGAACAAGTCAGGGCCTAAGTAGCAAGACAATCCAAATTTCACAAGAGAAATTGTCTAAAATAAATGAAATGAAGGAAAACTTAGTAAATACACCGCAAAATTGTGGTTATGACGTCATACCGTTACCTTGCGTTTACAAGAAGTGTTAAAATTAAGCTGTGCAAAATTATATAGGGAAAGATCACTTCTAAATTATATTGTGAAAGTTATATATGAGAAAAAAAATTATAGTTAAGGCTTGCTCCTACCTTGGTCCTTGATTATATTGTAAAAATAAAAAAATGTGTTTTATTTTGTAAACCTGGATGTGTTGTACCAGACATCTTCTGCTACTCCAGGTCCCGTTCTGCTCGCGCCTCCCCTAGTGCCCGCTTAGCACATCACGCTAGGGCCACACTGGTTGTGGAAAATGTTGCTGATTCTTTGCCCGAGCGTAGAAAGGTTGTGGGATGCTTGCCGAGCGTAGAACCCTTTCCCAGGGTTAGAACTGGCTCGTCCGGCTTCCCACCAGCGTCCAGCACCGCTGCCGATGGAATGGACAGGGCGCTGCTCTTTCCGTACAAAATGGCGTAGGCCGACTTAAATTCCCCTCAAAAGGGTGCGAGCGTCACTCCAGATTACGCCTAGACACGACGGACTCACTTGTACAGTCTCTGGGACTGAACCTGCAGTTTTTTGCAGTGCCACTAACCAAAACAATGGCGATCCCAGAGCCTGCTGCCGACCCAGCCAAAATTCGTTAGCAAAGAGAGACAAAGCACTTCGTCGAGAATACCAGAATAATGAAGTCGCCGGAAACCGTTTTGTAAATTTGGTGGGGAGTGGGGACGGTAAAACGCAATAGTACCAACCTAATCTTCCCGGTTAAATTCAAATAAAGGATGCGAACCTATTTATAAAACACTTTTTCGCCAAAAATAAATCTCTACCTTCAGTGGCAAGACTGGAAGAAAAAACCCGGGGTTTTCAAAGTAACCAATGAGGAGATACAGCAATAGTTCTATACAGGTATATAGGGGCAGCACCGACCAAGGGGATAGGAAGTACGTAAAACGCCCCTTGAGGTGTTGTCGGATCTATTTCCACGGTTGAAATTTTTATAACAAGGACGTCGAGACACCCTCCATACATTTGACCGAACATTTGCCTACCGGACCCCCACCAACATATCAAGTAGAAGAAGAATAACCCGACGGACTAGAAGAAGCTCAGCATTGAAACCATCAACTGTAAAATCAATTACTGGAGATCAGGGCATGCAGCAAACCCAGGAATATTCGAACACTCAACCAATTCCCATATGAGTAAAGCTATACTAAGTGTAGAATTTAGTTGTATTTTAGCTACAGTTTTAGTCACAAGTTTCCTTTGCTCTTTATATATGTTTTCTCTAAGATTCATATGGTTTGACGCCATTCTTGTAAAACATTTCTACTGTAATAAAGTTGTTTCTGAACCTGAACCCAAAAATACACACTGAACTACTGCTAAGAAGCTCGGCACAAGAGTGTTCAGATGTTAACTCACACGATTTCGTTTATTCTTTTAGTCTTGGTTTTTATCCCTCGTTTATCTCCCATTTACAAAAGTGCATAACTCGTATTTATTTTATCCTTTCCCTATCAAATTAATAAAGATATCAAAGTGGCGGAGCCTCGGTTGTTCCTGGTCGACCCAAATATGTTTTTGTACTATCAAAACTAGTTAATCCGTGAAGGATATGAGGTTCGGATTGTCCCAATATCCTCGAAATAAACGTAAGGGAATGAAATGTTCATCTAAATGTTTCCTTCCTGTTACTGAAACCATTTGTGATGCGGCAACGCCGCCATTCCCCAGCATAACAGCTGTTTAACTTTATGAGCGTCAAGAGAATCACAAAATTCCACAGATAAAAACAAAACAATCAAAATTTTTATGTGATTTTCCCGAAGCCTGTGATCTTAAATTCCAATTACGATGTCCAGATAATGCGATGTGCGTAGTGTCCACAGTAATTCGATGGAATGCCTCCTTTTAAGGTAACTTCCTAGACCCTATATAACCTCCAAACCTAGCTCTATAAAATACCCTTACTTTGTGTACAGAAAGACGAATCAAAGAGCCTTGATTATTTACCTAAATAAACAAATATGTAACGTTGTCTTAAACGTAAAAATGACACGTTACACGGTGCACTATTCGGACACTAAAACGGAACCTTTTTTGATGACAAGTCTTTCTGAAAATGGTAATTTAGCAATCTTGAAACTTATTTAGGAACAGAAAATTTAAACAAAAATGTTTTTTTTTAAATAGACTTAAATAATGTTTCTCCAAAAAAGAATTTGCAGATTATCCAGTATTTTTTTGAGAAAATAAATAAATAAATAAAACCTTAAAAAACATTTAAAAAACACACAAACTAGAACCTACTCTCCGTTTGTGAATACAGATTTACTGGAAGTAGGGGTAAAGCCTGTCTTGGGCAAAGTTTGGGCATCAACAAAGTAGGCAAAGTTGATGATGAATACAAGATCATGATTTGGAAGTCATGTTAAGCTGGTGGTCCTGTGTTAAGAGAGTAGATGGTGCTAGCATGATTAAGACCTCTGTGTTTGACAAAGAGCATCAGGCAAAATTAAATCCTCCATGAGAAAAGAAAATTGCCTACCATGGATTGATTATATGTGTATGAATGTGAGTGTGTTGTGATTGTCCAAATCAGAAATCAGCATTAAGTTGCAGACTGTCGCTAGATAGCCTTTGATGCATAGGCCAACCAAACCGAAATATGAAACAATATTTGCCAATATCTCATTCTGCACTTTAATATCAGATCTGTGAGAAATAAAATGCATGAACTAGAAGCTTTTTTAGCTGATAAAAACTATAGTTTTGTAGCTCTTACAGAACATTGGCTTATCAAAGAAGAACTGGAGTCTTTTAATTCACAAACATATGTTGTTGGTGGTTACACTGCTAGGGAACAGTTTAGGGGTGGGGGCACCCTGATACTTGATAAATAAATATCAAAACTTGCAAACAAGTGAGTATTTAACCCTTAATATCGAGAAATGTTTAGGAATCTGTTGTATCTTAGTAAATCCATATAATTTTTATATATTATCCTTATACAGATCACCTTTGGGGTGCTTTCAGACCTTTTTGGAGGAGTTGGAGGCAGTCTTGCAAAAAATTGTGAGGGACAGGAACATTATATTAACAGGCGACTTCAATGTTCATTTTAATCACATCACTGATTTTCTAAACATTACATCAGGTAGCACAGCAGTCTTTTTGTGTAGTCACTAGATCTCCCTTCCGCTCTGGCGATTAGGAGTTTGTGCATATCATCTATTTCAATTTCATTTTATTTATTCCTCTTTTGATTACATAGTAAGTTAGGTCGAAAAAAGCATAAAAAATTTTTTCGTAGAAAATTGATTTGTCATAGTTAAAAAAAGTTGTGTAGTGGGTCAAAAACGCTAACGTATATTTTTTTTTAAATTTTAAAAGTATTTCTAGCCACGCCCCTGGGGGGTAAAAGGGGCAGTTTTTATCAAAATCAATCAAAATCCACAAAGGAATCAAGCCAATCCACATAAGAAGAGGTAGAGGTGTCAGACAGGGTGATACAACTATTTAACCAGGCCCGAGAAGATGTTTTTAAAAACTTAGATTGGGAAGAAATGGGCATCAAAGTAAACGGACAATACTTAAACCACCTAAGATATGCTGATGATATCGCCTTAATAACAGATAAGAAAGAAGAACTGATAAAAATGCTGGAAGAACCGGATACAGCAGCTAAAAATATAGGCTTGGGTATGAATTACACTAAAACTAAAGTCATAACAAACACAGATGAAAATATCACGATCAGAATAAACCAGGAGAAAATAGAACAAGTAGAGGAATACCTGGGACAAATTATTAAACTAAAAAAAGAAAACCAAACAGCTGAAATCAAGAGACATGTAAGATTGGCCTGGGCAGCATTTGGTAAATTAAGCTACATATTAAAAAATAAAAAATATCCTCAGCAACTCAAAACGAAAGTGTATAACCAATGTATCCTTCCTGTCATTACCTATGGATCCCACACCTGGACAGAAACAAAATCAAACATGGATAAGGCAACAAAAACCCAAAGATCAATGGAAAGACAAATAATATAATATAATATCAACAGAAAGACGATCGATGGAAAAAATGTATTGTAAACTTGAGACCTTGGGGAAACAAAAGAAGTAGGGGAAGGCCACAAATGAGATGGGCGAACAATTTGAAGAAACATGCGGGAGCTAGATGGATGAACACGGCGACAGACAGGGAAGAGTGGAAGATATTGGGGGACACCTATATCCAAAGATGCATTGAAGAAGGCTAAATAGATAGATAGATAGAAGAGTATGCAGGGCAGGGAAGAAGGGAGGAGGTGGGGTGGGACGCGATATACAGTCAGTGGCGTATATAGAAAAAAGTTTCTGGGGGGGGTCGAGACAGTTTCGTGGGGGGGGGCGGGGAGGGGGCCGCGACCTCATGAGGCTGTATTTTATGTTTGTATTCATGAAATATGTGAAAAATATCTAAAAAAAAATTAGCTTCGGGGGGGAGGGGGGGCCGGGTCCCTAGGCCCCCTTATACATGCCACTGTATACAGTTACCTCCACGCGGTGAGTTCTGGGTTGAAAAAGCGATGAATAAACTTTTTTTTTTATATCCATTAATAATGATTATATTATATCATCTCTTTTCCAAGCTAAAAACTGTGTACATATTTAGGGGAAAGTGCTCAGGGGCGCGGTCAAATATTATAATAATTGTGATTTTTTTTAGTGTTTGTGTTCCTTAGACACATAAGATACATTTTATAATTATTACAGCCCCTTACTTTAAATTTGAAATATTTGGGGGGTGGGGGGCGCGGCTAAATTTATTATTTTTTAGGAAAACAAAAAATCATTTAGTTTCTTGGCGGATTTTACAAGTTTTTAGAACTATGACAAAATCAATTTCAAATTTTTTTTTTCGACTTAACTTATTACATAGTAATATAAGTTCGTCACTTAAAATTAAAAAAAAAATACAATTTATTGTTAAAATACTAGCATAACATACACACACATACAAACACACATACATATACATATACTAGAGTATGCTAGAAACCCTAAAAACAATTGTTGACACAACAAGATACAATATTCAGTTTCTTAATTTAACAGGTCATTACGATCACATAGTAGTTAAAATCAAATAGTAAATCACATTATACAAATTATACAAATCTTCAGTTTATATCAACAGTAAGCACAGCTATATCTATATGTACCTAATTTATTTGAATGGACTAAGAATTCATTTATGGAATAAAATGGATGCTGAGTGAAAAATTGCTTTATTCTCCCCTTGAACCTCCTGTAGACCTCTAACTCCCTCACCTCACCAGGCACTGCATTGTAAATTTTAATACACATAGAGTAAGGACTATCCTCACACATTTTGGTTCTATGTATTGGTATAACAAGGTTCTGTTTAATTAATAATTCTAATTTCTCTTTGTTACTTTATTTTGCCGTGCTCCTTTACTCTCATTACTGACTAAAACTTCTTTTGAAGACTTCTAGCAATACTTCAATACTATCAAGCCATTTGGTATCAAACAATTTCTGTAACTCCTATCTACAAAAAAGGGGGATGAGTCTGATGTCTCCAACTACACGCCAATCCGAGGGGTGGCTCGATCGCCGATTTTTGTACACCAAAAGGAAATACCTACGGTATATTACCTACGGTATATTACCTACGGTATTTCCCAGTATTTCCTCAAATTTCAATGGTATTTCCTAGTATTTCCCAAGCAATGGTATTTCCTAGTATTTCCCCCCTAGTATTTCCAATGGTATTTCTTAGTATATTTCCCGGTACTTCCCAAGTATTTCCTGGTATTTCCCCGAACCTGTACACCAAAGGGAAATACCGAGCCACCCCTCGGGCCAATCTCAGTTTTGCCAATTGTGTCGAAGATTGTGGAGAAGTGCATGGCAGAACAAATCTCTGACGACTTTGAAAATAATAACCTTTTCACAAACTGTCAGTTTGGTTTTCGATCAAAAAGAAGCACAAGCTTGGCCATCCTGGATGTTCTCTCAATCATTATGGATGACATTTGATTGTGTTTCCCATGAGATTCTCCCAAATAACCTCTCCCTAAATCTAGAAAAAACACAAAGAATTATTTTTACACTGCGGCGGGATATTGAGAGGGAGGCGAATCCAGGTATGGTTAAGACTTTGGGAATACATCTTGACCCAAAACTCATATAAGACTCTCACATTGAGCAGACTTGTAAGAAACTACGAAGCTCAGTTTTCTTACTTAGATATCTTGCAGGATGTGTAAGCCAAGAAACACTCAAAAGCTCATACTATGCGCTTTTTCACTCTACCATGACTTATGGCATTACCACATGGGGTAGAGCGGGAATTTTTTTAAACTGTATCTTTGTTCCCTTATATTTTTTTTAAATTGACTTAAAGTAGTATTAAAAAAGTCAACCTACACTCAATTTGCATTGTGCATCATCCTTTTTATTGGATTATTAGGAAAGAACATAGACAGAGAACATATAACAGTTATTTCTTCGATGACACAGAACAGAACTTTCTTTTCACTTGTCATAACTTAATGAACATTCAAAAAATAGAAAAGTATTCGAATAGCATACTTATGTCAATTCAAATGTCAAGAAATAATTTTATACATTTTTTACCTATTTATGGTACCTCATTCCAAATCTTTTGAAAAAAGAAAAACAACAAATCATATATATATCTGATAAACTATAGTAAAACTTTGTAGACAAAGCAAATAAATAACTCTAATAATAATAGAAAAAATCATTTAAAAAATATAAAAATAAGTTCTTATATAAGGTTTTAAATAATTTTTTTTCACTTGCGATATCCCAAAGCCAGAAAATTGTCACTTAGCACCATTTGCAGATGATACTGGTTTATTGAGGGTAGAAAAATCAATTGAAAAATGCATAGAAAAACTTCAGGATGCAGTCACGGAAGTTCACAGTTGGACCACAAAGTGGCGAATAAAATTAAATGAAACCAAATCAATTCATGTTGATTTTACAAACAAAAATATAAATCACATACAAATAACAATTAACAACATTCCCGTACCATATTCAAATCAGGCAAAATATCTCGGTATAACACTTGATGCCAAATTGCGTTGGAAAGCACATGTTAAGAAAAAAAAAGAAGAACTTGAGATAAGGTATAGAAAAATGAACTGGCTAATTGGAAGGAAGTCCAATTTAACAATTCATAATAAGTTACTGCTTTATAGACAAATACTGAAACCATTATGGACATATGGTATTCAACTATGGGGTTGTGCTAAAGAGAGTAACATTCTAGTTTTACAGAGATTTCAAAATAAAGTATTAAGAAACATTGTGAATGCACCTTGGTACGTTCGAAATAGTGACCTTCATCGAGATCTAAAAATCGAAACTATAGCAGAGACTATAAAAAAGTACACAAAAAGCCATGAAGATAGACTCCATCGGCATGTGAATGTGGAAGCAATTTAGCTTCTAGACAATACTATACTAGTTCGAAGACTAAAAAGAGTGAAGCTGTTTGAGCTAGTAAACTAAGTGAATTATACAAAAACAAAATAATGCTATAAACACAACACAATTGTGAGGTACAGACTAAACAAAGCGGGGAGAACTGTTGAGTGAACCCTAAGTTTAAATCTGAATTTTCTAGTAAATTAAGTTAAGACAAAATTGCTAATTAGCCTTAGTGACTAGATTGTAATACAATAAACACAGTGTGTTTGACAAAAAAAAAAAAATTTTTTTTTGAATTTTGGTACATCATCATTTTTTGACATTTTGATTTTAATAGCTGGCCATACACACAGAGGTTGATCCGTCGGTTTGGAACGGCACAGATAAGTCTGACTGTTTTGTCCGAAACGGTTTAAAACTGCTGCAGTCCACTAACACAAAAAAAAATCTTTCGAATCGATCCTTCATATCGGTCTATGGCAGACATAACCGCGCGTTAGTGGGCGAAAACTCAAGATATATCTGCCGGTTAAACCAAAACTGTGGAATTTCGTCAAGTCGAAAGTTTTATGCGGCACGGTATTTTAAGCATAGTGTATGTAAAATGTTTCGTGCTAAAAAGAAGCAGGCTCTGTGTATGGGAATGATTATTAATATGGAAATAATGCATACTGGTGTAAAAAAGAGACGTTCCAAGTGGGTTAAAAGTTATTTGCTTAAGAGGAAACTATTTAGCCATGACCTTCTATTAAAAGAGTTAAGATAAAATGATCCAGACGATTATAAAAATTATTTAAGAATGAATATTAACACGTATGACATTTTATTAAATTTGGAAAGAGAGGATCTTACGAAACAAGATACCCAAATGAGAGAAGCCATTGGTCCAGAACAGCGATTAAGTGCTGCCCTTTGTTTCCTTGTCACGTGAATATCATAATATGAAGATCTGAAATTTTCAATGGGAATTTCCGCACAGGGACTTATATCATTCCGGAAACATGTGCCATAATATTCAATAAATTAAAGAGAGACTATATGAACGGTCTGTTATCCCTGGCACAGTGTAAACCGACAGACAAGTCTGCGCCGGTTAAAATATCGAGCGCGGAACCCACAAGTTTGGCCCGCCGGTCTGAACTCACAGATAAATCTACCGGCTATAACTGGCGCGTGGAATGTCCACTAATTGAAAGACAAATCCGCCAGTTTGAACCGCACCGTTCCAAACCGGCGGATCAACCTCTGTGTGTATGGCCAGCTATTGTGTATGTAAAATGTTTCGTGCTAAAAAGCAGGCTCTGTGTATGGGAATGATTATTAATATGGAAATAATGCATAGTGGTGTAAAAAAAAACGTTCCAAGTGGGTTAAAAGTTATTTGCTTAAGAGGAAACTATTTAGCCATGACCTTCTATTAAAAGAGTTAAGAGAAAATGATCCAGACGATTTTAAAAATTATTTAAGAATGGATATTAACACGTATGACCTTTTATTAAATTTGGTAAGAGAGGATCTTACGAAACAAGATACCCATAAACTCGGATGTGCTTTGTAAATTTCTATAAATTTGCCAAGAAAATCCCTTGACACAACAACACTTTTACAAGACATGTTGACCACCTTATTGCAGTTAAAACTTTGGAGGAAAACGGTCTGTTATCCCTGGCACAGTGTAAACCGACAGACAAGTCTGTGCCGGTTAAAATATCGGTGAGCGCGGAACCCACAAGTTTCGCCAGCCGGTCTGAACTCACAGAAAAATCTGTACCGGCTATAACTGGCGCGTGGAATGTCCACTAATTGAAAGACAAATCCGCCAGTTTGAACCGCGCCGTTTCAAACCGGCGGATCAACCTCTGTGTGTATGGCCAGCTAATGGCATAAAAAAATATGTCATTTTTTTTGAGAGGAAGAAAGAAACACAAGAAGTAAATGAAACACTCACTTTGATTTTAAATTATATTTTTTATTTGTTTTTTTTTTATTGGGATTTTCTTTATTGGCCTCATATATAAATTCTATATTTTCCTGGTAGTAGATAGTGTACCAACTATTTATTATAACAAACCTTACAAACTTTTTATAAATATAAATCGCTTTTTGTATTTCTAACGTCTCTTAATCAAAAAAAAAATTAACGAATATATTAGAGACATAAGTTTTAAATTAAAATATTCAATAGAATAAATAGTTCACAAAACAATATGACAATAATAATTATCTAAAAATTTTAAACTACAACATTAGGAGTATAGCAAAGAATATTGATGAATTTTTATTAAACACCCTGTATTTTACAAAGTCATGGTCATTAATTTAAGTTTTTGATAAGGTTCAATCTAAAACACACTAACGCTTGTTTCTCATTAACACTTTCGACTAATATTTACTTAAACACCCTGTAGATAATGTTTTAAAGGTACATATTAAAAATAATAAAGAAATCGTAAATATGTGTAATACTGACATTGTGTATATGTTTGGAAAACCCGTCTAAAGAGCCGTTATGCTCCTCGGGCATTATCACTTAACTGTATTTCAAAAACTGGTCATCAATTTGAGTTGGGCCTATGAGAACTTGTGATAAGAAAGGTTCAGTCTACAACATGCGAAAATTTCATAAAGTTTGACGGATTATAGAAAGCCCATAGGAGTTGTGCCTGATCCTTTAAGTCAAATAAAATGTAGGTTTTATTGCATGATCTTTACCGAAACATTTTAAATTTCGGATACATCTCTTTTTAACATAGAAGGACATGACCTAATTTATAATCAAGGACGTGTAAATAAAAACCATGGAGTTATAGTGTTCGTAAAAAATATTTTAAATTACCAAATATTTATAAAAAATAGGCAATATTAAAATAATAGAAATATTACTCCATTAGGCAGAAAACACAAAAAAATTAATTACATCATTCTATTACCATCAATTTGTACAGAAACCAGAAAATTTGGAAAACTACCTAATGCAGTCCGATAAGTCAATTAACACACACAGGAACAACAGATATAGATATAAACATTCTTAAAGAAAACGATAAAAATGTGAATGAATATTTAAATCTCCTTGGCGAGTACCAATTGAATTGAATTGAATCAATGGTAAATACTGTAACAAGGGTTGAGGGAGATCAAATTAGTTGTCTGGATCACTTCTTTATTAAAACCAACAGGGAACATTAATTCAGTCATCAGTTTTAATAGTAACAAAACTTAAAATTACAGATCATTATCTGGTGGCACTGATTATTCCAACTAAACAACAGTAAAATAATAAAGATAGTATAGATTAAAAACAATACATAGATTAAAATATACTAAAAATGGTACTAAACACAGCAAACTGGCATAATATATATCAAACAACATCGGCGCAGACATCCGTTTATAAATTTTATGAAATTTTAGTGAGATGTATAAAAAATCACAGTTAAAATCAGCAAAAACTAAAAATAAACTTTACGCTAAATCTCTAAAAATAAAATCGATCCAAGATAGAGAGGAATTTAACAGATATAGAAACCATTTAAACAGATTAATAAAAACAACAAAAGAAGATTACTTTTAAAAAAATGATGAGGGGAAAGGAAACCCGAAAGTGCTGTGGAATACCAACAAAAAAGCAATTTACAATAAGAAAAACAATATCGATATCATCAAGCAACAACAAATGAAAAGGAAATTGCAGACACTTTTAACTTACTTTATAAATGTGGGAAAAAATTAGCGGAACAGATTAAAATTACAAATAAACCAAAAATAAAACATTGTAATAATACGATAGATCTAGATCCCACAACACCAAATTAAATAATTCAAACATTAAAACTTAAAAAAGGACCAGGATATGATAATATAACGTCTGAAACTCTGCAAACAAATAGCATCTAAAATTAGTGAACCCTTATGTTATATTTTTAACTTAATATTTCAAAACAGGGGAATGTCCAACTCAATTTAAAAAATCAATTGTTAAACCTTTCTATTAAAAAGGTGACCTTAATTACCAATATTACAAAAGCATTTGAAAAACTAATTAAAAAAAAAATGATAACAGAATGCTTAGAACAAACAAAATTCACGAGATAGCAACGCTATCGGTGGAGGGGGTGATGGATCTATTGAAGCTCTGTCTCCGTAACTCTTACTTTCAAGAGAAAGATAGAGTTAGACTTCCAATGGGCTCGTCCCTTTCACCAGTGGTAGCAAAGATACATGGATTGGTTCGAGGAGCATGCGATCAACACAGCAAAAGTTAATCCAAAACTATTTTCTACACCATCTGAACGGTATTCAACCAACAATCAAATGCACAATGGAGATTGAAAAAGATTCGGCCTTACCTTTTTTGGATGTTCTTGTTAAACGAATAGACAGAAACATTCAAACCACTGTATACAGTCAGGCTACTCATTCTACTGGTTACACATAAAATGTAGATTTACGTAATTTGCGTGTTTTTACATTTATTTTTGCAAATAGGTGTACATCCAACACGCATCGTGAATGCAGGCAGACTGAGAAGCAACTCGCTCGACAACAAAGCACTAGCAGCTAGCTGTTTGGGGCGGAAGAAAATTGGGAGATTAACTTTCTATGTACCTAGTAGAATGATCCTGTCTGTATAGGAAACCTACACACAGGGGACAATACTTAAATTTTAAGTCTAATCATTCTGTTGCTACAAAACGAGGAGTTATAAGAAGTTTGTATTTAAGAGCCGTAAATATTTGTAGTAATAATGAAGTAACCGAAATCTACAACATTAAACAGTACTTACAACAGAATGGTTATTCCGAGAAATTAATTAATTAATTTATTTATTTACCCACTTAACAGATTTAAAATCCAATTACAAAGTGGGATTCAGACATTTTAAAAAGTTACAATAATTAGTTAAAATAATTATATATATATACCTATAAGTACACACACACACACACAAAATACTACACACTTGTACTGACAAGTACTATCACTTAGCATAATTTAATAAGTCTTAAAAGAAAGAAGAAAATATTACTATTTTGTCACGCAACAATTAAATTTCGATTTTTTAAAGTGAATTCGCACTGCAGTTGAATATATCACACTGTATACTATTATAACTACTGCACAATATATTTATTGGGGAAAATTTATTCTAGAAACCTGAAGATAAAAGGTAGGTCGTTCGCGAGCTGAAAGTCTGGGAATATAAAATTTTATTTGGCTCAGAAGATTAAATGAGTCAATCCTACCGTTAATAAGATTGTAGAGAAACTGAACCTCAGATAGTTTTCGACGGGCCTCTAAATACTGCAACGAAAACCTCTGAGTAAGTATTTCGTTAGGAAAACCGATTTCAGGATAAGCGCCCTCACACCTGTACCACATATACTTTAAAAATCTTCTTTGAATTTTTTCAATCTCCTCAATATGATTTTGGTAGTATGGAGACCAAACTACCGAAGCGTATTCTAAATTAGATCTAACATAGGCAAAGTATAATATTTTTATGCTATGTATTGAATTAAAATCTCGGGAGTTTCTAAACAGAAAACCTAGCATTCGATAGCTTCTACTTAAAATATCTTCGATATGTGGCACAAATGAAAGTCTCTGATCGAATGTCACGCCCAAGTCCTTGAACTTTGTTGACTGCGGCACAAGTGTGTTGTCAATATGGTAATCAAACTCAATGATTTTACGTTTAAGAGTGTAGGAAACAACGTTACATTTTAAAGGGTTTAAGGCCAAACGATTTGCAACGCACCAGTTATTTACTTCATTTAATGCAGTTTGAAGCTTGATACAGTCATCTTTGTTCGTAACTTGACAGTAAAGTTTTTTATCATCCGCGTACAAAAGTCCCAAGATGTCGGCATCCAAGTTAGAAGAGATGTCGTTTATAAAGCAGTTGAACAGAAGTGGTCCCAAAATCGAACCTTGAGGGACACCAGAATAAGCTGAGACCTCCGATGAGGCTCGACCATAGCACTCCACGTATTGTTTTCTATTAGTAAGCATGGAACGAAACAGATCTGATAAATTTTAAATGAATTTTCAAGCTTGTTAAGCAGAATGTCATGGTCGAGTCTATCGAAAGCTTTCGAAAAATCAGTATATATAACATCAACCTGGGTACCATTATCGAGACACTCAGCAATGAATTGAGTAACTGACATAAGATTTGTTGTTGTAGATCTCCGTTTTATAAAACCGTGTTGATTAGGATTTATTAAGAGCTTCATGGGACAGTACATTACATTATGAAGTACCCTTTCAAGGCACTTACCAAAGTTGTTAATTAGTGTTATTGGGCGGTAATTTTCTATATTATTCCGTTCGTTCTTTTTATAGACGGGAATAATCTTCGACTGCTTCCATGTACTAGGAAAGACGCTTGTTCTTAAGATTATATTAAAAATTATGGTCAAAGGTTTTGCAAGCAAGATAGCGCAATCTTTTAAGAAAAATGAGGGTATTCGGTCTGGCCCCACCGTTGCTTTGGGTTTCATACTTTTTAGTGCTTGAAGTAAATCAGATTCTGTGATATAGGGAACAGCAATGACATTTGCAGTATGTGAATTAGCTTTATCTGAAGTAGATGCTGATTACTTGGAAGCACTAGGAGTTGTATAAGAACTTTGAAAATATTCTGCAAACGCATTAGCAATTTCTTGATGATTGGTAATGATTGTGCCCGCATTATTAATCATTGTTTGAGGTAGTATGCTATTCCCTTGCTTGCTTTGAATTAATTTCCAAAAATTTAATAAACTCAACGATCTCTAAAATTGAGACAAACCAAATGTAGCAAATTCTCAAAATAATAATAATCCGCTGGGTGTTATTAACATTCCATATGTTCAAGGAATTTCAGAAACATAAGACGAATAGCCAAACACTATAATATAAAAACAGTTTTTTCATCGGGAATTACGATATGGAGTTTTGTATCTAAACACAAAACCAGGAAATCCCTCAAATAATAAGGTATGTATTTACCAAATCCCGTGTGAGTGTAGTTAATCATATGTAGATGAAACGAAACGAGTAAATGAACATCTAAAAAGTACCCAATTACCCACCCACCCACAGGATTCAATGCTCTAAAGCTACAGTTTTGCATAAGGAGTCACATTGGCGAAAACGAAAGTTTATTGAGCTGCCTTTATAATGCAGAATAAAGACGTTTTTACTCAACCAAGCACGGAACTACCAAACATTTGGAATCCACTCCCTAAGAAAAACCAGCGTCTTAGGATTTAAAAAAAAGGGGGCGGGCAGTTACACCTGACTGCACACCAAGGAGTATAATTAGTAGCCTTTAGAATGGATTGTTTAGTTTACACTTGAAAACGGTTAGAGATACTTACTAACCGAAACGTCGTGTTTAAAATAAATAAAGACAATGGAAATCCAAAATGTTATTTCTACTCAATCATTGTCTACGAGTTTCAAACAAAGTATTGTGATCTTTATATTTAATCAGGGCTATTTTAATAAATATAAGCACAACTACTGGCAAATTTGATCCCATTTTTGCTGGCCCAAAAAGGCCACATAACAAGATAACGATTTAGTGGGTAATTGGCTTATTATATTTTTGTAGTTAAAGCTGGAGGAATGAGAATTACCCAACACAAGCAACGCAGAGACTCTGGTGGACTTGGTGAAGACACCACTGGAATTTCAATGTCAGGCAGCCCTCCGAAAACCACTACTGTTTCAGGTAAATAATACATAAAGGGCTTTTAGTGAGGTCTCTTTTTCCCTTTTTTTTTGCGAAGGTCCCTTAAAGTCTCTTTTTTTGCGAAGGTCCCTTAAAGTCCCTTTTTTGGGATTTAGTCCCTAAAGTCTCTTTTTGGAGGCTATTCACAGCATTTTTTCATTGCGAAATACCTCATAAAGCAGCTTAATTTAGATGATGAGAACAACATCCTAAAAAATCCGAGATGCCTAGGTATCGAAAAATATTAAAGCTATCGAAAGTAAGTCGCTCTTTGTGATCAGCAAACAACTACCGTTTCAAGTTGAGTTTAGCCAGCTGGCTGATGAGTGTAAAATTTTATGTTACGAAGAAGACATCCCCAAAGTGGTCAGTTCTATTCATTAATATTGGTAATCCATATTCTATACAGGGTGTTTGTAAACAAACGCCCCCTTTAACTTTTGAACGCAATGAGATATCGACTTCAAGTAAACAGGCTTTTTAATAAGATAATTTTTGGTGATCTTTGACGGCAGCCGCATATTTGTGTCATAATGTACATCTCATCATACATAAAGTCATAAATTTGACATACCTTCAAAACTTTTAAATGGCTTGTAATACCTCGTTCGAAAGGTATTTTCATTATCTAATCAGACAAATAAATTTAAAAAAAATATAATAAATTTAATTAGAAGAATTTTAATTTATTTTGATGTTTAGGTGCATGTCACAAACACGTTAATGACGCCAAAGTTCACGAAAATTTGTCTTATTAAAACCCCTTTTCATTCGAAGTCGATATCTCATTCTGTTCAAAAGTTTGGGTAAGGGGGCTTATTTACGAACACTGCATAAAACAATAGAAACGAAATGAAATACCCAACTGTAACAAAAGTGGTAAACATAATTCGGTTACTATGCAGTGCAATTATATACAGGGTGTTTCAAAATTCAATAAAATAATTTTAGTGTTGGATTCCTTAAGTTCAAACACAAAATTTTTATATAAACATAGTTCCTCAAACGCCTTGTTTTCGAGATACAGGATGTTAAAGTTACATTTTCTTTTTGGATTTTTATTTATAGCTCGTGCAGTTTTTGAGATATTTAGTTCGAATTTGGCATGTATATTAAGTTATAGTACTATTATTAGACATGCCAAATAATAGTACAAATCTACAGAGTGATACTTTTTCAGGGGTCATAGCGCCTTTTCCCCCGGATTTATTTTCGGTGTAAGCCACTGGTAGGTAGAAGTAGGTAGTTTAAAAGAAGAAGTAAAATCCTTGTTTCATTTGCAAAAATTTTTGTTTCCTGCAATTTTTTTGCATCTTTAATCGTTTTAGAGAAAATCGCTGTTGCATCAAAGGCTGCTATCATAAAATCAAAAAATGCTTCAGTATGGTATGGCGAGTATATCAAAATTAACAAATTTAATAAGTAGTTGTTTAATTACAAAATTAAACAGATTTTTCTCGTTTAATATTTTACATAAATCTACATTTTTTAGTTATATTTATTATTTAAACATTCAGGTGATCTTGAGAAATTAGGTTTTAAAAACATTTAGCCTTCTCAAGTTTACTTATTTTAATTATATAAATTATTTAGTTCATAAAACGGCACGAAATCTTAAATTTTATCATTTGTCACGAACGATAACAATTTTTTTATTATAAAAAGAAAAGATTTATCTAAATAAACCAGATTCAACATTTGATAGTTGTTCTCACTATATCTACTTAAGTTTACTGTACCATAAGCCTTATTGGTCATTGCAGGGTGTGAGGCTGCTCCCTGGCAGTAAACTCGTTACGTTAAGTCTTATTGTCCCGCTGCTTAACCAAACCGAGTTAAGCAAGCGTAATTGTCAAGCATAGCTTGCACAGTAGTGCCTATAACTCAATATACGTGCCAACTTTGAGCTACATATACAAAATTTGATCACCCTGTATCTTGAAAACTAAGCGTTTGTTAACCTATGGTTATATAGACTTTTTATCTTGAAATCATTCAAGGAATGTTATAATTAGTCCCTTTTTCTCTTTTTTGAAGCACAAACTCGCTAAAGACATATACGTCTTTACATGAAAAAAAGCATCTTATTTGCAACAGTTTTTCGTATAATTCTTGATTGGGTAAAATAACACGGATATGTCAGTCTAAATAATCATATTCTTCAGTTAATAGTTGTTAATTAAACACGTGCGAAAAGCGCCAATTTTCCGTATGTAGTTACAGTTGGTTGGTTGAACCAGAAAAAATAAGTTTTAAAAATTACAAAATTATTTTTTATTCGCTTAAAATTTATTGCTAAGGTCATAAGATATTTTAATCCTGAGAAAGAATTTGACATTTATAACGTCGCTCCTTCAAAATCTGACATCTAGAAGATTCGAATTTTCTCGTTTTCATTTTCCATATAATTTTACTTCACAGACTGTTTTTTATTGTTGAGAGTAGAAATAATGCGAAAATATTTTTGCACCAAAATTATTCAAAGCAATGTGGAGTTGCCACGCAAATCCACTTTCCACATGGATATGACCGAGGATATGACTATTTTCTGCACGGAGGAAGAAAAAAAATGGCCAGGTCAAATAAATGGTTACTTCGTGTGGTTTAGGCTCACGAGGCGGTATATTGGCAAATGTAACTTTTTGGTTTTTAAAATGTTAAATTAAAAACAGAATTTATGTAATATCATTTTAAATTTGGGAGTAGTCTTCAAAATTTTAATGTTTTTCTGTCTCCATGTTTTTAGGAGCTCTTGTCAAGGGAAATGCAGATTTCCCTGCTGAAGCAGTGCAAGCTTTCCACAAGGAAAAGCCTCCATCACACCATGCCAATAAACCCATGGTTAACATCCAACAACCCAGGAAGTAGACTTTTATAAAACGGGTATAGTTTCTATTTTTGAAAAAAATGCATTTAAAATTGTTTATTATCTTTAAAGTGTCATTTTGTCAGAATTTCGACAAAAAGTGGGTATTTGATGACGCACTTTTAAAAGGTTTTGGTTCACTTTATAACAAAAATGTACTTAGTTTGCTTGTATTCTACTTTAACTAATAAGGTCCAGGCACATTGTCGCGGTCCAGGCCGATCGCAGTTGTAAAAGATAGTGGGCGTATCTTCTATAGTCCTTGCCATAGGCAGTTACACTTTTGTGACATATCCAATCTCTTTGTTTATTATATTATAACTGAGAGCAACAAAAAAAATTCTGAAAATATCTTTTGAGTTGTTTTTACCTATCCATTTTTTTTGTCAATCTACGGTCAGCATTTTTTTATCCAGCGACAGCAGTGTTGCCAGAGGGTTCTGACAACTTTCCTTCAATTTAGTAACAAAAACCCTTCATATCCTTTAAAACGTTATGGGTGGTCGACACCAAACTAAAAAAAAAACTTTATACCTAAACACATTTTTTAAATAAAAATTTTGGACGAAAAAATCAAAGAAATAAATAATTTTTAACTTAAATCATAAGTTTTAAAAACTAAAAGTATTTAAATTTACCTACATAAGTTAAGTTTGGTAAAATTATTGGAATATTTGCAAAATATATAACTTTGCCTCAAAATAGCCAAAATCCTTCAAATTCCGATTAAAACCTTTAATCCTTCAATAGTCAAAATTTTTGTTCAAACCCCTTCATATTGAAGGAAAACCTTTAAATCTGGCAACAGTGATAATTGTTCCTTTAATTTTATATTAACATGATATATTTAATTTTTAATATATTTATGGTTAGGTTATTTCATGTCAAACTCACAAAAGTGTAAATGCGTATGGCAAGAACTATACCTAAATGACGCGATAACCACAAACGCCACTGTGACCCCGGCCAGGACCGCGACAGTCTGCGCGTACCTTTAGATTCATAATTTTAAACTGAAATCTCAGACTAAATGTTTATTTAACAAAATAACAAAGCCCGGCTGATTTTTTTCCTTAAGACGTGGCTCTGCGTATGGCATATAATGAGCAAGTAAATATTGTAGGCAAAAATCTAATCTAATCTTTTTTGCACTTTTGAGAAGAGACTTAAATGCACCGCGCATTTAAAACTCATTGTGATAAGTTAAACACTTGTTAAACAGTTCTAGACAAAATAATGTATCAAAAAATTACTACAAAAATAGGTAATCTATGACTTTTTTTTGACGGTTGAGGTTTACTTTTTTTATTAAGGATTTAAATACGCGTTAAGGAATTATTTTCTTTACTATTTGCGAAAAAATTAGAGGGTGCACTACAGACTCGACTGTATAAATAATATAAAACAAAAAAAAATTATAAGGTTAAAAGTATTTTTTATATTTTTTTAAAGAGTTTGTATTTTATTTTTTAATAGGGCTTACTTTTATTTGGGTCATTGATTATGAGTGCTCCTCAGGGATAACCAAACATGATGGAAATAGTTTTCAAAAAATAACAAGTTTGGCTACCCGTGGGAAATGTAGCACTCATTATCTTAAACTAATCACTTAATTAATTAGTGAGTTCTATTAGATTAAGCAAAATGTTATTTACGTCTTCAAAATAATATTTAATGTTCTGTTTAAAGCCATATTATATAATGTAAAACTAATAAAGGACGACCAGGTAGTAAAACAAACTAGATTTCTTCTGTTCAATGTTTTTATAAATATGTTTATTTGTTAAAACTAAACAACCAGATATTCTGGACAAAAAATGCAATCTACCTATTATTCTCTTCTGTGACAAAATATACAGTTTATTATGTTAAGACCTTTAAAGTGTCACTACTACAAAGATATAAATATACGTTTTTAAAATATAAAATTTTTTAAATGGCTTTATTCCAACTATTTCGGTTTTTGCGACTTATATCATCTTTTGATAAACCCTTTAAGTGCGCTGCATCCACGATATCCCTTAAAATGATAAAAAAATATATATTAATAATAAGTTTGTTTACTACAGTAGATCACTTTCTATCATTCGCTAAGCATAAAATAATACCGAGTTGAATAGGATGCTAATTTGAGAAAAAAAAACTTTATCCCTGAAATTAACAAGCTTGATCCTACTTTGAATTGCATCATACCGAGAGGTGACATTTTTTATTATTTTTTGTCAACCTTTAATTTTTGGCAAACAGATTACCCAAATAATCCAAATTTTAGATCTGTCAGTCTCCGACACTGTTACAATTTATAGCAGGGTCAGGCTTGTTCATTTAAAGGGGCTGTGATAAAAACAAATGTACTAAACGTCTCAACTTTTGAGATACAGGCTATAAAAGGTTTCAAAAAATTTCCTTTTTTATTAATATCTGTATTTTTTATCTCTGATATTTTTGTGAAATTTGATACTTGATTTCTATGCATGAAGAGGCATTTATTGTTTTATGTATAACCTTGTTTTTTTTTTGCCCTGTGGCGTCCGTGCGGGAATGCCTGTTTTTTTCACTAGCCCGCGCAGCACTGGCTAGGTATTATTTTTGAGGAATTTTTTATTTGAGATAACGCCAAAAATGTGTTATTTGGGTGTATATTGACCTATGCTAGCACTATCGTCGTGATGTCTGTATGTGTGTGTATATCTATCCGGAACACGATAGCTCGTAAACCGCTGAACCAATTTTCATAACATTTTCAAGTAAAATATTGTTCGACACTGTACGAAGCTGATTGGATTTTGGATCCATTAATGCTAATGACAATAATTTTTTAAAAAAAATGCTTACTTTTTAACTTAGCATCGCATCAATATGCGGTTTTCGAAATATATACATTTTTCTATTTATGTTATAACCAAAAACTTCTTAGGAGCTTTCGTTTCTGAGATATTTACAAAAAACTGTTATCAACGCTAATATATTGAGCAAAATTATTTGAGAAAAGCCGGACCTGTCCCTCGCCCCCTCCGATTTTCTTGATTTTTTGTGGGAATATTACCTACCTGGAGAATAGACAAAGGCCTAAATATTGGCTTTCAAAAAAATTTATTGGCTAAGTCATAGCCATTTTTCTGTTTTTCATAAATATTTGAAATGATTATTATATGAAATTATAGAAAATACCCAAAGTATAATAATTTGAGGACAAATTTCCACAAAAATGGTAACCAAAACCCCTAAAATTTACAGAAAAATACCCATTTCTTAAAAAAACGTAAAAAAAAATATTTTATTGAAATTTTTTTAATGCGTCTTACAGAAAAAGGATTAGCGAATCTAATGAGCCCTCACTCGTATTTTGCGGATTAATAGTTTAGACAATACATGGTTTCAAATTTGGAAGTTGTTTTTGTAGACGGTAAAAATTGAGATTTTTGACCCAATAAGACAATCTTCGACCCATAGATCTATTTTGTGTGAGCGACACATGTAGCTACCTACAAAAAAGTAAAAAAAATGCAAACCCGTTAAACGCGCTGGGTGATTTAGCTATATTAGGCCAGTCATTAAAGCGAAAAAAAGACCCCAGCTTGCAAAAGGTGGTGGTCACGATTTCGACAAATGTTGTTAACATTGGAGTTCTAAAAGAAAATTTAAGTTTTCGACCTTGGGGGGTGGGCGATTTCCCCCACCGTCTTGGATTAAGTGTGCACAAAAAGGTTTTTTTTTTAATTACTTTTAGACAACAGTTGAAGACAATAAAATTTCTTACAAAAACGCTGTTGTACATTTTTTTGTCAGACGAATGGTTTACGAGTTATGACGCTAAACATTTCGCCGCCTTTTTGGATTAAAATTTTTTTATTTATTTAGTGACATTTAACTTCAAAACTGCTTATTTTTGGGAAAATCTGTTATAACATAAAATAAAGACCAACTAATAGCCTATAAAATGGCCTATGGATGCCAATTAAGTGCTAACCGTGGACTTACCCTACTTAGGTGATACATCGTTTAAAAGATAATTTAATTTTCTACAATAAAGTTGATTACATACTTTCTGTAAAATGCGTACCTTTTGAGAAAATGACATAAAATTGAATAATTCCAGTTTATTTTGCATATACTATGGAAATACATAGGAAACGGGTGTACTGCTAACACTTTAGGGTTCGTATCTCAGCAAGGGTACTACCCAGAGGAACTAAATGATAAATCATTTTATACGCTATTAGTTAGTCTTTAGTTTATGTTATTACAGATTTTCTCAAAAATAAGCAGTTTCGAAGTTAAAGGCCACTAAAAAAAAATTGGTCAAAATCCAAAATGGAGGCGAAATGTTTAGCGTCATAACTCAAAAACCATTTATCTGACAAAAAAACATATAAAAGAGTTTTTGTAGGAAATTTTAATGTCTTCAACTTTTGTTTAAAACTTTTTTTTCTAAAACGTACAGTAACCAAGTAATTTTAAAAACACCCTGTTTATGCACACTAAATTCAATATGGTGGGGGGAGCCGCCCCCCCTTAAGGTCACAAATTCAAATTTGTTTTTAGGACTCCAATGTCAACAACATATGTCAAAATCGCGCCTAGACCACCGTTTGCAAGCTGGGGGACTTTTTTTTGCTCTAATGACTAGCCTAATATAGCTAAATCACCCAGTGCGTTTGACGGGTTTGCATTTTTAAGTAGCTACACGTGTCGCTCACACAAAATCAGTCGAAGATTGTCTTATTGGGTCAAAAATCTCAATTTTTACCGCCGACAAAAAAAACTTCCAATTTTAAAACAATGTATTTCCTAAACCATTTATCTGAAAAATATGAATAAATGCTCATTAGATTCGCTAATTCTTTATCTGTAAGACGCATTTAAAAAATTTTAAGAAATGTTTTTTTTCCAACGTTTTCCCAAGAAATGGGTATTTTTTTGTACATTTTAAGGGTTTTGGATACCATTTTTGCATAAATTTATCCTAGGTCAAATTATTGACCACTTTCTTACTTTTTGGTTACTTCCACATCAACTTTTTAGTGCTAAAAACTTCTGAGTTATAGAAAATACCCAAATTCATGTCAAAAATTTATAAAAAACAGAAATTTTTTTTTGAAAGCCCATATTTTGGCTTTTGTCTATCCTCCAGGTAGGAAATATGCCCACAAAAAGTCAAGAAAATCGGAGGGGGTGAGGGACAGGTCTGGCTTTTCTTAAATAATTTTGCTCTTTATGAAGTTCACTTGAAGTGTGCTAAAAGACTAACTAGGAAGGTATCAGATCCACTATGAATCCATTTATTTTCGTTTGACATCTAGTTTTTGTATAAAAAAATTAAATTTATTCATTTGCATCTTGCTAGACCTCCTTACAGACGCCACTGAAATGAATGAATAGAAAAGTGTGTACCAAATTTCACAACAAAGAGGAGATTTTTTTAAATCTTTAACACCATGTATCTCAAAAGTTAAGACTTTTAAGATATATGTGAAGTATTTTTCTCTCAAAATGGGCCCAAGAATTTCCTCCTTCGATGTTAGCGATAAAGCGACATTATTTATAGGATATGACAAAGGGGCGAACATCCACAAAATGGAGTTTTGCCTATCTTGTCGCTTTCGCCCCTGTGCGTTTTCAGCGACGAAATGAGCGAATTCATGAAAAAGCGAGTGATTTATGAGTGAGTAAGTAATAAAAGTGCGGAGTAACATAAAAGCGAGTGTAATAAACGAGCGACTGTAACAAATGAGTGAAGTAGTAATAAAGCAACTGTAACAAATGAACGAATACTTAATTAAAAGTGTAATACAACCTAACCTAGCCTGACTTCGAGTTGCTTGCGGTTTGCGACGCATGCAACGCGTTATAAGCGCTTGTGAAGCGAGATCAGGTTAAGTTGTATCAGTTCAGGTTAGGTAAGATCGAGTCGAGTTAGGTTATGTCTGGTCAGGTTTTCGTTTTTTTTTACATTCCTAGCCAGCGTAGCAATGGCTAGCAAAGGTATTCGTTTCGACGAAATTTTTTTTTTGAGATAACGCCAAAAATGTGTTATTTGGGGGTATTTTGACCTATCTTAGCAATATCGTCGTGATGTCTATCTGTGTGTGTGTCTGTCCGTAACCCGATAGCTCCTAAACCGCTGAACCCATTTTTATAAAATTTTCATGTGACAATTAAAATTTTTTTAAAATGTTAAATTTTTAACGGACCATCCTATCAATATGCGGTTTTCGGAGTACATTTTGCTCGAATTGTGTTATAACCAAAAAGTTCGTAAGACCATTAGTTTCTGAGATATTTACAAAAAACTGTTTTCTAGGCCTTCACTTGAAGTGTGCTAATAAGCTAGCTAGGAAGGTATTATATACTGCCGCTATTTTAAACAAGGGCTATTTTTTTACGCGCCTTAATACGGCGGCGCACTTTTGTGCAACGCTCTTTTGTTACTTTGCTCTTTTAATGCTCGCTATTTTGTTACTTTGCTTTTTTAATATTTCGCTCTTTTGATACATTCGCTATTTTATTACGTCGTTCTTTTAATACTAGCTTTTTGGTAAGTCGCTAATTCGTTCCGGAGCCGCTAGGGGTGATATTATATTCTAAAAAGGAAAAAATCTTACATGTATTATTTACAAAAAAGAAAACGCCAAGGGAAACTTTTATAAATGAGTAAGTCGAATTTTTGGATTTGCAACTTTAAATTTCTTAAAATATGACTATATACAGTGTGTCCACGGATTGAGTGCACATAAGGTATAAATGACAACAAATTTTTGTTGTTAAGAAAACAAGCCAAATCAATCAATATACAGGGTGGTTTAGTAGACTGATTCCATAAAAAGCGTTAAAAGTACCTTTTTTTAAGAGATATCAGAAAGTTATTAAGAAGTGTTGTTTAGAATTAAAAGTAACAGCTAATTCTCAATTTGCAGAAAAATCACGTAAAACCGTCTAAAGAAAAATTTTCATAAGCGACTTAACAACGTTGGCTGATTTTTCTGAAAATTGAGAATCTGCCGTAACTTTTCATTCTAAACAACTCTTTTTAATAACCTTTTCCGATACCTTTTAAAACAAAGGTACTTTACTTTTAACAATTTTTATAAAATTCAGTCTACTAAACCATGCACCCTGTATATTTATTGATTTGGCTCATTTTTTTAACATCTTTAGTTTGCAGAAGAGATTCCTAAAAAATCAGAATCCAACTCGAATTTTTTTTTGTCATATGTACCTTACCTTCACTCAATCCGTGGACACCACACTGTACGTATATTAATATCATAAAAGGTAACGAATATTATAGCAGAAGAAATATTATTAGGATACAAGATAAAAAAATTTGCGCTGCAAGAAATAAAGTGGAACCAAAAACATTCAACTAAAGTGAAACGGATATGATATATTAAAAATAGAGGAATTTTATCACGTAATTGCCTGTAGATATAGTGGAAATTCTAAGGTCACTAGATCACGAAGATCTAGTGATCTAGCGCATTTGTTCTTGCACACATTTGTTTGTTCCGCGCATTCTTTTCTGCGCGTATTGGTTACTTCGCGCATTCTTACATGCGCGCAAGTTAAGGTTAAATGGGTTAAAAATTATTAAAAAGGTTAAAAACAGTATGGAAAAAATAAAAAATGTGTTTGAAATATTCAAGCAGCTGACAATTTGGACGTGGTCGTCCATAGCGTAGTGCTAGCAACAGTTGCTTCACACACGGGTGGGCGGTCCGGGTTCGATTCCTGGCTAGGTATTTGCACTTTTGTGATTGATTAAAATGTTGAACTTTGCTCTAACTGGGCGATAAAAAAAAAGAAAAAAACAAGCTACAATTTTTTTTATAAATAAGCCATTAAACTTTACTTACCGAAATTCATCGTAACTTTTTGAGCTAACCACGGCTCTCAGTTTTACATCATTTCGTACCCAATACAATTTATCGGCTTCCAAGTTATTATTCAATTCTTTCATTAAATTTCCCATTTCTTCCTTTGCCTTCGACATTTGCTTTTTAACTACCTTTTTTTTAGTTTAGTTTTAGTAATCTGTTGTTTTGTCAATATTTTAACATAGATACCATGGTTACCAATGTACGGATATTGATCCATGCTTTATTTATACAGTATGGTTAAAAGCTATAGGATTCGTAGACTGCTTGCTGTGCTTAATGTAAGAGAGAAAAAGTATATTGTTACAAATTTAAGTTATTTAAATTTTATAATTGGAATTTATTTAGGTTTAGTGTAGTATTAGGTCGATTTATCTTAAGGTTGTATTCTTAGTCTAGGTTTTAGTTGCGTTGTCTGTGGCTTGCGGTCGCGGTAGTGCGGGAACTTTCCGGACGTCGAAGGCTGCCGGAAAGTTTGAGAGAGATGGACGATCCTATATATAGGGCCGGGGTCGCGCACCAGGCAGTCAGTCACAGATAGCGTGCTGTAGTGGTCGTGAGATTAACACGAAGTTAATAGACCGATTATAGTAGTGAATTATTAGCAAGTTATTACTAAGTTTAAGTGCCTGTTTTTGTACATAATTTGTCGAAATAAATTGACGTATCGTTTTCAACAATTGCGAGTTTTAATTTGTCGTTGTGAACCCGTAACAATTGGTGTCAGAAGTGAGATTAAAAGAAATAAATAGTGCAAAGACTATCCTTACATATTACCACCGGATAGGACAATTGGACAGAAAAACAGTAAGTGATTTTTCCAGAATATTCGAAGAAGTTCGATATTGTTTTATTCAAAAACTAAAAGAGATATTTAAGAACCGACTTCGACATTAACTTTACAGTCCAAAAATTGATAATTAGAGAGATTTTCTAGAATATTCTATAACATTCTACGACGTTCTATTCAAAAACTAGAAGAGATATACAAATACCGACTTCGACATTAGATTAGTAATTTTAAAAGTAAGAATCAGAAAGAATTTCTAGAACATTCCATCACTTTCTACGACGCTCTATTCGAAAACCAGAAGAAATATCCAAAAAGAGATTTCGACATTAGTTTAGTTATTTCAAAAGTAAGAGAAGATTCCATAACATTCTACGACGTTCTATTCAAAAACTAGAAGAGATACACAAATACCGACTTCGACAGTAGCTTAGTTATTTTAAAAGTAAGAATTAGAAATTATTTCTAGAATATTCCATAACATTCTACGACGGTCTATTCGAGAACCAAAAGAGATAATCAAAAAGTGACTTCTACATTTGCCTAGTAGCAGAAAGAGTAGCATTTACCAGTATATTCCAGAACATTCCATTAGGTTCTATTTAAGAATTGGAAGAGATATTGAAAAACCCACTTCGACATTCGCTTTATAGCCCTAAAATAGACGTTTTAAGTGATTTATCAGGAAGTTGATGCTTACTAGACAAGGATCGGCAAAGATGGAAGATCTAACTAAAATGATGCAGGCTCTAGCAGCTCAAATGGCTCAAAACCAGGGCGATATGAAACACACCATGGACGACATGAAACACATTATTGAACAAAATCAGAATGATATGAGACAGACCATCGAACAAAACCAGAACGACATGCAGGAAAACTTTGACCAAATAAAGAGCAACTCCGAACAGCTGAGAGAAGAGTTTAAGACTGCAACCGAAGATCTTAAGGAAGAAATAACTCAAAGAATGCATAGTGTGGAACAAAAGGTACAAAATAAATTGCAGAATGTAGAAGAAAAGGTACATAATGTTGAAGAAAAGGTACAGAATGTTAGGGAGGAAGTTTCTCAAACCATGGAAGAAAAATTCCAGGACGTGTCAAAACAGCTTATACAGCTCCAAAAAGAACACAACAAGATGAAAGCTCAGGGATGTGTTGTGAATTCCAACCAAAACATTAAGCCTCCAAATTTTGATGGTACGTCTTCCTGGTCTACTTATAAACAACAGTTTGAAGCTGCCGCTGCTGCAAATGGTTGGGATGATAAGGAAAAAGCTAGAGGATTGTTAGTAGCTCTACGAGAACCTGCTCTGGGACTTTTACGGTCCATTCCAGTCGAACAAAAACAGAATTATAACGCTTTAGTGGCAGCGTTAGAAAGAAGGTATGGAGACGAACACTTGCGAAATTTACATTGGTCAGAATTAAATATTCGTCAACAAAGACCAGGAGAGTCATTACAAGAGTATGAAGCGGATATCAGGAGGCTGATGTACTTGGCTTACCCAGAAATGCCAGAAAATTACAGAGATCCCTTCACGGTAGATCGCTTTATTAACGGCTTGCGAGACACGGACTTGATTCGAGCCCTTGAAATTGAATCATCAAATAATATGTCCAGGCCAAAAGTAAGAGCGTTTCAATTCAGGAGGGAGAAGAAATGAGCACTGGAGATGAGGTCAACTTAAAAACGCTAAACCAACTGTTTCAATCACTGATAGAGAAGATTGATTCTTTGAAAGAAAGTAGACGATCCCCTCCAAATGTAAAGTGTTTCAGATGCGGACGTACAGGGCATATTCAACGCGATTGTCGTGTCCAAATGAGGTCTCGATCACCATCTAGTGGGACAGAGTACCGAAGAAGAGATCAGGAAAACTAAAACTAGTCAACGCAGAGGGGCGGGTGTTGGCTAATGGGAATTTAGCCCCTAAAATTTACTCTATCAAGAGCTTAAAACATACTGCTGACAGTCTTAACATCGACGGACTTATTAATGGAAGAAAAGTTAATATAACAGTAGACACTGGTGCTGCAATATCATTGCTTAGGTCCAAAATTGCAACGAGATATAAAATTCGACCAACAGAAAAGAAAATAACACTTAAGACTGTGACTGGAGAATCCGCCGACGTGTTGGGGCAGACGGACATAGACCTACAGCTGGGAAGATTGAGAATTCGCCACACTGTATTGGTTGCCGAAATAGAAGACGAATTTATTTTGGGAATGGACTTGATAAGTAAACATGGATTTGGAATGGGAATGAAGAGTTCATTTTGTCAAATAGTCACTTCAATAAAGAACCAATAAAGGTCGTGGCAGTATGTACAACAAGACTGGTCGGTAATAGTGAGACCATAATTTTTGGGAGGCTAGAAAGTAAATCATCAAGCTGTGTCGGACTCATAAGCCAACAGAAATTATCCAACACCTACCTCGTTGCAAAGTCACTAGTTAAAACCGATAAAGACATCCCGATTAGAGTCGCCAATATTTTCCCAAATAGTGTCAAAATTAATAAGGGGGAGGTGGTAGCATTATTTGAGCCAGTCCAGAAAGTAACAAGATGTGAAGAGCCAACTTCGAAGGATAAAAGTAAGTTACCAACGGAGGTACTTCAGCAATTTGAGTCAACTTGGCAACATCTCACTCCAGAAGAATTTAGTAAAGCGAGAGAGTTTATAGAAGAACAAAGTAATATCTTCGAAACTAGGAGTAGTTCGGGACGCACAAACCTTATTCAACATGCTATCAACACTGGCGATGCCCAACCGATAAGACAACCCCCAAGAAGACTACCAATGGCCAAGCAAGAAGAAGTTCACAATCTCATTAATAAAATGCTCAGCGACGGTGTTATTGAAGAGTCATCAAGCCCTTGGTCATCTCCTGTGGTGTTGGTCACTAAAAAGGATGGAAGTACTAGGTTTTGTGTCGACTACAGGAAACTTAACGATGTGACCAAGAAAGATAGTTACCCACTGCCAAGAATAGACGACACATTAACAACGTTGGCAGGATCATATTGGTTTTCTACTCTTGACCTGAAAAGTGGGTATTGGCAAGTAGGAATCTTTGAAAGAGATAAAGAGAAGACTGCATTCTCTGCTGGAAGTGGACTTTTATCAGTTTAATGTGATCCCATTTGGCCTGTGCAATGCCCCAGCTACATTTGAAAGACTAATGGAAGTCGTTCTACGAGGCCTTACTTGGAAAACCTGCCTAGTCTATTTGGATGATGTCATAGTAATGGGGAAATCATTTCAAGAACATCTAGATAATTTACGAGAAGTATTCTCAAGAATCAGGAACGCAAATCTTAAATTAAACTCAAAGAAATGTTTTCTGTTCCAAGAAAAAGTTGAGTTCCTGGGTCACGTCGTTTCCCGAGAAGGCATCCATACCGACGAAAAGAAGCTACAAGCAATAAAAGAATGGCCTCAACCTCGTGACAAACATGAATTGAGAAGCTTTTTGGGTCTGTGTACATACTACAGACGATTTGTAGAAGGATTCGCCAAAATAGCGTCTCCGTTACATAGAGTTACAGAAGATAAAGCTTCTTACAAATGGAATACCGAATGTGACCAAGCATTTAGAAGACTAAAAGCAGCATTATGTTCTAGTCCGATTCTTGCATATCCCATTCCAAAAGGAAAATTCATATTAGATACTGATGCGAGCAACGATGGCATAGGAGCAGTACTCTCCCAAGTACAAGATGGAGAAGAACGGGTCATCGAATTTTTCAGCAAGAAGCTATCCAAACCAGAGAGAAATTATTGTGTTACTAGAAAGGAGCTCCTAGCCATAGTTAAATCCGTAGATCACTTTCACAAATATCTCTACGGACAAGAGTTTCTGATTAGAACGGATCATGCTGCGTTACAGTGGCTCATGAAAATGAAACAACCTGAGGGGCAAGTCGCGAGATGGATAGAAAAGCTACAACAATACCATTATCAAATTAAGCACCGAGCAGGAAGGGTGCATAATAATGCAGATGCATGGTCCAGAAGACCTTGCCCCGAGGATTGTAAACATTGCAGGAAAATTGACCAGAAAAAAGGAATTACCTACGTGCGCCAGATAAAGTTAGAACCAGATGAAGAATGGATGTCGGCTTCGATTAGAACCACACAACTTAACGACAAAGATGTAGGACCTATCTTGCGATTGAAAGAAGAGAACAAGCGACGACCATCATGGCAAGATATCGCAAACCAAGGGGTGATATTCAAATCACTGTGGGCACAATGGGATTCACTGATAGTAGAAGAAAACATCCTTAAACGTGCCTGGGAAAGTGCCGATGGCCTTACTGTGATTAATCAAGTAGTGGTTCCTAGGAGCATGGTAGACAATATAATGGCCGAATGCCATGGTGGAAAATCAGGCGCGCACCTAGGCATAAATAAAACCATGGAGAAAATTCGAAACCGATTTTATTGGGTCAATTACTTTCAAGATGTGAAAAACTGGTGCCGCCGATGTTCGACTTGTGCAGCCAGCCAAGGTCCCAAAACAAGGTCCAGAGGTCAAATGAAACAATATAACGTAGGTCTGCCATTCGAACGCATTGCTATTGATGTGGCCGGACCATTTCCAGAAACTAAAAAGGGCAACAAATACATCCTTGTTGTCATGGATTATTTTAGCAAATGGCCAGAAGTTTTTGCTTTGCCTAACCAAGAGGCCGCTACAGTTGCAGAAGTTCTGGTAAATGATGTTTTCAGCCGATTTGGCATTCCTTTGGAACTACATTCAGATCAAGGAATAAACTTTGAATCAAAGCTCTTCCAGAATCTCTGTGACCTTTTAGGAATACATAAAACACGAACTACTGCTTTGCATCCGCAGTCAGATGGCATGGTTGAAAGATTTAATAAAACAATAGAGGAACATCTTTGCAAAGTTGTTGATGAGCACCAAACAGATTGGGACCAATATATTCCATTGTTTTTGATGGCCTATAGAACTGCCATTCACAATACGACAGGAGCTACTCCATCTAGTATCCTGTTTGGTAGAGAACTGCGTTTACCATGTGATATCATGTTTGGTTCACCTGAAGAAGCACACTTAGAGGTTAATGACTATGTCGAACGTTTAAGGCAAAAGCTGCACGATATCCATGAAGTGGTTAGAGAGCGAATAGAAATAGCCAGTGACCGCATGAAAGCGAGATATGACCTGAAAGCAAACTCTTCAGGGTTCAAAGAGAATGATCAAGTCTGGCTATACAATCCTCAACGCAAGAAAGGAAGATCACCTAAGTTGACACCACCATGGGAAGGGCCTTATAAAGTTGTTAAGAGAATTAATGATGTAGTCTACCGAATCCAGAGAAGCCCGAAGTCCAAGATGAAAGTTGTTCATCTAGACAGACTAAAACCTTACCTGGGAAATGTTGATCGAGACGATCAAACCTGAAGAGGAGGATAGTGTTACAAATTTAAGTTATTTAAATTTTATAATTGGAATTTATTTAGGTTTAGTGTAGTATTAGGTCGATTTATCTTAAGGTTGTATTCTTAGTCTAGGTTTTAGTTGCGTTGTCTGTGGCTTGCGGTCGCGGTAGTGCGGGAACTTTCCGGACGTCGAAGGCTGCCGGAAAGTTCGAGAGAGATGGACGATCCTATATATAGGGCCGGGGTCGCGCACCAGGCAGTCAGTCAGTCACAGATAGCGTGCTGTAGTGGTCGTGAGATTAACACGAAGTTAATAGACCGATTATAGTAGTGAATTATTAGCAAGTTATTACTAAGTTTAAGTGCGTGTTTTTGTACATAATTTGTCGAAATAAATTGACGTATCGTTTTCAACAATTGCGAGTTTTAATTTGTCGTTGTGAACCCGTAACAATATTTTGGGCGGTGCGGTGTCTTGAAATATTTTTCGCTGTTTTAGACCCGTATTCAGGCTGGTAGTGGGAAAGTAGGGGAATACATCGTAACCTCTCGTCTTCACGAAGTTTTTCATCATTCCGTCGTGGGCAGCGCGAAACAAGTGAGAAGTGGGTATTTGTTTTTTACGCAAATTCTAGTTCAAGCCATGCCCTGTATTACATTTAGCGTTCAGGAAAAAGTAGAGCTGGTTTAGTGGTATTTTGGGGGAAATAGCGTTCAAGATGTGGCAAATTTATTTGTTGTCACGTTTGAGGGAAAGGATATTCCAAGCCGTAGCACTGTCCAAAAATTAGTGACCCATTTCCAACGAACAGGATGTGTCAATTTTTGCCACAGATGCAGTGGTGGAGAGGCACCTCCTGTTCGTGAAATGGGAGGAAAGGAAACGGCGCGAAACTATGATTTGTACCCCAGCAGAAACTTTGTGTCCCTGTAAGTAAGGCATTTGCCACTGATGTGGGCGATGATATTTCAACCTTAACCGTCCGAAACATTTTGAAACGACATGGGTACTGGAATTTTAAAGAAAACACAAGAAATTTTTCCAGCTGATCAGTTTCGAAGAATAGAGTTTTGTAAAACCATGATTGAAAAAACAAATCAGTATGAAAAAAAAATTAGTACAAATGTTTCGTTTAAAGACGAAAGTTCGTGTTCATGGCCGTCACAATCCTTCCGTTGTTCGTTCTGGTCAGTATCCACAAAAACTTAATCTCTGGACTGGTTTGGGTGACAATATCATTGGTCCGTTTTTCATCAATGGTAATTTACGAGGGAGAAATTATTTAGCTCTGTTGCCGGACTATATCATTCCTGCGATTCGACAGGTGCCAAATGTTGATTTTAACCCAATTTGGTTTATGCAAGATGGTTGCCCAGCTCATGACACTTTGCCTGTGAGAGTGTTTTTAAATTAAAGGTTTCCAAGACGGCTCATTACAAAAGCAGGTAATTTGGCACCCAATGATTTTTTGCTGGCTATTCTAAAATAATGGGCGTAACTTCTATCCTTTTTTCTTTTCTACATATTTATGCATATGCAGTTGTTCTTATCTTACATACAGTAATAATTTTCAATGAATCCTATAGCTGTATGCTTCACAATACCAAAGTTTACACAATTAAAATATAAGTTGCTGCACTTGTCAAAAATAAATGAAAATATAGAGATCAAACGCGTGCCGACGTAGACTGTCGCTGCTCGTAGCTGCAAAACAGTTGATGTCGGCTGCTGGCTCAAATGCAGCAACTTATATTTTAATTGTGTAAACTTTGACAATTCATTTTGTTGTTTTTCAACCGCTAACCACGTCAAATGTTCTTACACTGAAAGCAATGCTTACGATTACACTATACACTGTAAGAGCACCGTAAAGGGTATAGTGTGAATACCTCCATTGCTTTCAATGTATGATGCATGTATAGGATAGTCAAATGAATAAAACACCTTGTGAAAATAGCGTGTTTTCAAAACTGACGTTGTGTAATTGTTTTACGGACGCAAATGAATGAACTCTGTCATATTTTTTAGTGTTGATCAAGTTTGGTTAAAATAATTTTAATTATGTCAGATAATCACTATGGTAAGTACATTATTCTCGTATAAAAAAATGCGGGATTTTTAGTTGTTTTGCTGCCACTTTTGTAAAACAAATTTTAAATTTATTATTTTCTTTAAACTCAAAAATTTACGTGGACAAAAATTAACTTGTCGCTTGCTGTTGCGCTCCCTTTTTAAAATGGTGCCACATTTAGCTGCATATTTTTAAATATAAAAATTATTTTGCAAATTTAGCGAAATCTGTGTTTAAATTGTAGGAAAGATATTTAACATATTAAGTACTAACTACATATAAATCTACACATATTATTAGTATACTCATTATATATTAAGGAATAAAAGTTACACCTATCCCGAGGCAAAAAGTTTGTATCCTGAGCGTAGCGAGGTATATAATTGGCCAATAGTTAAAAAGACACTTTAATTACGAATTTTAGGAGATATTTTTTGAACTTTTGGATTTTTCTGCCCTAAAATCATAGAAAATTATAAATATGTGGTTTTCAGCTACTGATAGATAAAAAGTGATAGTTTTATCGCTAAAATAAGGATTAAGGAGGGCCCACTAGTCTTATAATTATATACCAAGGGATAAAAGTGACAGTTTTAATGTCGAGGTAAAAAGCTCCTGTCAAGTCGTTTTAAAAACGGCAAAAGTCACTAGAAGGAAAGTGTGCAAAATTTTATGTCGGTTTTGTAAAGTTTTTTTTTTGGGTGGGTTAGGTGTTTTCATTTTTCCGGGGGACGATTATTTATTGGGGAGGGGGCAAACTTGGCCTTTCCGTTTTTGTAGGGTCGACAACATATTATGATATGTTGTGAACATTATTCGACCACTTATACCTCGACTAACAGCTCGGGGTCACTTTTTTTTATTTTGGTTCATTAAGTAATTAATTTTAAACATTCCTGATTATAAAAGAATACATCCATTGCACTGTGGGACTTTATCGCATCTTTTTGTGCTTCCTGCCCCACTGTGCGTCATACATAGTATTGTAGGAAATATTTTAAAGCTTATTCGACCACTTATACCTCGACTAACAGCTCGGGGTCACTTTTTTTTGTTTTGGATCATTAAGTAATTAATTTTAAACATTCCTGACTAGAAAAGTATACATCCAATGCACTGTGGGACTTTATCGCATCTTATCCCCCCCCCCCCCCACCCAAAAAAGATTGAAACAAAAATCCTCGCAATTTCTTTTTCAATTTCCCTAATAATAATAAGTTGAGTCCTGTTGGGTCCTGAAACGTGTTCTGTATTAAAATTTGTACAGTATAGTATAGGTTTTGTTGTGACCTGATGACCCTTCATATTAATTAATTATATTAATATTAATTAATATATTTCAGGAAATAAATAAATAAATAAAACAGTAAAACTAATGTACTACCTAATTGTTACTCCCAAATTTTGACTAGAATTTTTTTCGATGGCTTGATGGACCCTGTTTACTTCTTCCTGGGTTAAGGTTCTCTCCATATGCCGGTATGTTATCCTGTAACAATGGCTGGTGGTTTTCTTTTTTGGGTGTATAAAGCTGTCAATTAGTTCGACCTAGTAAAAATATAGTATGTTGTTCTATAATTGTAAGAAATAATAAGAAAACTTTCTTATCATTTGACGAGACATTCAAAAGAAAGGCTCCGTAAGCATCATTTTAAAATTGAAGCAATACCACTCGTAACTCCTAACTAATAAGCAGATAAGATAAAGACTGAAATGAGTAAAACCATAAAAAAATTTTTGTAGAAATATACTAATACAAAACAAAGTTGTGATTTTAAGATTGGTAAAAATAGGGAGTGGTTAGTGTCATTTCTTAGTTGATGTGACAATCCCTAATAATTTAGGATAAAACTAAATTGCTAATTTGTTTACTGTGACTAAACTGTAATTAAAGTAAGTAATTTATTTAAAAATAAATGGATCCACTATCGATCTGATGCCTTCCTAGCCCATTAGCACACTCCAAGTGAACTCGCCATTATATCAGCCTTCAAAACAGTATTTTATAAATATCTCAGAAATAAAAGCTGGCTAGAAGGGCTGCCTTTTATATTTTGCACGTAGAACATAGAGGGCGACGCCGACCTTAATCTTTGCCTAACCTAAATTCAAAACGTCACGTCAGTGCGATACATATAGATTTATAGCTATAGTGAATTTTTGAAGGTAACAACTCAGTCGAAAAATGGAATTAAACCGAGAACATTTTCGGGCTATAATTGTTTACAACTTTCGAAGGAAATTATCTGAACAAGAATCCCTTGCCGAGTTTATTTCTGTTTTCGGCAATGAAGCACCACGTCAGTCGACAGTTTCACGTTCGTATGGAGAATTCAAGCGTGTACGGATTAGCCTTAGCGACGATCCATAGCCAGGTGCACAAAAAACGGCTGTCATCCAGGAAAACGTCGATGCTGTGCGCATGCTCATCACGGAAGATCGACATGTGACATATCGCGAGATTGAGGCTTCATTGAGGATTTCAAGGACCTCAATTCAACAAAACTCAGTGATGAGAACTACAAGACTAGTTTGAAAAGGCTGGGTATGTCTAAATTAAGTGCAAGACGCATAGTGCACTCCACAGTATTCCTCCACAAAGTAATTAGTAATAAAATTGGTTCTGCAGTAATTTTATCTCGAATTAACTTTAACACGGTTCTGACGAACCATAATTAGTCAGCAAGCAAACTTGGTATCAGGCTCTATAAACTTTGGATCGAGTCTGAATAAATTTAAGACTGAGTTAAAAAAAATCTAAGTATGGTTTTATCCAATTGTACCTGCTACCTAACCTTTTTTTTGTGATGATATTGTGATTTTAATATGTTTTTTATCTATTTGAAGTTTTTTACTATTAGTTTTTTTTTTGTAATTTTTGAAAATGGCAAGTCCGCATATAAATAAATAAATTTGTTTGCCCGAAGACATCGCTAAGCTTCAAAAAAGGAACTTCGTACGACTCCATCCTCCACCAAGACAATGCAAGTTCGCACAAAGCACAAACAAACCATTGAATTTTTAACCCAACAAAACGTCGAATTGTTGGACCATCCAGTCCCAATGACTTCTATACTTTTCCGAAAATCCAGAATTGACTGCGTGGTCAACGATTTCAGTCGCCAGAGGAAACAGTCGGCCTTCAAGAATGCAATTTTGCCAGTACCAACAAACGAGTGGAATTACAGCTTTGACAACTGGTTTGAGCGCATGCAAAAGTGCATTAATTTTCTTAGATAATACTTTGAGCAATAAGGTCTTTAAAAGTTATTTATTACTTGATACCAGCTGTATATGCAAAACTTAAAAGACAACCCTCGCACTACAAAGTTTTTGGTTATACACAAATTATTTACAAAAATGCGTTCTACTATTTTCCGAAAACCACATATAAAAAGTTTGCATTTTTGCAATTTTTGTATGTTTACCAAAATATAATAAGCTCGTTACAGTGATATACACACACACACACATACGAATAGACGTCACGAGATTACTAAGATTTTGTATCGAAAACACCACCTTTTCTAGTCATAGCTGCGCGGGCCTCGAAAGTAAAAAAAGACTGTTAAAGATCTGGAAACAAGGTCAAGTTTTTTAGACGGGATATTTTTCATATTTTCGCTAATTTGAGATTATCAAAATTTTTACATAAACAGTTATATAACGGGAAGAATTTTCGTAGAGAATACTTTGAGAAACAATAAGGTCTTTACTATTTAATACCAGCTGTATATGCAAAACTTAAAAGACAACCCTCGTACTACAAAGTTTCTGGTTATAACACAAATTATTTAGAAAAATGCGTTCTACTATTTTTCGAAAACCGCACATTGATTAAATGCTCTGTTAAAAAGGTTGCATTTTTGCAAGTTTACCAAAATATAATAAGCTCGTTACAGTGATGAAAATTGGTCCAGCTGTTCCGGGACAATCGTGGGCCGTACAGATATACGAATAGACGTCGGTCACGACGAGAATACTAAGATTTTTTATCGAAAACAACACCTTCTCTAGTCATTGCTGCGCGGGCCTCGAAGGTAAAAAGACTGTTAAGGATCTGTAAACAAGGTCAAGTTTTTTAGACGGGACATTTTTCATATTTTCGCAAATTTGAGATTATCAAAATTTTTACAAAAAATCAAATTCTATAAAAATATCCTGCCTGGTTTTGTAAACATTAACGTGTAAAGTCTTAATATACAAACAGTATAGCACATTTGTGTTGACCAAAATATATTTAAAATATGAAAAATGACACTAAGGGTTAATTCTTATGCCTAAGACACTCAACAAATACGCGGCTGTTTTGCATTATTAGCATTATATTAACGATAAATATGAAAAGTTAAATATGTGCAAACAATAGGTTACTACTTCTGAAATTAAGCGGTTTATTTAAACATAAACAGTTATATAACAGGAAGAATTTAGTGGCGTAAGGACAAGGAATAAATAAGAAAAGGGAGTGGAATACGCATTCACGATTGTTAGTTGTATGAAACTCTATTTATCCAGTGGTGCACGACATACAGCGCGTCACTAAAAAGGTCAGACGAGGAATATTCAACAAACAATATCAAGCCAAACTGAAAATCACAATGGTTTAGCGCCCTAGGTATAAATTATATAACGGGGAGAATTTAGTGCCATAAAGGCAAGGAATAAATAAGAAAAATAAGATAACAAAAAGATTTTATCTCAGGCTGTAATTGAACCAGCGACCTTTCGCTAACCAGGCTGGCGCTTTTCCAACTGAGCTACTGAGGCACTGATTCAAAATCCGCCTATTCGAAAACCGTTTCGCCATCTCTAATTTTTCTTTGTTAGTATGAGTATGTGCTCTCATGGGGATGGGAGAGGAATACACATTCATGATTGTTAGTTGTATGAAAGCCTATTTATCCATCTACCAGTGGTGCACAACATATAGCGCGTCACTAAAGGTGTCAGACGTGGAATTTCCAACAAACAATATCAAGCTAAACTGAAAAATTAGTTTTAGCTAATTTAGTGAATGTATAATTTTTTAAAGTTTCACTTGTAATTGTAATTTCTTAAGAACTTGTGTTAATTTTAATGTATATTTTGTAAATAGTAGAATAAGAAATACATAATATATGATTTTAAAACAACAACAACAGCCTGGTTAGCTCCTGCAATTATCAATAATTTTTAATAAATTTGTTTTAAATATATCCAAGGCCTCTAGGTTAGGTTAAGTAAGGTGGCAGACGAATAACGCTGTTAGTTATTTTATCTATTTTATTTTTGGGGTGTCTAAGGTTTGGTTGTAGGCGTGAATAAACTTAGATTACCAATAGGTTTAATTTTTTTAATACTTAAAAAAAAAAGAAAATAATTTATTTATAAAAGATATGCCGACTTTCGTTTTTAAGCTATTCCAACTGAGTGCAAATAATATACATAAATCATAAGCAGCCCTTAAAGCGTTTACGTTCACTTAAAATATAATAATAAAAAACTTACTTAAAAATCTGATGAACTTAGCAAAAAAAGTGAATTTTGATTATTTTGTCGATTAGAGACTTTTGCAAATAATGGCCTCATTTAAAAGCTCCACTCTACAGGGGGTATGTATATGTGGTATAAAATGGAGGTTAGAATTAAAATTTGTTTGATATTTTTACTCACCTGCTCTACTAAGTCTCCTCCTACATTTCGCACCAAATCATAAAAATCGTTACTGCTGAATTCCTTGTCTGTTGGCAACCAAAAGCTAATATCGTTAGAGCACTGCGGATACTGACTGATGGCCTTGTACACAATATTTTTATTAATATCGTAGGTTTTAAATTGGTTTAGAAAGCCAGAGTCTTGAGACCAGAACAATCGTATATCAGGAATTTTGTACACGCACATGGCTATCCGTTCTAAACCTAAAAAAGACGTAAGTTTATGCACACCACACGAGTAATGATACTTCCTTAAAGTAGAAGTAGGCTGTGCATTAAAGTGCGTGAAATTTAAATAATTTTAAGAGACACCAAAATTTTTAAAATTCCAGTGAGCACTTTTGGGGGTTTAAGGTACTTCCACGCGACGCTTGTATCTTAAGAGAAGTTCATCAATCAGTTTTAGAGCCATGAGACTTTTTCAAGAGCGTGCAATTTAGGAACTTTTTTATTTATAAAAATATTTTATTGCTCCGAATTGGAAAATTTTCGTAGGTTTGAGGTACTTTTAGGGTAGATAAAAATAAACCTTTTTTGCGACGCAGCGCTCATTTAAATATAATATTTTTTTTTAAGAAAACGATTTTATTAAAAAATTACACTAAAAAGTAAAAAATAATTTGGCAGATTTTTGTTTACAACAGTCTAGATTTAACAATAGAGTTAATGGCACAATATATATGTATTTTTAAGTTCGATGTAAAATCGTGGCGCGATTATTAAAGATTCCCATCAAATGTATACGCGCCACGATTTTATATCAAAGTTAAAATTGTTGTTATATCTAGACTGTTTTAAACAGAAATCTGCCAATTAAGTTTTTACATTTTGGTGTAATTTTTTTATGAAATCGTTTAACTTAAAAAAATATATTTATTTTATTCTTAACTTTTTGGACTTAATCAAAAAGAACTAAAATGCAGGATGTATAATTATTGCTTTCGCACCCTTTCCATTACTAGAAATTCCTCATTATTACAAGGTAAAATAATTTCTGTCAAATTTCTACAATCTAATTCCTCAATCCAAAGTTCATTGAATTTACCCCTTTACATACCTCAAACAGCCCCTACTCCGTTTCTTTTTCATAAAATCGTATTGCCACCAGTACAGATCATAAAGTTCTATTCCCCTTTACACTCTTCACCCACCCCTTAATTCCGATTTTTTTTTCATAAAATTGTATTGTCATCATATCAAATCATAAATGTAGAAACCACATGCTCGTATCTGTTTTTTTCCAAAGTAATTAACTTACCCCCTTTACACCCCTCACCTGACCCCTACCACCGTTTTTTTAAATAAAATTATGTTACTATCAGTACAGATCATAAATCTGAAAAGCATATGTTCATATCTGTGGGAGCTTTCGTTTCTGAGATATATACAAAATTCTGTTTTCAAGACTGATAAATCATGGAAATTACTTAAAGTGTGCTAATACGCTAAACTCTATATCATAATTTTTAACTTTTTGACAGTTATCAGCTGTTTACCATAACAAATAGCATAGGCCAACGAAAAAAAGTTGTCAAAAGTTGTCTCAAAAATAATGGGATGACCTGTAGCTAGAAAGGTATCAGATCCGTCATGGATCCATTTATTTTAATCAACTGTACCTAATCCAAAAGCCCAACCAATTTTGTCCATGACCCCGGAGTTCGTCAAAATGGGCTGTCGCATGATACCACATCCTAACAATTCCAGCCAATCATCATTGTAATAGACTTCTAATTCCCAAGAAGGCTGGGTAAATGGAAAATACGTATCCACCCATCGAATTTGAGTATCTGGACCAAAGAGGTTCCTTGCTAAACTAAAAATGAAATAAATTAATGTTAATTAAATTGTCAGAAGGACAGGACAACATTTTTTACAAGTTGATTATCTCGGCTCTGTAATGAATGCGCGAGTGACAAAATCGCGAGTAACAAAACCGCAGTAACAAAAGCGCGAGTGACAATAAAAAAGATAATAATAATAATAAAGTGCGAGTTACAAAAAAGCTAGTAACAAAGCGCGAGTTACAAAAGCGGGAGTAACAAAAGCGCGATGTAATAAAAGCTTGAGTAAACAAAAAGCGCGAATGCGTATATCTGGCGATACGTTTATTTCCATAGCTAGTAGCGCATGACTTCTTTCCCGGGATCCTAGAGGGTGTGAATCCGAACCGAATCGAACCGAACAAGCGTATTTAAAAAAAAACTTCCCTGACATTTTCCCGAGATACTGGTCTGAATCCCAACCGAAACGAACCAAATTTGGATCGGCTCAGTTCAGCTCGGTTCGGATTCACACCCTCTAGGATCTCGAGAAAGAAGTCATGCGCCATTAAGTATGGAAATAAACGTATCGCCAGTTATTCATATTCGCGCTTTTGTTACTCGCGGTTTGTTACATCGCGCTTTTATTAGTCGCGGTTAAATTACTCGTGCTTTTGTCACTCGCGTTTTTGTTATTCGCGGTTTTGTCACTCGCGTTTTTGTTACTCGCGCATTTGTTACATCGCGCTGTTGTTACATCGCGCTTTTGTTACATCGCGGTTTTGTTACTCGCGTTTTTGTTACTCGCGGTTTTGTCACCCGCGATTTTGTCACTCGCGCTTTTATTACAGAGCCAATTATTTCTACTGATATTTGTGTTTTGGAGTCTACACTTATCACAGGCTTGCTCAAAAATAAAGCTCTATATAGAAAAATTAGTAACCTATAGTTCAAATTATACCCATTTGTAATGACGTCATTTTTGTTTATCTTTGTTTAGTATATTATAAACAGTAGTGTCTATAATTTAAATAGGTATAGTCCTTGCCATACGCAGTTACACTTTTGTGACATTTCCAACTTCTTTATTTATCATATGCATACCGACAGCAACAAAAAAACATCTAAAAAATGGCATGTCTTTGAGTTGTTTTTATCTGTGCATTTTTTTTTTGTCAACCTACAGTCAGCATCTTTTTATCCAGAGACAATGATAGCTTTACCTTTAGTTATATACCAACATGACATGTTTACTTTTTAATATATTTCGGGTTAGGAAATATGTTTATTTTGTGTCAAAGTCACAAAAGTGTAACTGCGTATGGCAAGGACTATAGGTAATTGGTTATGTGAAGTATTCGTCACTGTCAAGCAAAAAACATTGACTGACAAAAATATCTACGCCATACGTTTTTTTCTCACATGGTGACGTCATTACAATTGCGTATAATTTAGACTATACTATACTTTAGGCAACAAAAAAAAATTCTTTTCAACGATCTATAACGCAAATTGATATTTTTAATCGGCATACATTATTTTTATCATTAAAGCAAAAAGAGCTAAATCATTAACCCTTTAGGTCCCAGGCCATGTTTGAAATGTTGGTCCCTTAGTCCCAGCCGTATTTTGATGCCCTGCCGTGTTACGTCTACTATAGATAAACAAGAGCAATGCAAAAAAATTTTCATTCACGAAAACATTAAGTACCAATATTTAGGAAAGTACCAAAAACTTATCAGCTTATAGAATAACTTTTATTTAATCTTGTATATAGATGTCTAGAATTTTATAGTTTTCAGCTGAACTGGATCGAATTGCGCTAGAGTTCTTATAAGTTCTTTATTATTCATTTAAACTAAATGTTTTTGGAAAAAAATATATTAGGTTTTTTAAAGTACGCCGTTTTCTGAAAAGTTGCACATACGCCCCGATTCGACAAAACCACTGACTTATACAGCATTACCTATCTTGAACCTCGTAATTCTCCGGTTTTGGGCTGAAACAAACAACAACTTCAACGTAAAAACGACCGATTCATTACTGTGGTAGGTATACGCTTTGGTTAAAATACGTTCGATTCAATATGAACGTATATATACAGCGGCTGGAAATCAAAACATATTTTTTTTGTCGTCAAAATACAGCGATGGAACCTAAAGGGTTAACTTGTCTCTCGCTTATAGAAATACGATCCGGTTGGTTACATACACAATGGAATCCTGAATAATTTCTACCTTTTTTTAGAAGTTATTTTCAAAAAAGTGAGTAATAAGTCATTTCTGATAAATATCTGTGTTACTAAGTTTGGAAAAAAGTATTTCAAATTGTTAATAATTTATAACATTAGCAACAATTTTTTATTTTCCATTTTTATCCATTCCCTCTTCTCCTTTTAGATCATTTATCGTGTGTATCAACTTACCCTTCCAAAGTGCTTTTTAACTCATGTTCCATAAGTTTCACAGCTTCTAATGTATGACAAGCTTGTTTTTCTTGCAAACCAATATTTTCAGTATTGTTTCCGACCTACAAATAATAAAGAGTTAAAGGGAAGCTAGTAAATGCCTTTAGCATAGTTTTGACAAATATACACACAAATCTTTTCATCGTTATTACCGCTGCGCTGGTTCTATTTAGAAGTAACGCTAAGGCGAGCATTTAAAAACTGTATAACAAATGCATATTATATACTAAACTGATTTTTTGCAAATATTTTTATGCAGATATTGTTTCGAATAATAATATTATACGTTTTGCGAGTCGTATTAAAGCTAAAGGTGCACTTAATCGAGGTGGCATTCCGATACTTTCAACCTAACCATAACCGGGCTTGGTTTTTTAGTTTAGTGTACACAATTGAGCGCTGAAGGTTGAGCTTCAACAAAAAGTTTGTTTCTTGAAACTCAATAGTCGTCGTCGTAGTGTAGTGGTAGCCATATTTGCTTCACACACCGGCGATCCGGGTTCGATTCCTGGCTAGGTACTAGGTTGTTTGTGATTGTTTAAAAATGCTTTAACTTTGCGAAACTGGGCATTTGATCCTGATTGGATGGAAAGTCCCAGTTTAAAAAAAACTTAATAGTCTGTCAACATAAGACACAATTCTGAAATTACGTAACACTCGACAGAGGGAGAGAGTTTTTGACTTGCATTACACTCAATGTTTTTTGAATGTTTTTTCTTAAAAATGCATTACGAAGAAGAGAGGGGGTCAAAAATTCTGGCTTTTTGCGTTAAGTAATAAGAATGTTCCCGAACCTCCAACATCCATAGATGGGTGCTTACTTTAATTCACATATTCAAATAAATAACCTTTGAATCAACATTGTTTTATAAAGTTTAGCTAAAAAGATTTCCCTTTGTTTTGAATCCAAAAATTTAACTCGACTTTTTCCATAAATTATTATATATTTTTTATTTTCTCTTTGTTTCACCCTTTTTTAAACGCCTTTGTAAAGTTTTACGACTACTAGCGCTAACTGGCCTAAATGCGCATGGAATTCAAAACTAAATGCTAGATGGTGCTGAAATTAGCACAAAGAATTTACGGTCTAGAAGGAATTTGGCGCCTGTATTTTAAATGTTATTTTGGACAAAAAATCAGATGGTTGCCGCCATCTAACTTTTTTTGTTAACATTAGTTTTGGTTTTATCTTTTTTTTACAATTCTCTTAAGTGGTAAAATTAAAGTTGAATTAAATACTCAAAAGTAAATGGCATAAGCTAACCTTATTTCTGTATAACACTGGATATGTTGCCGATGCCGATGTAAAGGCTCAAAAATAAGTGCCAAATAGAATCAAAAGCGCTAAATACTTGTTGCTCAAAATTATGGATGGGTAAGCACAAGAAACAAAATTATTATATAATTTACTTCTAGGAGCATTAAACAAACAAACTGCAGAACTCAAGAATAAATACCAAGGATCAAAAACAGCCCTGAAGCTAGAAAGAACTAAACGAAGTAAAAAATAAATCAACTCTATACAAAAAAGGTGTATCGAATTAGAGTGAAAAAAAAGGAAAACAACACTGTTATATTTGGAAAAAAGCTAAAAAAAAAAGAAATACTAAATATTCTTCATTCGATTCTGGATTGCGATATTAAGGAACAGGACTTAAACAACATATCGGGTTGAAAGGCAAAAGGTCATAAGCGACAGTTTCCAAACTTTACAGCAGGGCCACTTAAAGTATTATTGGTCGCTTAGTTAAAAAAAAACCAGGATCCGTTCTTTTTTCATTTGACTTAAGCGACAAATAAATCATCGTAAAAGCCTGAATAATAGCTCATTCGACGCAGAAAAAAAAATTTGGCGCTTAAAACTTCAAATAATGTGTCTCTTATGACCTTTTGCCTTTCAACCATCGATATACACTCTTGGAAAAACTCAAGACTCACCAATAGTCTTGAAAGTCATATCCTTTCTAAAGAAGCAATTCCTTTTTAAGAACACTGAAAAGTTAAAAAAATTCACGCAACACCGAGTATCCCTCGCAAATGACTTATGTCCAGAGGAAGTTAAAATAATAAAAAAAAAAACATCTGAAGCAGGATAAGGAGCAAAACTGCGTTGCAAAAATAAGAAATTTGGATCTTGGAAATCTTGACGAAGAGGAAAGTACAGAAAGCGAGTCTGAAGAAGAATTAATTAAAAAAACAAGGACTGAAAATCCAAACACGGCTGAGAGCTCAAAACAAAATAAATTAAAACCAACGGCGGGAAATACAATTACCGAAAAAGCAAAAAGAAAACGAAGGAAAATGCAATATAGTCCACGATCCGTCAGGACTCGAAGCAGTGCCAAATAAAGATTTTTTTTTGCTCGAATCCATATATGTATTAAAATTAATTCTTATCATTTACGCCGGACTTTAATATTAAATATATTTTGAACCTTTTGCTCAAATTGATTTAGTTATTTTTTATAATACATAATTAAACGGGTTTTCGGATAAAATAGACTAACTAGGAAGTAAGCAGTCAGATAGGAAGTATAGCACAAAGGTACTTCTATTTAATTTATCTTAAACCTAAAAAAAACAAAGTTTACTAAATAATTTAAAACAATGGATAGATATTTGCTGGACTTTGATATCTTTGAACCGAGAAACACTAAGGCTAGTAACTTAAATATGGGAAATAAAGATTCAAATGAAATAAAAGAGCTTTCAATATTCTACACAAACATATGCAGCTTACAGAAACACTATGATCAACTTTAATTGCACGTCCTCCTTTAGCTAGCTTTATCCTTTATAAATGCGACATTAAATGACGGATATCTGTCACGTGATATTTAGAAGCCAAATTTTGACCTTTTTCAGACACAATTTTTTATCCTTTCCCCTTTATTTTTTTTACTATCAAAAGCCTTTTTGTGTTCTGTAGGCAAAATTAATAAGTTCCGAAAACAACTAGGGAAAAACAGAAAAACCAATACCAGTGAAAAATAGTATTAGGTCTGTGTTTACTTCTTATTTTTTTTACGCACTTCGCAGAACATTGGTGACTTTTGGTTAGTTGGTAAACACTGTTGCCAAACAACCGATACCCAGCAGTTTAAAAAAAATAGTTTTCAATAATTGACATAAAATTAAAAATCTGCGGATTACCACGCATTGGTAGCTCTTAAAATAATTGTCTGAAATCAAAAATATTTTAAAATTACATTACATGTTGTCATAACGTTATATGCGAGGCAACACTGTCTTTAAACAAAGGAACTAGTAGCCTGCGTTATTTAAACACAAGTAAGGTCAAACACTATCCTTTAGTAAAGAATAAGGTTCAAACCAGGTAACTGCGCATGCCTCAAATAAAAGATGGCATGCCTCAAAGAAAAATGGGACATGCAAAAGGTTAACAGAAACACGAATTCTACAAAATTCCGATTTTTTAATATAAACAATTACTCTACAGAATATAACAAAGGAAGATATAATCAGAATGACGGAGTGGTTGCATATATTAAAAATAATTAAATTTATACATCTGAAATAATAGAAATAGCAGGACTTAAATGCGTAAGAATAGAATTTAAAGGAAATAAATACACAATTGGAATAACAGCAATATATACCTGATACTAAGAAAGATGTATTTATACAAGAACTGAAATCAATTGGAATAACAGCAATATATACATGATACTAACAAAGATGCATTTATACAAGAACTGAAATCTAAATTGTCGATACGATCAATTAAAGACATATAAATAGTTCTCGGATACATAAATATAAACATTATCGAACACAGCCATTTAACTAATAATTGTATGATTTCTCTACAAACAAATGGTTTCAAATCATACATAAATAAATGTACTCGGGAGGTTGCGGAATCACAATCATGTATTGTATTGTATCATATCTTCTTAAAAAGTAACAAAACTGATTACAAAAAAGTTCTATATTACTTCATTCTAAAATATCTAACCACTATTCTACAATACTAAAAATACCTATAGGAAATTTAAATTAAAAAAAAACTGAAAAAATTAATAAAACTTACATTAAATGCAACATTTTCAAAACAAAAATAATGCAGAACGATTTACGACTACAATATACAATTCATAAGACCTTGATTTTTCCACAGAAAGGCTTGGACAAAATGGATCCAAACAGCAACGGCACAATTAAGCTATACCAAAACTATAAACCTACAAAGCAATAACAATGGATCACAGCCTTGATAATCAAATCAATGCAAAATAGAGACCGATTATACCAAAAATAAAAATTTACGTCAGTATGCGAAAAAAACCTACACAGGAACAAACTCAATAAATTAATTAAAGAATCAAAAAAATACATAAATATTATAAATAATAATAAAAACAGAAGATAAAGCACCAACTGAAATAAATAATGAAAATGGAGGAACAATAGGCAACAAAGAAATAGCAAATATATTTAACAAAATGGCCATAATTCTAACGGATAATATTACACAAATTGTATCGAAACTAAATTTAGTTTACCTAAAACCAACGACAACAATAGAAATCGTTACGAATAAACTACCTAAAAAATGATGCCGCCCCAGGAAAAGACAAATTAAGTGTAAAACTCTTAAAAGAAGCAAATCTAGAATTGGCAGGCAAGGCTTACTAATGTATATTATCTGGAAGCACGGCAGTGCCGCGCCAAGTTCGCGAAAGCTGCTGTACCATTTTTTCTTGAAACATTTCAGCCCATATTTAACCTATCTAAAACTCTACATCGGAATGAGCTACGAAACTCAAACTTCGCAGTCTTAGATCTTCATAGAGTTAACAACCCCTCCAAGTTTCATGGACTTCCATAAAGTAGTAAAGTAGTTACGAAATTTCAAAAAACGCCACACACTCGCTTATGTATAGATCATCAAAATTCTACTGTACTTCCAGAAATGCTACAAAGCTGAAATTTGGCAGACTGATAGAAATTATGACCAAATCCTTGGAAAAAATTAAAAACTCCAAAATTCTTATTTACTCCCCTCGCCTATACATGTAAAGTTATTTAAAATTAACATTGCCCACTTTAAGAAGCGCTAGAGAGCTGAGCTTTGGCAGACTTATAAGAAAAAACTATAGGAAAAAAATTTAAAACCCCAAAATTTTCATTTGCTTCCCTCCCCTATAAATGTAAAGTTATGTAAAAGTAACATTGCCCACTTCCAGAAAAGCTACAAACCTGAGCGTTAGAAGGCTGATATGAACTATGATAAAACCCTAGGAAAAAATAGGAAAGAAAATTAAAAAACCTCAACATTTTGAATAAGGCATTGCAAAAGTTTTGAACAATATTCCGCATATACTACTTTAAAACTTAAATATTATCTAAATCCGTTAAAAAAAGAGTGAAATCATAACAAAAACATTTTATGTAAAAAAAGCCAAGTACGCGAAAATCGTATTCCGTAAAAAGAATTGACATAAAAGTAAAGCCAAGTTCTCCTATACAAATTTCAAAATCTAAGGTTTTTACTAGACTGGAAATGTTTTTCTAAACTTGGCTATTACGGCTGCAAATGACCCTTAGGTGCAGTGGTAAATTAAACATAAAGAAGTTTGGCTGTAACAGCAAAGTTTAAAAAAAACATTTCCAAACTAGTAAGAACCTTTCATTTTGAAATTTGTATTGTAGAACTTGGCTTTACTTTTATCTCAATTTGTTTAGTGCTGCCAGTTATTTTTGTTTTTGTTTTATTTTGAATTTTTGGGAAAACCTAACCTTAAATTTGGTTTGATATTTTTGGGCTCTGGCCAAAACCTTCAAAAAAGAAACTCCTTGTTTGGGAAAAATTCCGATCAGGTGATAATTTCTCCTTTTGTTGAAAGTTATTTTCTTTTTGATCACCTGATCATATTGGCAAAAATCATGCGCGCTTTGCACACGCTGGTAGGGTCACTGCATCCTGTAAGCCTGGCGTCTCCAGGGGTAGCGACACCAAACATAACCTCATTTACCAAAAACGCAAATCTGACACTGTCAGGAGCGTAGCTTTTTTTATGTTCAAAAAAATTAAATGGTTTACAAATGTTACGTAAAGAATTGTCCGTCACACCCGGTGTATATACATTTGACAGTCCAAATAAACAAACCTAAAAAAACTAAGTTTTTTATGATTTCAATATTTATTAGGACCCTGTGTTAGGACCCACACTGCAAAAAACCAAAAATATAGTTTGCATGTTTTATATATATTCTAAAATATAGAAAACTATTATGTTGGGTTTTGTATCATTTAATAAATTTCTTTATGCTCTCTAGGGAATACAAATGTACGTTTAACCCCTTTTTCCATGGGCTAAGGTAGTATTTCTTGTCCCCAGTGATTAAAAGTAATTTCTTTAAAATCATAAAGGCAAAATATATGTTTTTGGATTATTTTATTTTATCATAATACAAAAAACAAAAAGGAATCAAGATATATACACGATAACGCTTATTTTGTTGCTTCCAGCATTTACTTTCTAGACTTCTCCAGGATGTAAACCAGGAATACCTTTTCGGTGAAATTTTCGAAATTCTGTTTATTGCATCATTTTCGGTACTGAAACCTGCTTTCTTCGGTGGCCTTTTCCATGCCCATCTCACAGTAAGAATATGCTTTATTATTTGGTCCCTTGTTTTTTCCATCTTCGAGAAATGTAATTCGAACTTTTTCTCGACTAAACTTATTTACAAAGATTATAGATTATAATATATCTTATTTAGTTTGTTATGAAATAAATATTATTTTTTCCACAGTGTTTGTTAGCATCTGACTGACTTTTGTTTAATGTAATGCCATGACAACTATCACTGCCCACTGTTTTATTATATACGGGGGGTTGACATGCTAATACTATAGTACGGTAAGTGGTTTAATGCCGATTTATTTAGTTTATGATTATTATTATTTTTAGTATATAAAAATAAACCTTGGCATTAAAGTCCCTTTTAGTCACTTAGCAAATTATAGCCCTCCTTCCGGTCGGGCATGAAAATTCCCGCCGTGGGATTAAAAGTAAACACTGTACGCCCTAGGTTTATAATATACCTACTATTATTTTCATTAGTTTAAAAAAAAAGCGGACAGCGAAGAAAAAGGTCAAAAGTACAAAAAGTCAAAAATACAAAAATTCGAAAGTACAAAAGGTCGAAAATACAAAAGATTGAAAAACAAAAGGTCCAAACAAAGATCGAAAGTAGCTACACTGTAATGATTGCAAAACAAAGTAAGAGACACACACACACACACTCATAGAAAAGTTTATAAAAAATCAACATCTAATAAGGTAGGTATTTTTTTGGGTAGCAACACGACGGGTCTTAGAACTTTGTTCGAAAACATTTTCTTCGAACGAAAATTTTTATGAAAACAATTTGTTCTAATGGAAATTTGTTCAAAAACATTTTTTTTGAACGGAAATTTGTTCGAAAACCATTTCTTCAAACGGAAAATGGTTCGAAAAAATTTTCTTCCTTCGGAAATTTGTTCGAAAACATTTTTGTCAAACGGAAATTAGTTCGAACACTATTTCTTTGAACGAAAATTTGTTTTCGAACGGTAATTTGTTCGTAAGCAATAGTTGTTCAAAAACATTTTCTTCGAATACAAAACATTTTCTTCTAAAGCAAGCTTTTCGAAAAAATACGCTCTAGACCTGGATTTCCAAACCTAACACAATTCATATAGTTTGACTAAGGCAAGCCTTTCTAACATATTTTTTCAAAAAAACCCTGACTTCTTTCCCGGGATCGTAAACTGTCTGAAACTTTGTCTACTTTCCTCCTTTGGGAAGGTCGAAATTGGTATTTTCCTAAACTTTGTCAATTGATCGCAAACGTATCCGAACCGGTCCAGATACCCCCTGATGTGCTCAATTGAGAAAGGTTAGAGAAACACCGATTTCAACCTTCCAAAATGAGGACCGGAAAGCTAACTTAGGGAAATCATTTTTCGAAAATTGGTTTCGGTTGGTTCGGTTTGGTCTCACACCCTCAAGAATCCCGGGAAAGAAGTCAGGGATGTTTTTGTTTCCAAAAATTGTTAGAAAAAGTTAAGTTAAGTTTGGCAAGCCAGGTCTAAATTTTTTTTTTTAAATTTGTTTTCAAAGAAATGTTTTTCAACAAATTTCCATTAAAAAAAACATTTCCGTTCAAAGAAAATGTTTTCAAACAAATTTTCATTTGAAGAAAATGATTTCGAAAAATTTCTGTCTAAAGAAAACGTTTTAGAATAAGTTTCCTTTCGAGGAAAGCGTTTTCGAACAATCTTTTGTTCGAAGAAAATGTTTTCGAACAGTTTTCGGTTTGAAGAAAATGATTTTCAAAGTTTATGCTTTCGAACAATAATATTATATATTTATATGAAATGTACTATAAAATTATAAGTAATTAAAGCCGAACCTTACGAAAACTATAAAAAAGGTACTAAAATAAACCACAAAACCTAAAAACATCCAAAAAATGGGAAAAAACTTGGAAAATAAACTAAACAGTACGAAAAATAGCGTATAAACTTCGTGATAAAAGCTTCATTTTATCCCTTGATATATTATAATACTATTAATACACATTTAACATACAAATGTATTTCAGTCCTGTTTTTTTATTTATTACGTATTATTATTATACAAAAAACACAAATAATACTTAAAAGAAAATGATTTTTAACAATAAATATACCTACAATAAATATTCATAACCCAAAAACTCAAGGAACATATTTTTTATTTCTTAAGCTCTATAAAAACGAGTTCTTTTTAAGTTTTATTAAAACATTTTTTTTCTCAGACTGTATAAAAGTACACTCGTGTCGCTACCCCTGGGAGACGCCAGGCTTCCAGGATGCAGTGACCCTAACACGCTGGGAGTTTGAAGCGCCCCCCCTGTATTTGACAGGGGAATAAAGAACCACTTCCGACAAGACACTGAAAGAAGTCACACATGTTTTAAGATTAAGATCAAAATTGCAGCCACAAGAAAGAAAGTGGTGCCGCGAGTGAAATGTGAAACTGCTGCTAAATGAAAGAAGGTAAGCTTCTAGCGTGTTGCCGATTTTTTCCTTTGTTTTAGTTCAATAGACGTCTGTTTTCCCAGACGGGGTGAATTTAACTTTGGGGTAATATTTTTTGTAAAATCTCTAGTCTTCTCCCCTTCGGGCACAGCCGTCTATTTGGTCCTTCAGACCCTTATGTATGAAAAAGCCCTTTGGATTTTACAGTTTTTTTTGTTAAAAAATTGGTAATTTTATAGTTTTTTTGCAGCAGCCACATTTTATTGTTTTTTGCCAGATTCGAACATTGTTGTTTTTTGTACCGGTTTTTTTTAGGTTCCGCATGGTTTTGAAGGTTAGTTGCCCTGAGTTTGGTATATGACCTCATGCGGCGATAAAAAGTTATTTTTTTTTTGTTGGCCGCTGTTTGACTGGCGTTGCATTGACGTTTGTGTGTTCTAACCTCATTTCACGTGTTGCTTTGTTTACCTCCGAGGTTAGACATTTTTTGTAAAAATCTTCGTCGGTTTCGAATTTGTTTGTGTCAAATCCGTCAAAATTTATCTTCGTTATTTGCTTTCGTTAAGCGCGAGATTATTGCCGCGTTATTACCGAACCTTACCCGTGTGTTGATAGCGAATTTGTCGCGAAAAAAACCTAGTTTTTGCTTTCGTTAAGCGCGAGATTATTCCGCGTTATTACCGAACCTTACCCGTGTGTTGATAGCGAATTTGTCGCGAAAAATCCTAGTTTTTGCTTTCGTTAAGCGCGAGATTATTGCCGCGTTATTACCGAACCTTACCCGTGTGTTGATAGCGAATTTGTCGTTCGTTAAGCGCGAGATTATTGCCGCGTTATTACCGAACCTTACCCGTGTGTTGATAACGAATTTGTCGCGAAAAAACCTACTATTTGCTTTTGTTAAGCGCGAGATTATTGCCGCGTTATTACCGAACCTTACCCGTGTGTTGATTTGCCTTCGTTATTTCGTTAACCGCGAGATTATTGCCGCGTTATTACCGAACCTTACCCGTGTGTTGGTAGGGAATTTGTCGCGAAAAAACCTACTTTTTTATGTCTGATTAAAACCGCTTTGTCATGTCTGAAACAAAAGCTTTAAAACAACAACAAAAAAGCGTTTTTAATAAATTAAAAACAACTTACAATAGAGCCGTGGATGCCCAGGGCAATGCGGATAAAGCCAAAAAGTTAAAAACCAGATGGGAAGATGTGCCTTCTCTGGTAAGTCAATTTGATGCTTTGCATTCTGAAACTATAAGCTTAGATAGTAGTGATCAGATACAGGAAAGTCAGAAAACCTTAGTGCAGGAATTTGCTGAAATGAAATACACAATTAGATCGATTTGTCGTGAGCTCTATCCTGAGGATTATCAAGATGCCTCACAGCAATTTTAAACCACTCCCTGTTGACTGTGGACAAGGGTCTTGAAATTAAAAGAATAGAGGTACCCCATTTTGACGGTAATCTTAAAAAACGGCCCACCTTTTTTGATATGTTTAAGTCACTTGTTCATGATAAAGCTGACATGAGTGCAATAGCTAAATTTAGATTAGGAACATACCGCTAACCTCGGATAATAATCGAGTAGTTTTGATGCGATGATTAGGCGCTTTAATAATAAACTTTTGGTAACAAATTATTGGACGTCTATTTGTCAAGCCCCTTCTGCAAAATCGAGCAACCCACATGATTTGAGATTATTGTTGTCCACTTTTCGGGAGAATTTGGAAGCATTGTCAAACTATGATGATGTAGACCTTTTAGATTTTGCTAAAATGATTCTTCTTTTTTCTTCAGTTTGAGATTGAGTATAGTGATAAGGAAATCCCGTCCTATAAAGATTTGTTTAAATTCTTAGAGAAAAATTGTCGAGCTTTGGAAAATAGTTCTCTTTTGAATAAGCCAAAGGAGGTCTCACCTCCACTACCCTCTAGGAAGGGTGGCAAACCACCCTATCCTGCTTTAGTGACTGAAACAGGCCAGTCTGGTAATAAAGGTTGTGCTTATTGCCAGCAGCAGCCCTACCACCTCCTTGTGAAGTGTGCCAGATTTCTGGAATTGGAAGTAGGTCAACGCCATCTATTTGTTAAGCGTGAACGACTTTGTTTTAACTGTTTCGGCAAACATGGTGTTTCTCAATGCCCTACAAATGTCACGTGTCGTCAGTGCCAGGGTCGTCAGTGCCAGGGTCTTCACCACTCCTTGTTGCACTTGGTGAAAAGCTCGCCGAGCCCCCAAGTTGATCCTCTAGGGGAGATCCCCCGTATACCTAATAGTGAAGGTGCCAAACAGGCATTGTCTACCGCTACACCCAGTAGCAACCATTTTGAACCTCGTAAGAGGGGACCTGTGCTTTTTGCAACTGCCCAAGTTTTAGTTGAAGATGGCCACAACAAGTTTGTGTCTTGTCGGGCAATTTAAGATTCCGCTAGTGAAGCGTCCTTTGTAACCATCTCTTTGGCTGAGAGGTTAGGACTTAAAGTGGCTATGAATAGAACAATGTTACATTGCAAATTGGCTCCTCTAAATTTCCTGATAGTTTGTGTTTTCCTGTGATGCCATTCTTATTCCTAAAATTTGTGGAACCATACCTGTGAGTGTTGTAGAATATGATTCTATTCAGTGGCCATATTTAAAAGACTTAGATTTTGCTGATACTAATTTTGGACAACCTAGTAGTGTAGACCTCTTAATTGGTGTTGATTTGTTTGGTCAGATGCTTGTGCCTGGATTTAAACAAGGAGAAAATGGAGGACCTTGTGCCATTAATTCAATATTTGGTTGGATACTCCTTGGTGGTATTGATGGTCCTCGTAAAACTCAAAAACCCATTAGTTTGTTGACCTCAGTGTCTTCCCCTATAGAATCTCGATTGGATGATACCTTACAAAAGTTTTGGGAACTAGAATCGACCCCTCAAAAATCCCTCTTTCCTCTGATGAGGACTTGTGTGAAAAAATATTGGCTACCACTCATTCAAGAACTGACTCTGGCAGATATGTTGTTCGCTTACCTTTCAGAGAGCCTCGACAAGAACTTGGTAACTCTAAAGGTCAAGCATTGCGTAGATTCAATATGATGGAAAACCGATTATTGAAAAATCCTGCTTTTTATAGTGCGTACAAAGACTGTTCAGGATTACCTAGACCATATGAAATTGGACAATTCTAGCCCTGACTTCCATTCATATTTTATTCCACACCACCCAGTTGTGAAGGCAGATGGTGACTTGTCAAAAATTCGAATTGTTTTTGATGCATCTGCCAAGACCTCAAATAATCGTACCTTAAATTCTATTTTATTAGTAGGACCTAAACTCCAAAGAGATATTGTGTCAATATTGCTTACTTTTCGCCTTTAGAGTGTTGTATATTCTAGTGACATAAGTCAAATGTTCAGACAGATTGATATGCATCAGGCTGATGTGTGTTATCAAAAGATATTGTGGCGCTTTGACCCAACCGATGAGATTCAAGAGTAATCTCTTCAAACTGTGACTTATGGTGTAAATTCGAGCCCATATTTAGTTATTCGTACTCTTCACCAGCTCGTTAAAGATCATGGCAATGACTTTCCACTAGCGAGCAAGGTGTTGATGCATACTATTTATGTGGACGATGTCATTGGATTACTTTAGAAAGCTAGAAACAGCTAATTGCATTGTTAAAATTGAGTTGTTCTGAACTTCGTAAGTGGACTAGCAACACTCCTGAGTTACTAGAATCGGTTCCAGCTAGTCATCAGCAACCAATTTCCTTTGATGATGAATCTGCTGGATTAAAAATCCTTGGACCAAAGTGGTGTCCAAAATCGGATTCGTTTTATTATGATGTGATGCCCATGGAAAGACCTTGTACCAAGAGAAACATTCTTTCTCAGATTGCAAGGATATATGATCCACTCGGGTTCCTAGCCCCAGTTGTCATGGTTGCTAAATGTTTAATGCAACGTTTGTGGGTCCAGGGTCTGTCATGGGATGATACCCCCTCCAGGGATATTGTTGCACAGTGGCAACTTTATGTGTCGCAACTACCATTGTTATCTTCGATATCAATACCTCGTTATGTTGTGAAGCAAAATGCTGGCACCACTGAATTGCATGGTTTGTGATGCCTCAATGTGTGCATATGGTGGTGCAGTATATATTCGACAAATTGAGTTGGATGGAAATATTTCTATCTCACTTTTGTGTGAGAAAAGTAGGGCGTGCCCTTTGAAAAGTATTTCTATTCCACGCCTAGAATTGTGTGCTGCTGTATTGTTGCCAGAACTATTGGAGTTTGTTGGCAATCACCTTGATTGCATCCCGATTGATAAGATTTTTGCTTGGTCTGACTCTAGCGTTACTCTTGCTTGGATAAAATCGTGTCCATCAAAACGAAAGGTTTTTGTAGCCAATCGTGTAACGGCTATTCAAGAGAAGTTCCCCCCAGCTGCTGGTACCATGTAAATGGTAAGAAGAACCCAGCTGATTGCTTATCCCGGAGCTTACTTCCTAGTCAATTGATAGATCCTCTTTGGTTTACTGGACCATCCTACTTGGCCCAGTCTAGTGAAAGATGGCCTATCAACCCTAATATTGCAAAAGTGAGGGGGTGGTTGCGTGCACGTGACTTTGAATGCAATCAAGGCTTTTTGTACTTCGTGCAAAATTTATTCAAAAATTCTTGGCAAAGCGCTTTCGGTCTATACGACCATCATCAGTGCCTTAAAGCTAGTTAAGATCTTAAAAATCTGGTTCTTCAGTTTATGATTGGACATCACAGGACAGCACAATTTTAAAAAACTTACAAACTACTTAAAATATTTAAAAATTTTCAGGTACATTTTACAGTTATAGTACTATTATTCTTTATGTTAAAATTGACTAGTAAAATAATGACTTTTTGTTTATAAAAAATGCAGTACCTATTAAATCAACAGTTTTGGATTTTGTCATTCATGGGTGACCTTCCTAAATTTGGATATGACACTGGGCCCATTATTCCTGGCACCCATCAGATTTTGTTTATATTATAATATGCTATTCTCCTCTTTTAAAAAAGCATTTTTTGTAAACGACATTTTTTTGTGAGCCTTCTGAGTAAACCAGAAATCGGCTTCAAAGTATTAACTTTTTAATATACACATCAGTGGTTTTTACCGTAAGGTCATTGTTTATGTTAAATAATACGTCAGTAAGTGCCCTTAAACTTTCAGAATATATTTTTGACAATTTGATTTATTATAAAAGTTACAGTGCGTTACAGCAAAACGACGTGAATTGCCATTGTGTTTGAAAAAGACAAAAAATGGTAAATTGTTTTTAGACTAGGTTATGTTATACTTAACGTAATAATATCTCTTTTAATTAATTTTATATTCCTGAGCTTGAGATATTTGTTGGCACTGATTATATTTGCTTCCATATAAGGACGTCAAAATTTTGCTTCCAAACGTAAGCTACCGAGACTGGTGCTGTAATTGAACAGTTTGTGTGGTTCAATAGTTCACATTTTATGTCTTCTTTTCATATTTAACTATTTCATGTCCATTCCATATTGTTGCGCTCGTACTGATGAGTCCCAATAAGGACGAAACACCGGTATCTACAAGATTCCCTTACCCTCTTGAGGCTTGAGGATTCCCCCATAAACTGTTTTTCGTTTGGTCTTTTGACTATATTCGCACTATTGCGTGCATTTTATCGTTATCCACCATTGGTTTGTTTACTGTAGTAAATGTCCTGTTCACATTTTATGACTATCTAATAAAGACACATATAAACTATAACACGTATCATGGAATCTTTACAAAAGTGTAATCTTTGTCGAACTTCAGTTATGTTTCGTTTGGTGTTTATGCAAATCCATAATTGGTTAAAAATACTTTTAAAATCCGTCTGACCCATCTGACTGTCAAACTAATCTTCCCGGTACTTTTCACTGTTACTCAGATTGCATTCTAAATGCACGTGTTAAAAGTTGTAGGATGTTTCTTTGTATATAGATCTATCAAAAACTTGACAATTTGTCAGAAAAAGGTTAGAGAAATATACAGTAGCGTTAAGTTCACCATATATGGCACTGATCTATATATCAAAAATGTTAATACTTTGAAGCCGATTTCTGGTTTACTCAGAAGGCTCACAAAAAAATGTCGTTTACAAAAAATGCCTGTTTAAAAGAGGAGAATAGCATATTATAATATGAACAACATCTGATGGGCGCCAGGAATAATGGGCCCAGTGCCATATCCTTTAGAGTGTCCCAGATGGAGCCCTTTTCCCATGTTAGTGTGGATTTTATGGGTCCATTCTCCATCACGTTAACCAAGCGTCGTGGTGTAAAAAGTTAAAAGGCTTATGGGTGTATTTTTGTTTGTTTCCCAACAAAGGCCTTTCACCTGGAGGCTGTTTCTGATTTGTCCACTGATGCATTTTTGGCTGCCCTCCGCCGATTTGTTGGTAGACGTGGCAGATGTGCTGCCCTCTACAGTGACCAGGGCACCAATTTTGTTGGGGCAAATAACCTCCTTGTGTCCTATTGTCAGCGAGCTGCTGAGACTTTAGCGATTAAGTGGTGATTTAATCCACCCGCCAGTCCGCATTTTGGTGGACTCCATGAGTCTGGGGTAAAATTCACGAAAACTCATCCTAACCTTTAAAGAGTTGATGACTGTATTGGTTCAAATTGAGGCTATTTTAAATAGTCGACCATTGTGTAGTATGAGCTTTGATCCTCGTGAACCCTTGACAGCCCCTCCCGATGAAGACCTAACCAATGTTAAGTTAAACCGTCTCCATCGCTGACAGCTTGTTCAACAGATCCAGCAGCATTTTTGGCGCCGCTGGCACCTGGAGTATTAACAGTCGTTGCAACAACGCGAAAGATGGAATACCCCCGATAACCCTCCAAAAGTTGGAACTTTAGTAGAGTTGAAAGACGAAAACCTACCCCCACTAAAGTGGTCGCTCGGTAGAATTGAAAAAATTTACTCGAGTCCAGACAAAATCCCCCGTGTCGTGCAAGTAAAAACCGCGAAAGGATTACTTGACCGTAGTTTGGTGAAGGTATGTCCGTTACCCAGCCAGTAACCAACCTTCAAATCCTTGTGTAGCGTAAATCATGCTTATTTGAATTAACTTGAGTATGACGTCCATAGTTATTGCGATAAAATTATTGTTGCAAAAATGCTAATTTATTGTTTAGACCCTTTGGGTAATGAACCTTTTTTTTTGATTATTTAGTTTTTTGGGTTTTTCTATAAAAATTGGGAATTTTTATGGTGGGCGGAATGTTTAGTGCTGCCAGTCATTTTTGTTTTTGTTTTATTTTGAATTTTTGGGAAAACCTAACCCTAAATTTTGTTTTGATATTTTTGGGCTCTTTAGCCAAAACCTTCATAAAAGAAACTCCTTATTTGGGAAAAATTTCGATCAGGTGATAATTTCTCTCTTTGTTGAAAGTTATTTTCCTTTTGGCAAAAATCATGCGCGTTTTGCACACGTTGGGAGTTTGAAGCGCCCCCCCCCCCTGTACAGGGGAATGAAGAACCACTTCCGACAAGACACTGAAAGAAGTCACACGTGTTTTAAGATTAAGACCAAAATTCCAGCCACAAGAAAGTACGCGGCGCCGTGAGTGAAATGTGGAACTGCTGCTAAATGAAAGAAGGTAAGCTTCTAGCGTGTTGCCGATTTTTTTCCTTTGTTTTAGTTCAATAGACGTCTGTTTTCCTAGACGGGGTGAATTTAACTTTGGGGAAATATTTTTTGTGAAATCTCTAGTCTTCTCCCCTTCGGGCACAGCCGTCTACAATTCTTTTTGAATACCACTAGACCCACTTTCCCTATTCAAAATATAGGGGTAAAGTATACCCCTCGAAGATGGTGAGTGGTAAAAAAATTTCAAGATAGCCAAAAGGTGCCCCCCTCGCAAACAAAATCGACGTGTCCGAGCGTTTCTCCAAACTCACACAAAAAATACCAAAAAACACGTCTGTTACCTTCTGGTTGGAACACCCTGTATAAATAAAAATTAATAAATTACCTCAAAAATTTGTAAATTATCATCTTTGGTAAATAACTCATCCCTAGATTTTAGCCTTACTGCGTCAATTTGGTGAAATACTGGATAATGCGTTTTGTCGATTTCGTCCCGACGATAAACATCGCCAATCATTAGAAAATTATTCAAACCTAAAAAAGAAAATCACAGCAATTTTAATAATACTAAAAAAACTCTATAACTAGGACAGATAGTGTAGTTACTATAACTAACTATAAGACACGACCAAAGTAAAACTTTGAAGTCACTACAGAGAGTCGTGTTCAGGGCTCGGTTGTGTAACGGGGTAAGTCCGTCAGGCATCTAAAGTCACCTCCCATAAAGGAAAAGCTAACTCCGGACACGAGAACAGGTTTCCGCGATGGATAGTGGAAGGAGATTTAAAACACTCTTTTACTATGTAACGTAAACGTGGTAAAGTATATGCAAAGAAAAAGATGGAAGAGATGCTGTGTGTGTGTAAAGTAAAGAATTACGTAACCGGTGTTACGTAACGCGTAATGTAAGTGGTAAAAGTGTGGCTCGACTTACCTTAGTGAATCCAGTTATGAGAACTACCATTCATCCAGAAGCAGCCCATTGAGGGTCACTTTATGGGTTTGTGCGGCCGCGTATAAGTATTTTGCAAATTATTATTTATGAACCACAAATTGGCAGAGCAGAAAAGTAAGTTCACAGCTGATTGTGTATCTAGGTAACCACCGGCCGTAGTAGCAAGGTACTCGATCACTGACTGACTAATGTTTTCTCCAAAAACTCGCTCTTTGCCCCACGGGGGGCCCTCATGGTATCCACAAGTCGGTGTGCGTGATATTTTGGAAGTATTTAGGAAAAGGACAACAGGAAGTTGTGTGTGTAAAAGAACGTAAGGTACAATGCAAATTAGTCGAGCCTCCAAATCCCGATTAATATTATAGTAATATATGAAATGTATTTTTATTTGTTTTCGTGACACGTTTTAGGCGTCAACTCAAAACACAATTTTTTTTTGTCGAAAACAATAGCTTTTCTAGCCATTGCCGCACGGGCTAAGACAGTAAATTTGAAAAAGTAGAAGCAGAATACAAAAATCAAATCACCAAATGTTGATTTTCTAAGTAATTGTGATTATGTTTATTTAATATACATGATGTTTTTTTAAGGTAAGAGAGGCTTTTTGGGGCATTAGGCAAAATTCCAACAAGGTATTACTCAACTCAGTTTCCTTATTACAAATATAGAAGTAAAATTTACCCCTCAAATGCTTAAAAATATCAGGGGCGTTCGCAACGGGGTAGCTTGAAGGCTGAAGCCCCCCCAGTGTCGCTAAATATTGATCACTAAAACATTATTTTTCCATAAAAATCTGCGCTCAAGCCCCCCCAGGATCCATCTTTGCTAATGAGATGAAAAAATGTTCCTGTCGCAAACAAAATCGTGGTGTTCAAGGGATTTTCCAAAAACGTACTAAAAAGATCCGACTTGAAGAAAACATTATTTATTAAATTATAATATTAATAAAAAATTATTATTTTAATCAGTCAGGAAATTTTCTTACTAAACACTATTCGCGACACTATATACCTAAATTTACCCACGCGCTCTGACTGTATGATATTTGAGGCCATTATTTGTAAAAATCTCTAATCGACAAAATAATCAAAATTCACTTTTTTCGTTCATCAGATTTTTTGAGAAATGTATTGCCACCTTTAAAAGGTTTCAACACTGCTTCTTTGGTATACAAAATCAGTTATCGATTATTTGCAAAACTCTTTCTTTACATTAAGGGTATATTTGCGAAACTGCCTATTCAGCCAGTTGAAGTGCCGGCACTTAAACATTATGGCAAAGATTGGATAAAATTACCAGAATTAGCTTTCTACAAAATTATTCAAGATCAAGCTGCTAAAAGTTCAGTTTTCTTTGTTGCAAAAAAATATTTTTTCTGAAAAACTATAGGAGATTCATATTTACGATTATCAAAAAATAAATTGAACCGAAAAAATAATTTGCGTTTAAGCTACAAAGTTTTTTGTTGCTCCTGAAAAGTAAACCAAATAGCAAGTTTTGCATATAATGGCCTCATTTATTCTATTCCCATTAATATTTTTTAAATAAATTATTTACCTGATGTGAGCAACTCTGACTGATGGGCTGTCATATGCGCTCTTAACATGTGTTCTCTATTGAAAAAGTAAGAATCACTTTTTCTTCTGGACGGATGATCTCCGGGTATTAATAACGAATCAAAATTTTGTTCCAGGGTGACTACAGGGTACAAGGTTTCATAGACGCTGAAGATAGGGTTCGTTCTTGAATTTATAAACCTACAAAGTGCTAATGTTGTTAAATGAGTCCGATTCAGACAAGTTTGTGCTACAGGCGTCATTTATTAGTACTGAATTGAAATGACTTTAAAAATTGATGTTTGCAAAGTTGGTTAGTGAAGATACATGAGACATATAGGCTATCCTTAAATACACAATTTAGTCAGTGTGGAGGTCGGTTCTCGTTTGTTACTTAGTGATACACCTTTCAGTGAAACACCAGACAGAGTACCCCTACTCCTATTTATTAGTTGTGGATAGGGTGTTTTTTAGATAAATTATAAATAACAATATGTAATTTGTAATATATTAAAAAACTCATGAGTTTTTATATAACCGGGTACGAAAAATACCATAATACATTTTATAGAAGGAATGGGACTTTATTTATTTTTTAACTGATATATTGGGCTTTAATTTGACATCGCGCTGTAATAAATTTGTAATTTTAAAATCTAAAATATAAGAGTTTCACAAACATGCTATTATACAAGGTGACAATTTGAAAAGGATCCACGTAGATTTTCTCGACTATTATCAGGAAATTAAAAAAACGCCGAAACACGTCGATTTTGTGTGCAAGGGGACACTTTTTTGCTATCTTGAAATTTTTGTAGCACGAACCCCCTTCGAGGGGTTTACTTTTCAAATTGTCACCTTGTACAATAATAATAATTACAAAACATTTTAAGTAAAAAGGTGAACATTAAAAACATATAATTAAAATAAAAAGAATAAAAAATTTGAAAATTTCGTCTAAACAGGGTTCTCTGGGAGAGCGCCTAAAACTGAAATTGAATTTACGTTTGTATTGCCAAAAAAATTTGCTGAACTGATTAAAAAACGAAAATATGCTAAACTAATGGAGCGATATATTTTTGTTCCATTTGCAGTTGAAACTTTAGGACCATGGGGTGATGAGGCTAAAAAAATAATTTTAGACATTCTATTTTTTTGTTTGATAAGCATTTTTAGGAAAAACTGTAAATTTTAGATCTTTCTTTAGAGATTTTGACTTTCTTTTAAATGGTAACATACTTAGTTATAAACCTTCAGAAGTCAGCTATACACAAAGCCTCAAAGTTCTGTAATGACGAATTTAGACTATTTTTGTTGCACAAATTGCAACAAATTAAAAAATATATTAATTTTTTCAACAGTATCTATCCATATGTACATTAAATCGGTAAAATTGGTATCCCTTTTTTTAATTTAATGAAAGTCCCCCTTTTTAAAACCTTCAAAAGACCCTCTTTTGAAGGTTTTTGAAAGGTATGTTACATTTTAAGGGCGTTTTATGAGTAATACAGTTGAGGGTATTGGTTTCTAAAATATAAAAAATGATGGAGGTGGAATGGTCACTTTCGGGGTACATTAGTGAACCTGAAAGTGATTATTTGATCCCCTTCAATATAATTTTATTATCAGTTTAATCTATTTATTAGGCACTGAAAATTGCATCAAATGTAGTTACACTTCTTTATTTACATTGTTTCAGCTGATGATGGGTCTCTTTAGACTCGAAACATTTCCTAAATAAAACCCGAAACCATAAAGACTTTAGTGGAGAAGACGTTGAGTTTTTTCTTTGTAATTTGCAAACTCCACTTTGAGAAATTGACTATTTTTTCAATTTAATTATATGCCATTTTTTTTTAATTGTCAAAAAAATTAAGGGGGGAGGAACAGCGATTTTAAAAACTAGTGCGTTACACTCTAGTGACTTCAGACAATTACTCCACGCTGTTAGTTTTTCTAGGTCGTTTTGAAAAACCTATACTTTGTTTAAGCGTGGTGTGCATACTTTCTATGCTTGTCTGTTTCGTCAATGTGTGCCTCATTCTCTAGATGTTTTTTCAATGTAGCTATCAGCTAAGGTGTGTCTGCACGTGGCGTCCCAGACTAAACCCCTCCCTGCCCTCCAAGGAACCAAAGAAACTCCGTCAAACGATTCCCGTCGGTTCTAAAAATCCAGTTCGTTCCAGCTAATACCTGGAATTTTAACTGAGTTTTAATTATAATTATAATTATTAATCATCCTATGCTTGAGCAACCTGCCCGTAAAGGCCATATTTGTCAGATTTTCGCTGCAAATACAGACATGTTGCTCAGACATAGGAAGACCAAGTTTTAATGCAATAGAAACACGAAAAACAAAGTCATCAAGATGATTCCAAAGAGAAGCCGAAGGAACAGCGTTTAACCATGCATTACTTTGATGAGAGTTTTGATTTTCACGTGATTTTCAAAAGTAGATTTAACGTGATTTTTTTTTAACTAGATGAAGTAATACCTTTTATAAAAATAATTGACTATTCTTTGTTTAACCAAATTTAAAGGATGATTTTCTTGCATGTGTAGGTTTCTCCCCAGATGAGACAGAATCCTTTCATTGATATTAGTGTAGTCATCTCTTGAGTACTGCTCAATCAATTGTAACTTGGGTTGAGTTGGACTGGTGGAGGAGAATGTCCTGTACCTAAATAAAATGTTTTACAGAATAAATAAAATATAGGTGTTTATTAATTTTTTGGACAGCGAGATAAATCTTTGCATGTTGCATAATAATTTTTTATTTTATATTTATAGGATAACTTCCTTATAGTCGGGAGTTTTCTATATTATTTTTAGAACGTATAGGAATATTTTTAGTGATAGTTTTAACTTGGTACACACTTAAATATAACTCGGACCCCCAATTGAATATATTTTTTTCGGCGACGCGACGGCGTGTTTTAGGCGCCGCGACGCCCTAAACATTTTTTCAGACAAAGGTTCGCCATGACAGCTATATCTCAGTCAAACATTGGTATTTTAAAATTATTGTTACACATATAATTATTTGAAACGCTATGAAAAGCCCTTTCATACAGTATGCAAAACATTTTTTTTTGCTTCGGGTTATTTTATAAAAAAATTATACATTTGAAATAAAAAAAACCTAAAAATTTACAAAAAAACAATCCCATTCTCTACTTATGAAACGGATTCTAACAATTTATTCCGAAATTGTTATAAAAAGGTCCTAGCTAATCGCCAATATTAATAAAATGTAAATTTATTTAACACAAAAATCACAAAAAAAAGGAAATGGACGCATGTTCAGATAATTTAGAAAATATACAGTTTTTAGCACCGGCTACCTAACTAAAATACTCTGCCAATCTATGGGCACCTAAGCTCACACTGGGTACTATAGTTATAGTGTATCTACGTGAAAGCTAATATGACTAAAAACTGAAGTATATTTTTCATCAAAACGAATTTTATACTTCACACAAAGGTATGTGTGCCTAACTTGCGAGTGTCAGAAGGAGAGGGAAGAGTTGATTTTGGTTGTTTTCCTACTTACACAAGGTTGCATCTCTAGACGTACGTTTCTGTGTGTTTCACGTCATCAGTAGAGAACAGCAAACCCAGGTAAGCCGGCTTACCTGGGTTTGCTGTTCTCTACTGATGACGTGAAACACACAGAAACGTACGTCTAGAGATGCAACCTTGTGTAAGTAGGAAAACAACCAAAATCAACTCTTCCCTCTCCTTCTGACACTCGCAAGTTAGGCACACATACCTTTGTGTGAAGTATAAAATTCGTTTTGATTTTTATCGATCCACACACAGCATGTTTTCCATCTTTCTTCTTTGAAGTATATTTTATTGAACTTCAGACTCAATTACCTTTCGTTTGATACCACACAAGCCATGTTTTGACTTAAACTCTAATTTTTCAAATCTACCCCCACCCTTTTTTTAAAAACTAAAATGTATTTTGTTTAACTCCCGACTCAATTACCTTTCCTTTGATAGCACACACGCCATATTTTTACATAAACTCTAATTTTTGAAATCTACCCCCACCCTTTTATTTTGCTTGTGTTCGGTGGATTTTGTTCATTTTTAAATGGGACCATCTCGACCCAAAACCTAGCCTGGGTACCAAATTTCATTAAAATCGGGCAAGCCGTTTTTGAGTTATGCGCGTTGGTCGTTACAGACAGACAGACATACAGACAGACAGACAGACGGCGCAACAAAAAAGTTTCAAAATCATCTGAAACGCAAAGATATATAAAAAATTTTGAAATCAGAGCAACTTTTTTTTTTCTCGAAAAAATTAGGATCACCATAGCTCACACTACTATAGTATAGTATATGTGTGAGCTAATAAAGAGAAGGGGTCGTTCACAAATTAGGCTCATATATACATAAAAGGGTATTTTTAAAGTATGTAGTGCTTCTTTGAGTGATTTAAAGAAAAGCTCTTACTTAAAAACATGGGCATAATGCATTAGGGCTTTTATTTTTGAGGGTGTCAAAGTAAAAAAAAACAATCTTAATACCTTTTAGTCAACTTCGTTGAAATTTGGCAGTGCTATTTGTAGTGTCAAGAGGCGAATTTGGCACTACTTAGATTAAAATAATTAAGTCCAGTGACGTGCCGAAACAGATCGTAAATATTTTTGAGAAAAAAACTGTGCGTTACTAAATATTTTCCAATTTTGGTATTAGCTCACACATATACTATACTATAGTAGTGTGAGCTATGGTGATCCTAATTTTTTCGAGAAAAAAAAATTTGCTATGATTTCAAAAATTTTTATATATCTTTGCGTTTCAGATGATTTTTAAACTTTTTTGTCGCGTCACCATAGCTCACACTACTATAGTATAGTAGTAGTGTGAGCTAAAACTAAAACTATGTCACGCTATACAGTCTATAACATTATTTTTGAGATAACTTTGGACTGTGTCAATTGTCATTAAGAGAACAGCTGTCCAAGAATGCACAGGTCCGGATTCAGACAAGAGGAAAAATACTCTGCCAATTTATGGGCACTTAAGCTCACACTGGGTACTATAGTTATAGTGTACGTGTGAGCTAATATTACTAAAAACTGAAATATATTTTATTCAATTCCAGACTTAATTACCTTTCGTTTGATACCACACAAGCCATGTTTTGACTGAAACACTAATTTTTAAAATTTACCCCCACCCTTTTTTTAAATAAACTAAAATGTATTTTGTTTAACTCCAGACTCAATTACCTTTCGTTTGATATCACACACGCCATATTTTTACATAAACTCTAGTTTTTGAAATCTTCCCCCACCCTTTTATGTGGCTTTTATTCGGTGGATTTTGTTCATTTTTAAATGGGACCATCTCGACCCAAAATCGAGCCTAGGTACCAAATTTCATTCAAATCCGGCAGGCGATTTTTGACTGCGCGTTGGTCATTACAGACAGACAGACAGACAGAGAGATATATAAAAATTTTGAAATCCGAGCAACTTTCTTTTTCTCGAAAAAATTAGGATCACCATAGCTCACACTACTATAGTATAGTATATGTGTGAGCTAATAAAGAGAAGGGGTCGTTCACAAATTAGGCTCATATATACATAAAAGGGTATTTTTAAAGTATGTAGTGCTTCTTTGAGTGATTTAAAGAAAAGCTCTTACTTAAAAACATGGGCATAATGCATTAGGGCTTTTATTTTTGAGGGTGTCAAAGTAAAAAAAAACAATCTTAATACCTTTTAGTCAACTTCGTTGAAATTTGGCAGTGCTATTTGTAGTGTCAAGAGGCGAATTTGGCACTACTTAGATTAAAATAATTAAGTCCAGTGACGTGCCGAAACAGATCGTAAATATTTTTGAGAAAAAAACTGTGCGTTACTAAATATTTTCCAATTTTGGTATTAGCTCACACATATACTATACTATAGTAGTGTGAGCTATGGTGATCCTAATTTTTTCGAGAAAAAAAAATTTGCTATGATTTCAAAAATTTTTATATATCTTTGCGTTTCAGATGATTTTTAAACTTTTTTGTCGCGTCGTCTGTCTCTCTGTCTGTAAGGACCAACGCGTATAACTCAAAAACCGCTTGCCCGATTTCAATGAAATTTGGTACCTAGGCTGGGTCTTGGGCCGAGATGGTCCCATTTAAAAATGAACAAAATCCACCGAACACAAGCCAAATAAAAGGGTGGGAGTAGATTAAAAAAATTGGAGTTTACGTGAAAATATGGCGTGTGTGATATCAGACAAAAGGTAATTGAGTTTGGAGTTACACAAAACGCAATTAAGTTTAAAAAAAAAAGAGTGGGGGTAAATTTCAAAAATTAGAGTTTAAGTGAAAATATGGCGTGTGTGATATCAAACGAAAGGTAATTGAGTCCGGAGTTTAACAAAATACATTATAGTTTTTGTATTTTTTTAAAGGTGGGGGTAGATTTCAGAAAATTTGAGTTTAAGTCAAAACATGGCTTGTGTGGTATCAAACAAAAGGTAATTTAGTTTGGAGTTGAATAAAATATATTTCAGTTTTTAGTTATATTAGCTCACACGTACACTATAACTATAGTACTTAGTGTGAGCTTAGGGGCCCATATATTGGCAGAGTATTTTTTAGTAAAAATTATAATCAGCAGCCTTAAACACCCCAAACTTCCGTTTTTGATACATATCGGTTCATAAATGGGAAAGTCCGCTATTTTGGGTCCGCCATTTTGATTTTGTTTCTGGTTGAGTCAAAAATCATAATCAGCGACCTGAAAAACCAGAAAGTTCCAAGTTTAATATATCAATAAATGAAAAAACAGCGATTTTGGATCCGGCATTTTGAATTTTTAATTTTTAGTCAAAAATTTTATTGAGTGAGACTAAGCACAGAAAAATTTTAAGTTTCACGTAAATCGGTATATAAATAAGAAAGTCCGCCATTTTGAATCGTTAATGATAAATGTTTTTTCACATTGTTTTTTTTGTAGTTTCTGTCACCCCAAAGTAATAAACATGTTGGCTATAACACTTTTTTAGGTCTTTTTTTTGTCTTTTCAAGACGTAAACTTGTCGTTGAGTTTGAGATCTTGCTCATATTTCAAAACTGAAACCTAAGGGAAATTTTTATATGAAGCAAATAGTTAAACATGAAAACACTTAATAAGCAGTAAAAGCCCCATGGTAACAGTTGTTAAGGTTTTTGAGAAATCAAGATTTTTATTAACTCAAAGATATGCGTTTTTATCTAGCTACATTATCTATTTAAAATCCATTATGATATACAACTGTACTGTACTTTAAATCCACAATCCAAAATTTAAAAAAACTCCAGAAATATAGGTTTTGTTCACTTCACTAAACATGCTTATTTGAAGAAAAATCTCAAATAAACAAAAGTCTGTCTCTTAGACATTCACCAACTTGGATTAATCCCATACTTTATAGATTTAGCACGGATCACCTTTTGTTAGGTGATCCGTGGATTTAGCACCGGATCAACTAACTGCTGTGATTCATCTCTTTTTATCATCGCATGCTATCAATCAGATTAATTCACTGGATAAGTTTAGTTTTATGAAACGAATATACCCCATGTATATGTTGATCTCATTTATTATTACATTGTCTTTTTTTATTAAGCTATTCAAGAAAAATGATTGTCTCCTAACCAAAGCAAGCAATTTTTTGATCTTTGCCTGGTGTAAAAAAAGTTATCTCAAAAATAATGTTATAGACTTTATATTTTGATGTCTGTTCAAAAAAACTTTCCTGAAGTTTTTACAGTTCTTTTAAAAACACCAAATTTAAATCTCGGGCGCCATCGGAATTTTTGTCTGTGTCTGTCAAGTCGTCTAATTTTACATTAACATTGCTTTTTTTGGTATATCATCCAGTTTTAAGTAGCAAAGTATTAGCTCACACATATACTATACTATAGTAGTGTGAGCTATGGTGATCCTAATTTTTTCGAGAAAAAAAAAGTTGTTTCGATTTCAAAAATGATTTTGAAACTTTTTTGTCGCACCGTCTGTCTGTCTGTCTGTAACAACCAACGCGCATAACTTAAAAATCGCTTGCCCGATTTCAATGAAATTTGGTACCTAGGCTGGCTCTTGCGTCGAGATGGTCCCATTTTAAAATGAACAAAATCCACCGAACACAAGCCAAATAAAAGGGTGGGGGTAGATTTCAAAAATTTGAGTTTATGTGAAAATATGGCGTGTGTGATATCAAACAAAAATTAAATAAAATACATTTTAGTTTTTTGTTAAAGGTTGGGGTAGATTTCAAAAATTAGAGTTTACGTAAGTCCGGAGTTAAACAAAAGACATTTTAGTTTTTGTTTTTTTTTAAGGGTGGGGGTAGATTTAAAAAAATTGAGTTTAAGCCAAAACATGGCTTGTGTGGTATCAAACGAAAGGTAATTTAGTCTGAACAATAAAATATATTTCAGTTTTTAGTTATATTAGCTCACACGTACACTATGACTATAGTACCTAATGTGAGCTTAGGGGCCCATACATTGGCAGAGTATTTTTATAGGCATCGGTGCACCTAATTGGTAATACGTATATAAAAATAACACTTTTCACATTTCCCTCCCCACTTCCCCTTACCCATTTAATGGTTTAATAATAAAATATACATTAGGCTTATTTTCAGAATATTGTTACAAATTTAAGTTATTTAAATTTTACAGTTAGAATTTATTTAGGTTTAGTGTAGTATTAGGTTGACTTATCCTATGGTTGTATTCTTAGTCTTAGTTGCGTTATCTGTGACTTGCGGTCGCATTAATACGAGAACTTTCCAGGCGTCGAAAACTGCTGGAGGGTTCGAGAGAGATAGACGACCCTATATATAGGGCCGGGGTGGCGCATCGACAGTCAGTCAAAGATAACCAACGGTGATATTAGGGACATTTTGGGTCACGTATTTTACGCTTTGTTACCGTTATTGTTATTACTGAGTCTGCGCATTAGCATCTTCTCGCTCCTTTTTTGTTATGTACGGTAACGGTGCCCGGTACTTACGGTGGACGACCTTTAATGTTATTGCGCCGTTATTGCACCGTTATTGCTATATTTCTAACCAACCATTTTTTTTGCTATGGTTTGACTGTGCGCGTCCGCGTTTTTTGAGCTCTGGTTGGTCTGATTCTTATTAAATCAAGATTCACTGGTTCATTTCTATTTAATGTTGCCCTAATGTTTTCAACCATTTTTTAATGAAAATCACAGAACACCAAATTAAAAATTTAGGAAATTCCTAAAAAAACATAAACAAACAAGTTGAGGTTATGTAAAACTACTAACTTGACACAGGAACACCTGATTTCTGTTATGTTATTTTTATGTGATCCAAAATCTCTTTTTTTTGCCCTGAATGTTACCGTTAATCTTAGGAAAAATAACGGTAACAGCTGCCAAATTTTCTGTTATTTTAACTGACCCAAAATGTCCCTATTAACACGAAGTTAATAGGCCGATTAAAGTAGTGAATTATTAACAAGTTAATAATTGAAAAATAATTGTCGAAATAAATTGACTTATCGTTTTTTTGACATTTTGCGAGTTTTATTGAAGCAGTGAACCCGTAACAATTGGTGTCAGAAGTGATTAGTAAATACTATCTTTACATAGTATCACCGGCTAGGACAATTAAACAGAAGAACATTAAGTGGTTTTGCCAGAATATTTAGAACTAAATAGTGCAAGGACTATCCTTACATAGTACCACCGGCTAGGACAATTGGACAGAAGAACAGTAAGTGATTTTTCCAGAATATTCGAAGAAGAAGTTCGATATTGTTTTATTTAAAAATCAAAAGAGATATTTGAGAACCGACTTTGACATTAACTTTACAGTCCAAAAATTGATAATTAGAGAGAATTTCTAGAATATTCCATAACATTCTACGACGATCTATTCGAGAACCAAAAGAAATAATCAAAAAGCGACTTACACATTTGTCTAGTAGCAGAAAGAGACATTTGCCAGTATATTCCAGAACATTCCATTAGGTTCTATTTAAGAATCGGAAGAGATATTGAAAAACGGACTGCGACATTAATTTTATAGCTCAAGGATAGACGTTTAGAGAGATTTGTCAGAAAGTTGATGCTTACTAGACAAGGATCGGCAAAGATGGAAGAACTATTTAAAATGATTCAGGCTCTATCATCTCAAATGGCTCAAAACCAGAACGATATGAGACAGACCATTGAACAAAACCAGAACGACATGAGACAGACCCTTGAATAAAATCAAGGCGACATGGAAACAGACCATGGAACAAAACCAGAACGATATGAGACAGACCCTTGCACAAAACCAAAACGACATGAGACGGACATTTGAAGAAAGATTAGATGGTATGCAAGAAAACTTCGACCAAATAAGGAGCAACTCCGAACAGCTGAGAGAAGAATTTAAGGTAGCAAGAGAAGATCTTAAGGAAGAAATAACTCAAAGAATGCAGAATGTAGAAGAAAAGGTGCAAAACAAATTGCAGAATGTTGAAGAAAAAGTGGAGACCAAACTACAGAATGTTAAAGAAGTTTTTCAAACCATGGAAGAAAAATTCCAGGACATGTCAAAGCAGTTTATACAGCTTCAGAAAGAACACAACAAAATAAAAGCTCAGGGATATGTTGTGAATTCCAACCAAAACATTAGGCCTCCAACTTTTGATGGTATGTCTTCCTGGTCCACCTACAAACAACAGTTTGAAGCTGCCGCTGCTGGAAATGGCTGGGACGATGACGAAAAAGCTAGAGCTTTGTTGGTAGCTCTGCGAGAACATGCACTGGTACTTTTACGGTCCATTCCAGCCGAACAAAAACAGAGTTACAATGCTTTAGTGGCAGCGTTAGAAAGAAGGTATGGAGACGAACACTTGCGGAATTTACATTGGTCAGAATTAAATATTCGTCAGCAAAGACCAGGAGAATCATTGCAAGAGTATGAAGCAGATATCAGGAGGCTGATGTACTTGGCTTACCCAGAAATGCCAGAAAATTACAGAGATCCCTTCACGGTGGATCGCTTTATTAACGGCTTGCGAGACACGGACTTAGCAAAGTTACTTCGTTGAGAACGCTTCCATAACAGCAGTGATGTTGATTCGAGCCCTTGAAATTGATTCATCAAATAATATGTCCAGACCAAAAGTAAGAGCTGTGTCAATTCAGGAGGGAGAAAAAATGAGCTTCTTCACTGGAGATGAGGTCAACTTAAAAACGCTAAATCAACTGTTTCAATCACTGATAGAGAAGATTGATTCTTTGAAAGAAAGCTGACGATCCCCTCCAAATGTAAAGTGTTTCAGATGCGGACGTACAGGGCATAATCAACGCGATTGTCGTGTCCAAATGAGGTCTCGCTCACCATCTAGTGGGACAGAGTACCGACAAAGGGATCAGGAAAACTAAAACTAGTCAACGCAGAGGGGCGGGTGTTGGCTAATGGGAATGTAGCCCCCAAAATTTACTCCATTAAGAGCTTAAAATATACTGCTGACAGCCTGAACATCGACGGACAGACAAATTAATATCATAGTAGACACCGGTGCAGCCATATCACCCAAGTAACATTATTACCACTCAAGGTTTTATTAATTTGATTCCTAGGTTATTTAGAGGTGCTGTTATGGGTTTTAGGATTAATTTCGCTACATAAAGGTAATTTATATTGCCAATTACCTCAAGAGGTGTTATACAACCTAAAAGTGATTTATAAAGGGAGCATAATAAAACTGATATTCCTTCTGTTCCTTTTAGATACTTTTGGTTTTATTGATTTCTGATTTATAAAGATGGTCTTATAAAACCCTTTTACCTAAAGTTTTTAAAAAGAAATAAATATAAACTTTGGTCATTTAATTTTTTTCATTACTTTAGGTCATCACATATAATAGAGCTAAAAGGTTATCTTATATCCTTTTGTTTTTATAGTTACCAGTAGTTTAAAAGTAAATATGATTAGATAGGCGGCCATATAGAACCTAGTTTCTTTAAGGTTTTTAAGAGTGGTAAATATAAACTTTAGACTTTTGGTTTTTGCCACTACTTTTAGGCATTTTAAAAAGGTTTTATAGGAAGGCTTAAAGGTAAACTTAATTCTTTTTTATTTATAGTTACCCATAGCTGTATATTAAATATTATTTAAATAGGCGGCCATGTAAAACCTTGTTTCCTTAAGGGTTCGGTTCGGTTCGGTAAGTAAGTAAATACTTTCGTGTTTTATTTTTTTAGGTATTTCTGGTAAAAATAATAGATATCCTAGGTACAGATTGGTACCTACCTATTGCAAGATTGATTATTTAAAGCCCAATAATTAATAATTGTTGAGTTTCCGTCCTCCTGGGTAGGACACCCAGGCTTAGATAAGAGGTTGCCCTCCAACCTGCAGGCACAACGAATATCATTGCACTGGCCCTCTCGATTGTGTCGAAATTGCACGATAAAAAACATTTAAAAGTGATGAATTATACGCTTTTAAACACTTTAAAAAACAAATACAAAAAATTTAAGTGAGGTTATGTTGACTATGTTTACTTTGTTCTTTTTTGTTGGTTTCATAAGGGCACTCAAAAATCCTTGATGCGATACAGTAACAAATAAAACCAAGTAACCACTATAAAACCATAATGGCGTATATAAATTTATTTAAAAAATATTGTAAAGAGAACATCTTTATCTAGTAGTTTTAGCAGTGTTTTTTATGTAAACCAAACAGACTTTTTTAATAGTGAATAGAATTATATATTTTTTTATTTTAAATATTTGTTATTTTGTTATCAAAAAACTATTAAAAAGCATTTTTGAGCTGGCGCGCTTGTTTTGAGAGCTTTCCAGATACGATTTTATCAGAAAAATAAATCTGGCAGGCAATTTGATCATCAACAAAACGACAAACTCGGTATATTTTTATGTGATAAAATAATTTTGGGACTCTAACATTTTTGGCAATTTTGTGACCTAAATTATTTTATATAGCCATTGTGAATCTAAAATATCGCCATAGCTTTTATAGGAAAACTTCTTTACTCTAAAGGTATTATGGTATTCAACAGAATCGCCAGGATACCAAATTTCCAAATCTAGTTTTATAATAGGATAATGTTTCTGAGTTGCTTTTAGAACCTGGCATAAAATAGCTTTAGGCCCTAAAAGGTTCTATACTGGTGGAACCGCTAGAGGGCGAAGCTGGAGTTTATTTCTTATGGTTTTATAGTGAGTTAAATACATAGGTTGCTACCACCAATTGGGGAGTCCCATTTAGGAGGTCTAAGGGGTATATAAGGGTAATGGGAACGTGCTAGCGACCAAACATTGAAACTAATGGTGTTAAGGAAAGGCGCTCGCAACATTTTAGCTTCTGCTATAAATAAAAAAATGTTACTTGGGCATTGCTTAAGTCCAAAATTGCAATGAGATAAAATTCGACCAACAGGAGAGAAAATAACACTTAAGACTGTGACTGGAGAATCCACCGACGTGATGGGGCAGACAAACAGACCTACAGCTGGGAAGATTGAAGATTCGCCTCACTGTATTAGTTGCAGAAATAGAAAACTAATTTATTTTCGGAATGGACTTGATAAGTAAACATGGATTTGCGTTTGATAATAAACTTAATACTCTAAGATTTGGGAATGAAGAGTTCATTTTGTCAAATAGTCACTTCAATTAAGAACCAATAAAGGTCGTGGCAGTATGTACAACAAGACTGGTCGGTAACAGTGAGACCATAACTTTTGGGAGGCTAGAAAGTAAAACATCAAGCTGCGTCGGACTCATAAGCCAACAAAATACACCCAACACCTACCTCGTTGCAAAGTCACTAGTTAAAACCGATAAAGACATCCCGATTAGAGTCGCCAATATTTTCCCAAATAGTGTCAAAATTAATAAGGGGAGGTCGTAGCATTATTTGAACCAGTCCAGAAAGTGACAAGATGTGAAGAGCCAACTTCCGAGGATAAAAGCAAGTTACCAACGGAGTTACTTCAGCAATTTCAGTCAACTTGGCAACATCTCACTCCAGAAGAATTCTGTAAAGCGAGAGAGTTTATAGAAGAACAAAGTAATATCTTTGAAACTAAGAGTAGTTCGGGACGCACAAACCTTATTCAAAATTCCATCAACACGGGCGATGCCCAACCAATAAGAGCCTTCAAGAAGACTACCAATGGCCAAACAAGAAGAAGTTCACAATCTTATTAATAAAATGCTCAGTAACGGTGTTTTTGAAGAGTCATCAAGTCCTTGGTCATCTGCTGTGGTGTTGGTCACTAAAAAGGATGGAAGTACTGGATTTTATGTCGACTACAGGAAACTTAACGATGTGACCAAGAAAGATAGTTACCCACTGCCAAGAATAGACGACACATTAACAACATTGGCAGGATCATATTGGTTTTCTACTCTCGACCAAAAAAGTGGGTATTGGCAAGTAGGAATCTTTGAAAGAGATAAGGAGAAGACAACATTCTCTGCTGGCAGTGGACTTTATCAATTTAATGTGATGCCATTTGGCCAATGCAATGCCCCAGCAACATTTGAAAGACTAATGGATGTTGTTCTACGAGGCCTTACTTGGAAAACCTGCCTAGTCTATTTGGATAATGTCATAGTAATGGGGAAATCATTTCAAGATCATCTAGACAATTTACGAGAAGTATTTTCAAGAATTAGAAATGCCAATCTTAAATTAAACTCAAAGAAATGTTTTCCCGAGAAGGCATCCATACTGACGAAAAGAAGTTACAAGCAATAAAAGAATGGCCTCAACCTCGTGACAAACATGAATTGAAAAGCTTTTTGGGTCTGTGTACATACTACAGACGATTTGTGGAAGGATTCGCCAAAATAGCGTCTCCATTACATAGACTTACAGAAGATAAAGCTTCTTACAGATGGAATACTGAATGTGACCAAGCATTTAGAAGACTAAAAGCAGCATTATGTTCTAGTCCGATTCTCGCATATCCTATTCCAAACGGTAAATTCATATTAGATACTGATGCGAGCAACGATGGCATAGGAGCAGTACTCTCCCAAGTACAAGATGGAGAAGAACGGGTCATCGAATTTTTCAGCAAAAAGCTATCCAAACCAGAGAGAAATTATTGTGTTATCAGAAAGGAGCTCCTAGCCATCATTAAATCCGTAGATCACTTTCACAAATATCTCTATGGACAAGAGTTTCTGATTAGCACGGATCATGCTGCGTTACAGTGGCTCATGAAAATAAAACAACCTGAGAGACAAGTCGCGAGATGGATAGAAAAGCTACAACACTACCATTATCAAATTAAGCACCGAGCGGGAAGGGTGCATAATAATGCAGATGCATTGTCCAGAAGACCTTGCCCTGAAGATTGTAAACATTGCAGGAGAATTGACCAGAAAGACGGAATTACCTACGTGCGTCAGATAAAGTTAGAACCAGATGAAGAATGGATGTCGGCTTCGATTAGAACTACACAACTTGACGACAAAGATGTAGGACCTATCTTGCGATTGAAAGAAGAGAACAAGCCACGACCATCATGGCAAGATATCGCAAACCAAGAATTGATATTCTAATCACTGTGGGCGCAATGGGATTCACTGGTAGAAGAAAACATACTTAAACGTGCCTGGGAAAGTGCCGATGGCCTCACTGTAATTAATCAAGTAGTAGTTCCTAGGAGCATGGTAGACCATATAATGGCCAAATGCCATGGTGGAAAATCAGGCGCGCACCTAGGCATAAATAAAGCTATGGACAAAATTCGAAACCGATTTTATTGGGTCAATTACTTTCAAGATGTGAAAAACTGGTGCCGCCGATGTTCGACTTGCGCAGCCAGCCAAGGTCCCAAAACAAGGTCCAGAGGTCAAATGAAACAATATAACGTAGGCCTGCCGTTTTAACGCATTGTTATTGACGTGGCCGGACCATTTCCAGAAACTAAAAAGGGCAACAAATACATCCTTGTTATCATGGATTACTTTACAGGCCACTACAGTTGCAGAAGTTCTGGTAAATGATGTTTTCAGCAGATTTGGCATTCCTTTGGAACTACATTCAGATCAAGGGAGGAACTTTGAATCAAAGCTTTTCCAGAATCTCTGTGACCTGTGTGCAGTCAGATGGTATGGTTGAAAGATTAATTAAAACAATAGAAGAACATCTTTGCAAAGTTGTTGATGAGCACCAAACAGATTGGGACCAATATATTCCATTGTTTTTGATGGCCAACAGAACCGCCATACACAATACGACAGGAGCTACTCCATCTAGTATCCTGTTTGGTAGAGAACTGCGTTTACCATGTGATATCATGTTTGGTTCACCTGAAGAAGAACACTTGGAGGTTAATGATTATGTCGAACGTTTAAGGCAAAAGCTGCACGATATCCATGAGGTGGTTAGAGAGCGAATAGAAATAGCCAGTGACCGCATGAAAGCGAGATATGACCTAAAAGCAAACTCTCAGAGTTCAAAGAGAATGATCAAGTCTGGCTATACAATCCTCAACGCAAGAAAGGAAGATCACCTAAGTTGACACCACCATAGAAAGGACCTTATAAAGTTAAATAATGATGTAGTCTAGCGAATCCAGAGAAGCCCGAAGTCCAAGATGAAAGTTGTTCATCTAGACAGACTAAAACCTTACCTGGGAAATGTTGATCGAGACGATCAAACCTGAAGCGGAGGATAGTGTTACAAATTTAAGTTATTTAAATTTTATAGTTAGAATTTATTTAGGTTTAGTGTAGTATTAGGTTATCTTATCTTATGGTTGTATTCTTAGTCTAGGTTTTAGTTGCGTTATCTGTGACTTGCGGTCGCAATTAATACGAGAACTTTCCAGGCGTCGAAAACTGCTGGAGAGTTCGAGAGAGATAGACGACCCTATATATAGCGCCGGGGTCGCGCATCGACAGTCAGTCAAAGATAACCAACGGTAGTAATCGCGATATTAACACGAAGTTAATAGGCCGATTAAAGTAGTGAATTATTAACAAGTTATTAGTAAGTTTAAGTGCGTATTTTTGTACATAATTGTCGAAATAATTTGACTTTTTGACGTTTTTTTTGACATTTTGCGAGTTTCATTGAAGCAGTGAACCCTTAACAATATACTAGACGAAAATTATTTTTATTTTGATATACCAGGATTTAACTACTAAATTTAATTGCGAGTGGATTATTGGTTTACGATCATCGGCGAATCTATTGTGGCTCGGTTAAAATTATTTTTATTTTGACATAACTAAGTATTTACCCTTCGAACATTACTTACCTATTGGGTTAAAATGTGATTTTTCGTTTAGGATCACTGGCGAATCTATTGTGGCCCACCTAACCAAGTTTAACCCAATTGTGAGATAAGAAGCCTTCAAAAGTCTTATCAAACTGTTCTATTTGGCAAGGACCTGTGATCAATTAGTGTTGCGTTATTGTATATATTTTAGGTTTTGTGCTTTTATACAATCCTCCGAAGTAAAAAAAAACTATGTTTTGTACACTGTATAAAAGGACCTTTCATGCCGTTTTTAGCAGTGTAAGAAGAATTTTAGAATACCAAGGTTTGACATAGAGATAGCTGTCAATGTGAACCCATATCCCATTTATATTCATTTGGTGGTCCCCGGAGTCATACCTAAGTGTGTACCAAGTAAAAGCAAAATCATCAACATCTTCCTATAGGTTTGAGATACTCTGCAAATATATGGGCACCTAAGCTCACACTAGGTACCATAGTTATAGAGTATGTGTGAGCTAATATAACTAAAAACTGAAATATATTTCATTCAACTCCAGACTCAATTACCTTTCGTTTGATATCACACACAGCATATTTTCACTCAAACTCTAATTTTTGAAATCGACCCCCACCCCTTTTTTAAATAGGTAAACTAAGATGCATTTTGTTTAACTCCAGACTCAATTACATTTCGTTTGATATCACACATGCCATATGTTTACATAAACTCTACTTTTTGAAATCTACCCCCACCCTTTTATTTGGCTTCTGTACGGTGGATTTTGTTCATTTTTAAACGGGACCAACTCGACCCAAGTCCCAGCCTATGTACCAAATTTCATTCAAATCGGGCCAGCGATTTTTGAGTTATGCGCGTTGGTCGTTACAGACAGACAGACAGAGGGCGCGACAAAAAAGTTTCAAAATCATCTGAAACGCAAAGATATATAAAAAATTTTGAAATCGGATTAACTTTTTTTTTCTAGAAAAAATTAGGAGTACCATAGCTCACACTACTATAGTATATAGAAGTAGTGTGAGCTAAAAACTCCCGACTATTAGAGAAAATTATACAATTAACAAAGGTAGGTAAAATTATTGCTACATATTATCACTAATCTTAGAGGAATATAGACTAAATTTAGATAAAAGTAACTAAATGCATGGGGATTTCGGAAACCGTAAGAGATACAATTTTGGTCAAATGAGAAAAAAGTCGCGCTATTCCGTGCCCAATCAAATACAAGGGTTTTCAAAGTATCCAGTAAAAACTAAAAAAACGTGTTTTACGAAAAATTTGCGACTACGGCCAATTGAATGACGGTAACGAAATTAAATAGAACACAAAAAGATCTTTTCAACCATGTATAATAGGAGCCGTATTCTTCAAAGTTTGTGAAGGAAGTGCTCCCGGGAACGTTCCCAGGAAATCGAACTCACTTTTTCTTCCGGGAATGAAAATGTCGTATTCTTGAACGCTCGAAGCGGTTTGTGAGTGCAGGGTTTAGAATCACGCCGTGCAACTCCAGTGCACAACGTTGCCACGTATCTTGCAACTAACCAAAGTGCGTTTTATGCCATTTTATTTTTGAATTCAGAAAGTTTTTTTTCAAATTATTACAAATAAAACCAGGCAGTAATAGTGCCGGGCACTATTCTGAGTTTTCCATTGAAAACTGACAGTTTATCTTTCTAAATTGACATACCAAAGTCCAATTTATAAATCAAGTAGTTTATTTTCCATTAATAATGGCAGCACTATTAATTCCGGCTCTTATAATACACAAAGGCCTAATTTTGAAAGAAGACAGCTGTTCTTATAATGAGAAACTGTCGAATAGTGCACAGTTAGTGCCTGGCTTTTTTTTTTTTTTTACGAGTATGCGCACTCGCAAGGAGATCCCTATCACGCTCGACAAGCGGCAAGTGCGCGGAAATGTTGGTGTGTGGTGCAATAAGTCCCTATTTATCTAAAAAAATTTTAGCTTTAGGGAGCCCTGGCTCGAGACCCTCCCCTTGGTGCGCCTATCTCTACATAAACGTAACTCACACTTATTTCAGGCCAAATGGAGTTATGATTATTATTGTTTAACACTTTGTTTATAGAGGCCTATTAAAGTGCTTTTATATAAGGACACTTGTAGTTGTAAGAACACTACATTATACATTATTTTAAACCGCCTTTAGGTTGAGATAAACGTTTCTCTGTAGTGTCAAATTAATAAACACGCGGCTTTTCTCGCTTCTAAGATGTAATATAATATGTTATATAGCTAGACATTTATATTATGCATTAAAATTAAACACTCTCACTCAATTGGATCTGAAAGTGGAGATATTGCTTTTATCCTATGCACCGCAGTATAGTTTCAATGCATATACATACATATATCTAAATAGGGCTTTACCTAAAAACTCTATTTTTACTTTCGCAAAAAAAACAAATCACAAAACAAATAAGTGAGGTTAGAAACTTTGCCGGAAACTCGTTTTCACCTCGTGAGAGGTGGTGAACTTGAATTTACGGGAGTGTGCTTTGGGGAATAGAGCATTCACCTTTTTACGGTGAGGACTACTCAAATTCTCCTCCCAAAAATTCAAGAATACGTATCCAGGACGGAAAATGTGATTTGATTAAAAAAAACCGTTGTCCACTAGTTGGCTGTGAAACAAATGCCGTAATTGTGTTATTGTCAGTACGGCCCTCCCACTGAAATTGGAGGCAAACACCCGGTGACTTAAAATTGTGTAATCTATTACCAATCGATGTAGCGTAGTTTAAAGAAATCTTCCACAACTATTCCACGGGATACCATAGGCCATTAAATATTTTTACCTTTCTAACCCGCACAGCAATGGCTATAAAAGGTACTATTTTCGACAAAAACATTTTTTTCAGCTAATACCAAGAATGTGGTATTTGGGTGTATTTGGATCTAAGCAATATCGGCGAGACGTCTGTCTGTGTGTGTGTATGCCTGTCCGTAACACGATAGCTCCTAAACCGCTGAACCGATTTGCATGAAATGTTTAGGTAAAATAGATTTCTGCACTGTAACGAGCTGATTAGATTTGGGTCAAAATTCATCAAAAAATTGAAAATATGCTAACTTCATAACAGAACATCGCATCAATATGCAGTTTTCGGAGTATCCTAGAAAATATTTTTCTCAATAATTTATGTTATAACCAAAAACTTCATAGGAGCTTTCGTTTCCGAGATATTTACAAAAAAAAATTTCAAGGCTGACATAGCCTGCAGTTTACTTGGAGTTAATGGGCTAGGAAGGTATCAGATCGGTCATGGATCCATATCTTAATAAATTGGTAAAAAAATTTTTTTAAGTCACAAGCTTTTATAAAATGCAATAAAAATTAAAAAATAATTCTCTAACATTCTATATTATCATAATAATAAAAGCGATGGCCGACTGATCGAAATCTTGACGACGTTAGCACGATAAGATATCCGTATTAATTAAATATCACTATTTGCAAGAATCAATCTAGCAGAAAAATACAGAGGTACCAAACCTGCTATGTTGAATATTCTTTAAGTATTTAGATCACAACTTTAGATTAACTTTTTTTCATTATTGTTGTATTGTCATCGGACCACTATATGTATACCAAATTTCATCCAAATCGGATAATGGGAAGTGTGTCAAAAACGCATTTTTCTATAGATGGGGGTGGGGGTAGGAGTGGTAGGATTTTTTTTTCAATGTTGTGTTGTCATCGGACCACTATATGTATAACAAATTTCATCCAAATCGGATAATGGGAAGGGTGTCAAAAATGCATTTTCTATGGATGGGGGTAGGGGTGGGAGGATATTTTTTAATTATTGTTGTATTGTCATCGGACCACTATGTGAATACCAAATTTCATCCAAATCGGATAATGGGAAGTGTGTCAAAAACTCATTTTTCTATGAAAGGGGGTGGGGGTAGGGGTGGGAGGATATTTTTTTTTTAATATTGTATTGTCATCGGATCACTATATGTATACCAAATTTCATCCAAATCGGATAACGGGATGTGTGTCAAAAACAAATTTTCCTATGGAAGGGGTGGGGGTAGGGGTGGGAGGATATTTTTTTCTTATTGTTGTATAATCATCGGACCACTATCTGTATACCAAATTTTATCCAAATCGGATAACGGGAAGTGTGTCAAAAATACATTTTTCTATAGAAGGGGTGGGAGGATATTTTTTTCTTAATGTGTGTCAAAAACGCTTCACAAGATTTGATAGTTAGTTAGTTAGATAGTTAGACAGAACATCTGAAGTTAAATAAAAGCTTGTAATAAAAAGAAGAATGGCCCACTTGGGCATGTGCTCATCTGTTTTTGAATAAAATAAGTCATTTCAACATTAAAGGACAATAAAGAAAAATATATGGCTAATTCCAAATGGGCGGGGAAATGTTTGCCCCTATAACTCTAAAAGTATAGGTCTGGCAAAAAAAATGGGGACACATTTTTGCAGGACATTATGCATTATTTAACTTTTATCAAAAACCTTTTTTCCTAAAACCTACAAGAATAAGTAATTATAGGCGTTATTTTAACAAGATGACGGCGAGAGCAGCAGTCGCTTAAGGTCGCAAATTTACTGGAAGACTAAAGACCACCAACCTTCAATCATGTCAGAGCCCATCCTTAAACACAAAAACCACTACCTGTCTCTCATTAACTCACTGAAAGTAACATAAGGCTCTCTCTCTCTCTTAGTATGTTATATAAATTAAGAACCCTCAAGTTTCAAAACTTTCACACCTTTTGCAAGCTTCTTCATTAATTTTATTTATCTCTAATGATTGCAATAACATATGACAATAAATGTTTTAGTTTTTCGATTACTTACCCTTCAAAAAATATTTTGTAACTAGTAAATATTATGAACAGTTAAGTTAAAGTACTAAAACATAATGAAGGTTTATAACCTCAAAATGATTATTCCCAGTAGTGCAGGCACTAGAGATACTTCAGTATGCAAAATATGAGGACTGCAGTTTGACAATGGATTCTAGCTGAGCATAGGTCACAGATTAACAATGTTGCCAGGCCAGTTTTTTGTTTTTTATCCCCCTCCTCTTATAGTTGTGTTTGAATTTCTGAAAATTAAATTGACACCCTAAAGCCACAGTGACACAGAAATGCATCAAAAGACCCAAACCCAGACCCTCCATACCTGAAACTTTGATGTTTTTTTTTCAAATTTTCTCAAAAACTAAGCATTTTAGGGAAAAATATGTAATTATCTTTATTGTAGACAATTAAATTTCCTTTTTAACAATATATTAGTTGATCGCTTTGATTGTTGGAGTTTTGGCACTGTCGTCCTTGTGGACAATTATGCCTAGTAAGCCTCAAGTTTGTCTGGCTTGAAGCTACTTATGACTCTAGGTTTTGGTCTTGCTTTTTTGTGTTATCCCTTCTCTTTGGATTTCTATTTTCCTTCTGTAGGATATTTGTTCTTCTCTAAAGTTCCAACTGTTTCTTTGAATCCTCTTCTTCTTCTATATGTTCTTTCCTTCTTCTCTCTGTGCTTTCTTTCTTTTATCTCTATGCCGTTTAGTAACTTCCTTCTTTATTCTTATTGTGTGTATCTCTCTTTTTTTTTAAACATTCGCCCCATCTCTTTCAGTTACTAGATACGTTTTTTTATATATGTATATTTTTTTCCTTTTCTGTAAAGGAAATAGATGGCTAATAATGCATAGGCCTTAGTGGTTATTTTTGAGCCAAAATGTTAAGCCTAAATCATTTATTGTTGTAATCTGCAGAGTTTTTTATGTGCTGGGTGGAAAAAAAAGAATGCCACTTTAGTCAAACTCAGTATGTAGGTAGGTGGGGCACAATAGATCCATATGTGGTTGCGCAGTGCATGGAGGTCCAGGTCCAGGCCTGCCAGGCCTTTTGAATACCATATAAATACAAAAGAAAATAGAGATTGTTTTTGTTGTAGTTTTGTGTTTGAACTACCATTTCATGGTAGGATTTGTTTGTTTCTTTAAAGTTCTCTTACAACTTTTTATTCTGTTACATAAATATTTATGTACATACAGAGCTGTCAGGTACCTCAAGTACAGTACTTGAAATTGTACTTCAAGTACTTGCAAGTACTGTACTTGAAGTACATCTACAATCCACTAAATTGTACTTGGTACTTGAAGTACTTTTGACAATGTACTTCGAAATGTACTTGATTTTGTCAATTACAAAACTTCAAGTACACTAAAATGTACTTCTAGTACATCGAAAGTACTTCAAGTACATTATAAGTAGTTCAAGTACATTCAAAGTACTTCAAGTACATTCGAAGTACTTTAAGCACTTCAAGTACAATAAAATGTTTTTACTTGAAGTACAATGTAGATAGGTGAGATATAAAGTTAAAATGTTGAAGACAAGTTGGAAACCTCAGGGTTGCCACCTGTCCAGTTTTTTTATCAACCTGGCAGTGAAGTCCGGTATTTTAGCAACCTTGATAAGTACGTCTTAATAAATCGCCCAATCGTAATATTAGGTACCTACACACTTATCCAAAGAATATTGCCATAGGCTTTATTATTTGCACACTTTATTATTTCGTGGAACAAGAAATTCAAATTCAGTGTGAGAAACTACTGCAGCACTGTCATGCCATCTATTGAGGGGTGTCGGTAGAACGGTAGTGCAGTATGGGAGTTGCGGCTCGATTTTTGGCGATCCACGTACTCGCCGAGCAGCAGACGTAATTTTTACGTTTAATTAAGCTTGGTTTAAAGAACCCGAAAATTTGTTTAGTCTTTGACTAGGTACACCTCAAAAGATTCCTTGGATATTTACGGTTGTTATGTTTATTTAGTTTGACAAACAAATAAATCGCCGAAACAATCGTAATATTAGGTACACACTTATCCAAAGAGTATTGCCAATAGGCTTTATTATTTGCACGCTTTATTATTTCGTGGAACAAGAAATTCAAATGCAGTAGTTACTGCAGCACTGTCATGCCATCTATTGAGGGGTGTCGGTAAAACGGTAGTGCAGTACGGGAGTTGCGGCTCGATTTTTGGGGATCCACGTACTCGCCGAGCAGCAGACGTAATTTTTACGTTTGATGAAGCTTGGTTTAAAGAACCCGAATATTTATTTAGTCTTTGACTAGGTACACCTCAAAAGATTCCTTGGATATTTACGTTTGTTATGTTTATTTAGTTTCACAAACAACTTTTTAAGCAGTTTCTGTAGGAATGATTTAGGTGGGCTATTATAAAAATAGTACTTTCTATGAGTGAGTTATAAATTATTGACGGTAAGAACAGAAAAATCTTGAATTTTATTTGAATTTAGACTGCAATATTTTAGGCCTTAAAAGTTTAAAATACAATTGAACCTCACTTACTCGAACTTTCTATAACTCAATGTTTTTGTTGTCACTATAAGTTATAGAAGTTTGATGGTATTGATAAATTCAGAATACTTACTTTATTCTGTTAAAATACTGATAAATATGTAGTTTTTACAGGGTGTCTTCAAAAGGTCTGTACAAAATCTTGCTACACAAATTGTTCTCAAAATAAGCTAATTTTTAACAACTTACTTCCATCCAAAATTGCTCAGTTTCTAAGATAAAGGTGTTAAAACTAAACAATAAAAATCAATTTTTTTTAAATTTATTGACATTTTTTAACATATTATTTTGAAAATTGGTACTCTAATGATTTTCAGAATGCTAAACTCGAATATGTTTTCACTATCGCTGTTAGAGGGTGCTCTGTTTTTCTGAAGGTTTAAAATTACCATACCTTTTTTTTAATGTAGGTATTTTATAAATATTATTATTTTATATGTTTTATTTTATTCAAGTACAAGTACTTCAAGTACTTCTATTGTACTTCAAGTACTTTTATTGTACTTCAAGTACAGTACTTGGGGAAAATCAAGTACTTCTATAATGTGCTTGGTACTTGAAGTACATTTGAAAAGAAAATGTACTTAGTACTTCAAGTACTTTTACAAATCTGAATGTACTTGGTACTTGTACTTGAAGTACTTTCATAATGTACTTGTGACAGCTCTGTGTACATATATACTAAAATTTCAAAAAAAGAATTTCTTTTCAGTTACCTTTGTGGGTTTTCTTTTTCTTTCTTTCTTTTTCCTTGGTGATCAACAACAAACAAAAATAAAGATTTTCTATTTTTTCCCTTGACCAAAACTACTTCATCAGAGTTTTATAGGTGGACAACCTACTTTGTGTTTAAGGATACACAGTAAAAGCTTAAAATTACCATGCAGTTACAAAATACCTCACAAAATACTTACATAAATATAAAACAATAAACCTATAAAGGAAGAGATCGAGAAGATGTTTATTACATGTTTTACCTGATTTTCTTAAAAACCAAGCTCTATATCAAAAAATGTTATCTATACTTTATTGTACAAAATAAAATTTCCTTTTAAACAATGTATAGCAAGATAAGTTTCATCTATAAAAATTTAGGGACATCTGTAAATTAGATCAATTTAAAAAATCACTAAACTTACCAATTTTTTTACAAGTTTTACCCCTGATTTAAAAGTTGCCGTTTGTTAAAGGTGGGCAAAGTTCGGCATTGTCATTCGCAAAAGTTGGAGATAATTCACCTTTATATTTAGCCATTAGAGATTCATAGTTGGCCACATACATCACACTTAGTTAGTTTATTCTTTTATTTTCCTTTTTTTTTCTTTATGACAAAGTCAGAAAAGGTTAGAGGCTCCATTTTAAACCAAAAAAACTAAGAAAAAAAACATTTTTTAGGTTATTATTACCGAACAGTTGCAAATAGAAGATGGCAGCATATAAATGCTAAAATCTGTCTACAAACTGTGAATGTCAACTGTGAATGGTAACTTATAAATCACGGCTTATCCAATTTTCTCAGAACTTAGTAGAAATTATTTTACACTTTATTGCAGAAAATGAAATTCTCTTCACAAAACTGTAAAAGTGAGTGGGGTCAGACTCTCAAGCAGGGTCCATTTATTGGGAAAATGTAATTTAAAAATGGATTTATAGTACCTACCTAAAATTACTGTATTTTAGCTGTTTTGATATCCCACAATATTTTGTAAAATATACTTGAAAAGAAGGAGAGTACATGTACTTTCTGTTAGAAATTAATAGAGCTTTTGTGAACCATGGCTTATTTTTTTTTCTAATTTGGAGGGAGAAGTTAGGGCAAAAAATTGTACTTGTGTTTCACGTGCACCCTCTCCCTAGAGCTATTCTAACCTGCATATAATTTTAACATCCTTTAGAAGCTTGATTTTTCGAAACTCTAGCATTTCACTCCTTTTGACTCCTACCTAAATGAATAATTCAAAAATAAACAATAACAATCACAGAACACCAAGGGGATAACAAAGCTGATTTCAAAGCATGGAATACAAATGGACTGAGCACACGTACGTTTTAAATATATCTGTACTGGCAAAGGGCCTCTAATAACTAATAGGCTATAATTGTGCCTGGCACTATTTTGACACATTCACATTGAAAACTGACAGTTGATCCTTACATACCAAAGTCGGATTTAAAATTTTCGTCGTTTATTTTCAATTAATAAAAGAAAGCACTATTTATTCCGGCTCATATAATAAACAAAGGCCGTGTGTTGAAAGATCACAGCTGATATTACAATGTGAAGTTGTCAAAATTGTGTCTGGCACTATTATCAGCGACAAAATATTTATTATTTTCTCTATGTATTATATTCAACGATGTTGAATTAGAAGGATGCGCTGCATCAAGTCGATCTGCCTAGCAAAAGTGGTTGCACTAGGCGGAGCCTATTCTAGCACCTACATCGCGCTGAGCCCAGGGCCGGACTACAGTAATTTCCTGTTTAATAGGGCATCGCTATTAAGAAATTGGGCATTGAAATGTGTATGAAAGAGATTCCTACATATAACATAAGCTTTATTAAATGGAGGGATGGACAAGAGTGCCAAAATATCTAGATATAAATTACTAAATATAAAACTTTCTCCGTTCCTGGAAGCTTTGCAATATAACAAGAATAATAAGCTTAATTATGAATAACAAATATTAAAAAGCTACCAAAAAAAGAATCACTTGCAGCGGTGAGTCCAAGGTGGGGGACTAGGGGCAAATGCCTCCCGCCAAGAATTTTTTCTATATACGCTAAATAGGTAAAATATGAAAGCGTCTTTTTTAGTATTATTATTATTATTAAAATTGTACCACTTAGTCATACTGGAATATATTTACCCTGAACAACGAACCTGCAGAATTTTTTGCCTGCGGTGCCAATGGTGCCATAAGTACCTACTTACCTTGAAATATCAGGAATGAACAGTGACAGATCAGAGATAGAAATAAAAAAAAACAGGAATTAAAAGGGACCGTTTGGGAAATAAAAAGTAAAAATTAAAGATGAAAAGTGACAGATCAAAGATAAAAAGTATAAAGCCCTGAGAAAACCAACGAACACCTAAAAACTTCAAAAAAAATTCAAAAGTCCAAAAAAATGTGTTAATTGCCTTTTTAACCCTTGACAATTGTTGCCCTCGCAACACTCGTAGTACAAACCTTTCGCCTTGAAATAGAAAGTCCCCAGCTTATCCCTTAGTATATAATATAGCCATAACAAACACAAAAAAAGCACTTCTGATTCCGCCACTGATTCTAGGTAGCACAAATGCAAAATCTGGGGGTAGCTCTACAAGGTAAAGCTGTAGATTACTTGGTTCAAAATTTTAAGATTTAGCTACACTTACCTTAGCCCCAAAGTTGCTATTAGCTGAGATACACAGTGTTAAACTCTATTTTTTCATTTCAATTTTTTCAGTAAATTTTGTACTAATCAATAATTTTACAAAAAAATTTAAGGTTTTTTTGATAGAGCGATTCGATTTTGATAAAAAATTTGGTGTATATTGTACAGTGTGTTCTCTGGATTACTACCATTATATTAAAATCGGTGTAACTTTTTGTGCCTTGGTATTATGTAAAAAAGTTATACTATTTTTATGCGGCTCAGGGCAACAGTTTTTGAGATTTTTGCATTTTAAGTTTTTATTGCATGGGTCAAAAGTTATTAAAGAAAATAATAGGTGAAATAACAAAATTTGCAAAAATGCAATAAAAACTTTAAATGCAAATATCTTGAGAACCGTTGTTCGGGGCGACGAATTTATTTACCTTTTTTACATACAAATAATGGGGAAAATAATATTTAAAAAAAAAACTAGTATACGCCGAGGCACAAAGAAGTTACACTTATTTTAAATGTAAGGCTAGGAACCCAGAGAACACCTTGTACAAGTTATTGAATCGAAATCGAATCGCTTGTTACAAAAAAATTACTACCCAATTTTCAATGTTAATTGTAAAAAAGTTATTAAGGAAGGAAGACGTGAATTAAATATGTCACAAAATTTTTACTCATGCAATAAATACTTTGAAATGCAAAAATCTCGACAGCTGTTGCTCGAAGCGACATCAAAAAGTATAATTTTTTTATATAAAAATGAAGGCAAAAATCATATTATAAATAAAAACTGGTATACACCTAGACACAAAAAAATTACACCGATTTTAATGTGACCCAGAGAACACCCTGTATTATGTACCATAATTTTTTTGCCGAAAACGAATTGCTCATCCCAAAAAAATTCCAATTTTCTTGCAAATATATTGATTTGTAAAAAAGATATTAAAGAAAAATTAAATGAAAAATAAAGTTTAACGCCGTGTATCTTGATTAATATCAACTCACTTGTACTAAGGCAAGTGAACCCAATTCGTAATATTTTGATCCAAGGAATCTACAGTATTATTATATACCATTAGTTCCGGGACACCTTGTACATATGATATTCTTATTTTTTATAATTTATACCTACCTGCAATACTAATTGTACCATTATAAAAATATATGAAATTATATAGTACGGGCCAGTATTATGTTTACAATTTCATATGAAATGGTATTCCACTAATTATTTATTTATCGACGCCTTGTCAACTTCTACAGCCAAGCACTGCATATCAAGCCATTCTTAAACTTCACAATTTTCGTTAAAAATATCCAAAATAGTTCAACTAAATTACTAAAACCCAACAAAAACCGCACACGAAACTCGAACAGCTGACTTGACGTAAATCTAGCACATACAAGTGAAAAGTGAAACCGTTTTGAAACAGGCATGACGCCTCCCTTCTATTCAATCTCGTTGATTATATTATAAGCGTGCCGGCATGTGGGATTTCAAATGAACCCAAACGTATGGCTTGGATAAATTCAGTGTCTTGAGAATGGGTGTCGCGCTCTCAGCGCATCTCATTTTTATAAAACACCCAAGGCGAATTTTCGTGCTATATGTTTTGACACAGTGTGGTTCAATAAATACGTCATGAATTGGTGACGTTTCATATCTATATTTTCGAATTTATGTACGTTATACGATGAAATACCGTTCACCGAGGTGTAAATTGTGAAATTATTTTTAATATTTTAGTAAAAGCTAAATAAAATTAAGAAGCAATATGTCTCAATCAAACAAATAAAAATGCAAACTCCTCATCCTTTTCAATCAAGCTTTGTAACGCATTACATTTATAATATATAATAAGCGACGATAAACACCGCAGAGTTCCATATTTAATACATATTCATCTATAAAAGCCGATGCAGGAAAATAGACCGGCATCACTCTTACAAGTGATCAACCCAGTACACCACTGAAATATGTGGTCCCTACTAACCCAGGACACCACTGAAATATGTGGTCCCTACTAACCCAGGACACCACTGAAATATGTGTCCCTACTAAACATAACCAAGTAAACCCCCACTATGGTGGTTAGGCTTTATGGCCCATAAGGCCGACTCTTTCCGGCCTATAAGGTCTATTCCTTATGGCCCCTAGGTCAACTCTCCCCAACCAGCATCCCCCCTTATTACATTATTTAATTTGGCATTCTATTCTTGTTAACCTATTTTATGTATATACAATACACGTATAAATGTGGATTCTTTATACTTAATTTTCATATTCCCCTTAATCCCTCAGTCACAGGGCACTAAATAACAAACCTTGTGACATATATGGTAGAGAAACCACTTGTCACAAATATAGTCGTGACATATATGGTGGAGGCGCCGTTTTCTTTCTTTCCCTAATATCTCCATATATTATGGGAACCTCTCTCACCCAAGCATAATTTAATTTTTTACCTACTTCTAAGGCCATTGTGCATTCGCACCCAACACGATCAAAAAGTACTATTCGTGTTTAGCACAAAAAATCTCTTCCTTGCCAGAAAGGCAATATCTCGCTTCAAAATCAAAAAAAATTTATCAGGAGCATATAAGCAGCAGAAGGTTTATATAATAATTAATTTTTTTCTTTTATTATTATTTCGCAGTTAATTAATCAAACAAACAAGATGACCCAAAACCACTGCATACCATCCCCGAGGCATAGCAATTCAAGTGACGTCAATCCAGGCAACAACCGCTCGTCGCGACGCACCAACACCGTCGTCGTAGGTACCATTGGAATAGCCAAATTCTACAGCGACCCCACAGATTGGCAACAACTCGACTGCAGCAATATTTCTTCCATTTTTGGGTTACTGTCGGACCGAGTAGGCAGTAGCACAAAGGGAAATAAGAAGACAGCATCCACGCAGAAATACAATCTGCCACCGGCGCCACTTCAAAGTGCAGCAAGCCAAGAAGTCATCTTTAGTCCCGCAAACATGTTAAGCCATGCTGCACCAGAGTAATTCAGGTCCAGCTCGCACCGCTCCTGCTCAATCTGACTCTCACTCCGAACCAGGGACGCGGATATTTAAAAGGTCAGGTATTAGTTTTCGTTACTAATTATTTATTTACGTAATATGGGCCTTAATTTATTTTTCTTAATTTTACACAACAAAATTATTTCTATTTAATCCTTATTTCTATTAAACTCACTGCAGGTACAAATTTTATTCAAATCGGTTAAAAATTTACGAGATATTAGCATTGGCGAACCTATTAAAACAGACATATAGTACTCATTCAGACAGACAAAAAAAGACTCTCGCGAGTCAGCATACAAAATAATTAAAATTACTTAATACATTTTTCACATTTTTATTTAAATATAAAGCATACTTTTTTTTATTAAATCAAATTACGTATTAAAGTTACTAATAACTAGTAGGTCACAAAAACCCTACGTTAGCAAAAATATTTTTGTACGTACCTATATGTGACATTATTATAAAAATGATACATGCAATTTATTGTTTTGGTTTAATTTTTAAAATGCAAAATACCTACATGACCTAGGCTGCTAATGTTTACAAACTTTTTATTATAAAAATAATGGTAAAATATTTACTGATTTTGATTCTACTTTCAGCACTCTTTTTAAATACTCAAGTTATTTTTTTTTCTTATTGAATGCACTGAACCAATTTTTCTAAACTAGTGATGCTGGTAATTTTTTTATACATATGTTACTTAAGACAAAGATACTTTTTTTAACTATTTATAATGATTAAAATTTGATTAATAAGTAGGGATAAATATAATTACTGAAACATTAAAATACATTTTCAGGATCAGTTCATAACGTATAAAATAATTTAATTTTTTTTTTGATTTTCGAGGCAATTTAAATTTTTTAAGGGCTTAATAAATTTAAAAATCTTATTAGCAAACGGTAAAGTACCCAACAATTTTTAAAAATGTTTATTTTAAAAATGCGTCCAATTAAAATGGTTGAATGAAATGCCTAAAATGGAAGTAGTTGAAAAAGGGCACAAAGTTGCTCAAAAGAGTCCAGAAAAAGGACCGTGTATACTGTAAAAGTACAGTTTTAAAGGGCACAAAGATGCTCAAAAGAGTCCAAAAAAAAAAGGACCGTGGATTAGTATACTGTAAAAGTACAGTTTTAAAGGGCACAAAGATGCTCAAAAGAGTCGAAAAAAAGGACCGTGGGTTATTATGCTGTAAAAGTACAGTTTTTTAGGCTTCAAGGAATGCGAAAAATGGCAGTATTTGAAAAAGGGCACAAAGTTGCTCAAATCAATCCAAAAAAGGACCGTGAGCTATTATACTGTAAAAGTACAGTTTTGAAGGCATCGAAGAATGCATAATAGACTCACAAAGTTGCTAAAATTAATGGGTTGTATTAAAATATTGTGAAGAAGCTCATATAAAGAGTTAAAAAAGGGGCATCTTTGCCTAAATTGTTGATGATGATATTGAGGTATAAAAAGGCGCACAGGGATATAAAGGTCCCAAATAAAAAGTTAAAGGGTACTTACTGAATTGTTAAAAAGAAAGATTAACTAAGAATTTTGATTTTCGTTTTTTTAATGATTTTTTTGAAACTGATCCTTAAAGCCTGTTAATATTTATATTGTGTTACAATTTTATTTATTTAGTCCATTTTATTGTTTCAGCAAGATACAAAAGCTAACGGGCCACATCCAAAGGAAGGTAGATCCAAAAATCTTAGAAATCCTTCCAGCTAGATAATGGTCGCTCCTATCGAAGAAGATGTAACCAGCCAACCGGAACAATAAATAATATTTGCAAGCTACCACAAAGATGACCACCCGGACCTGGATACCTCTTCCTCGAGCGGAATAGAAGATACTAGTTACCAATGTTCAATATAACAAAATTATAAATTATTTTTTAAGTTAAGCATTGGGGGCCAATGCTTATTGGAGAGAGGGCATATGTCATAAAATAGTTTAAAATTTAATTAAACCACTATAAAAACGTAGCAATAATCAATATTGCTGAGTATGCACAAATTTCATCTATAAAAGCCGATGCAGGAAAATAGACCGGCATCACTCTTACAAGTGATCAACCCAGTACACCACTGAAATATGTGGTCCCTACTAACCCAGGACACCACTGAAATATGTGTCCCTACTAAACATAACCAAGTAAACCCCCACTATGGTGGTTAGGCTTTATGGCCCATAAGGCCGACTCTTTCCGGCCTATAAGGTCTATTCCTTATGGCCCCTAGGTCAACTCTCCCCAACCAGCATCCCCCCTTATTACATTATTTAATTTGGCATTCTATTCTTGTTAACCTATTTTATGTATATACAATACACGTATAAATGTGGATTCTTTATACTTAATTTTCATATTCCCCTTAATCCCTCAGTCACAGGGCACTAAATAACAAACCTTGTGACATATATGGTAGAGAAACCACTTGTCACAAATATAGTCGTGACAATATCAGCAATTTTAGACACGCCAAAGTTCCAAATTTAATACTATTGAGAAATAGGTTTTTTTAATTTTAGGTCAAAAATCATATTTAGCGACACTCCAAAGTTCTAAATTTCATAGATATCGGTTCATAAATAGGAATCTTCGCCATTTTGAATCCGTTATTTTGAGTGATAATTAATTTTTTCTCATTTCAAAACAAAATATTGTTACAAAACCTATTTTTCTCATTTTGGTCAAAAATTAGGTACAGGGGCCCATTGTGCAGCTCTATGAGATGGACAGCAACAAAAATTAGCTGTGCTTTAAAAAGAGATACAAATGAATATGTTCTAAAATTACAATTTAAGTCTACAGCTAATTCACGACGTCTTATTAACTCTAATTTTGACCAATGTCAAATCAGCGCATTGATAAATTGGACACCGTTATGCAATAAGGAACCAACTGACTCTCTTACTGTTTTGAGAAAATCGTGAAAAACGTGTGAGTTTTACTCAAATTTAAATTTTTGTAGTTTTGCAAGATAGTTCTATTGTCCCGCAGATGGCGCTGACATGATAAAACTTTTAGGGTCACTGCATCCTGGAAGCCTGGCGTCTCCAGGGCCTGGAAGCCTGGCGTCTCCAGGGGTAGCGACACGAGTGTCAAAATCGCACTCAAATTTCCATAGACGTTCGTGAAAAAAACAGTTTTTTATACAGTCTGAGAAAAAAAAATGTTTTAATAACACTTAAAAAGAACTCGTTTTTATACAGCTTAAGAAATAAAAAATATTTTCCTTGAGTTTTTGGGTTGTGAGTATTTATTGTAGGTATATTAATTGTTAAAAATTATTTTCTTTTAAATATTATTTGTGTTTTTTGTAGAAAAATAATACGTACTAAATACTCTGCCAATATATGGGCCCCTAAGCTCACACTAGGCACTATAGTTATAGTGTACGTGTGAGCTAATATAACTAAAAACTGAAATATATTTTATTCAACTCCGGACTAAATTACCTTTTGTTTGATACCACACAAGCCATGTTTTGACTTAAACTCAAATTTTTGAAATCTACTCCCACCCTTAAAAAAACAAAAACTAAAATGTATTTTGTTGAACTCCGGACTCAATTACCTTTCGTTTGATATTACACACGCCATATTTTCACTTAAACTCTAATTTTTAAAATATACCCCCACCCTTTTTTTTAAATAAATTAAAATGTATTTTGTTCAACAGCAGACGCAATTACGTTTTGTTTGATATCACACACGCCATATTTTCACATAAACTCTAATTTTTGAAATCTACCCCCACCCTTTTATTTGGTTTGTGTTCGGTGGATTTTGTTCATTTTTAAATGGGACCATCTCGAGCCAAGACCCAGCCTAGGTACCAAATTTCATTAAAATCGGCCAAGCGGTTTTTGAGTTATGCGCGTTGGTCGTTACAGACAGACTAATAGACAGACAGACAGACAGACATACAGACAGACAGACAGACACACAGACAGACAGACGGCGCAACAAAAAAGTTTCAAAATCATCTGAAACGCAAAGATATATAAAAATTTTTGAAATCGGAGCAACTTTTTTTTTCTCGAAAAAATTAGGATCACCATAGCTCACACTACTATAGTATAGTATATGTGTGAGCTAATAAATAAACAAAAAAGACAAAAATACATTTCAATGTTAAAAGTTTATTAACAGTACATAGTATATCAAGGGATAAAATAAAACTTTTATCACGATGTTTATACGCTATTTTTCGCACTGCTTAGTTTTTTCCCATTTTTTCCCAATTTTTGGATGTTTTTAGATTTTGTGGTTTTTTTAAGTCCCGTTTTATCTCAATTTTTAAATTTTATCAAAAGACAAAAAATGCCCAAATACAGTTCGAGTTTTCGTAAGGTTCGGCTTTAATTACTTATAATTTTATAGTACATTTCATATAAATATCTTAATATTATTGTTCGAAAGCATAAACTACGAAAATCATATTCTTCAAACGGAAAATTGTTAGAAAACGTTTTCTTTGAACAAAAGATTATTCGAAAACGTTTTCTTCGAAAGGAAAATTGTTCGAAAACATTTTTAATGAACGGAAGTATTGTCTTCAAATAGAAATGTTTTCAAAAACATTTCTTTGAAAACAAATTTCTCGAAAAAAAAATGTTTAGCCCTGACTTGCCAAACTTAACACAACTCATATGGTTCGACTAATGGGGACTTTTTTTAACAATTTCTGAAAACTTCCCTGACTTCTTTCTCGAGATCCTACCGGGTGTGAAACCAAAACGAACCAACCGAAACATATTTTCGAAAAATGATTTCCCTAAATTACCTTTCCGGTCCTCATTTTGGAAGGTTGAAATCGGTGTTACTCTAACCTTTCTCAATTGAGCGCATCAGGGGGTATCTGGACCGGTTCGGATACGTTTGCGATCAATTGACAAAGTTTAGAAAAATACCAATTTCGACCTTCCAAAAGGAGGAAAGTAGAAACATTTTTAGACAGTTTACGATCCCGGGAAAGAAGTCAGGGTTTTTTTGAAAAAATATGTTAGAAAGACCTTGCCTTAGTCAAACTATATGAATTGTGTTTTATTTATTTTTTATTTTTTTATTTTCAACGGTCATGCTATTCACAAAAAGAAAAATCACAATAGTATGAACTATAACTAACATTATGTAGTAATAATTATTGAGCAAATTTTTTCACAAACTTGTTGAATTGTTGTAAAGTTACATTAAATAAATCTACATCGATTTTATTTAAAGAATTTGCCATTCTAGTAAGAGGAGAGTTTATCCCATGTGCAGTTCTATGAAATTGCACAAACAATAAAGAATAATTTCTAGTCTGTCTTTGTGGAACTTGAAAAGAGATCATTTCTAATAAGTTAGGACAATCAACATTATTATTTATAATTTTAAACAGTAACCTGGTATCCATCATAAACCTCCGCTTTTCCAAAGATTGAATACTCAATAAATTCTGTAGAGATATGTAGTCAATATGATCTTTTGGTATTTTTAGTTTGTAGTTTATTAACCTTAAAAACCTACGCTGAATTTTTTCTAACATATCTATATATTTAAAGTAGTGCGGATTCCAAATTTGACTAGCATACTCAATCAGTGATCGCACCAGAGAACAGTACAACAATTTAAAGCAATATACGGTATTGAATTCCTCTATATGCGATATAAACCCTAACACTAGGAGACTTTTGTTGCAAATATTCTCAATGTGCAAATTAAATTCAATTTTTTGATAAAAAATAACACCTAAGTCCTTAATTTGATCCACACTGTTTAAACTAGTAGATCTTAAGATGTAGTCAAATATTATTGGTTTATGAATTCTGAAATATCTCATGACACTACATTTGTTTAAGTTCAATGATAAATTGTTATTTTGGCACCATAAATTAAGGGCAAGCTCTACAAAACACTTTGAAACCACAGGGGCAAAGGTGTGCGTGAAAGGAACCTTGTGGAGCTGGACTTTGCCAAAAATTTGAACCAATCCCATCAAATTACGAAATAATCGTAAAACTCCAGGGCCGGTTTTTAAATCTGACAACCTGCATAAAAAACCCATGTAAAAGCTCTATTTTAATTCCGGAAGTATTCCTTTTAATTGTCTAACGAAAATCTGATTCCCTTTATAACACGAAAGAAGATACGAAATATAAAAATACCTCATGTGGGCAAAGATCTAAGTCATCCAGGTCAACCAGTCTTGCTAAACGAATAACCCATTGTGTCGCCGGCGGTCGCTTGGCCTTCTTGAAATCATGTGTGTGTGTGTGTGTGAAAAAATGCAAGTTTAATAAAATGCATTTGAATAATCTAATAAAATATATCAATTGATGAATAAATTTCTTTTAGTGCAGGCACTGTAGGTAGTTGAGTATGCAAAATATGAGGACCGCAGTTTGACAATGGATTATAGCTGACAAAAGGTCACAGATTAACGATCTGGATGTTGCCAAGCCAGGTTTTGGCCCAATTTTTTTTATTCCCCCTTTTCATATAGTCGTGTTCGATTCTGAATACTTAACTAAGTTGACGCCTTTAAGCCATAATGACAGAGAAATTAATCAAAATTGTGTAAAATCCAACCTAAAAATAAAATTATATTAGTTTGTTAAATTTTAGCTGCAAGAACCCCCAAAAACCCCTCAGACCCCCCAAAACCTGACATTTTGAGGATTCTTCAAATTTTCTCCAAAACTAAGCTTCTTAGGAAAAAACATGTTATTACCTTTATTATAGACAATAAAATTTCCTTTTCAACGATGTATTAGTCAGTGAGGTACGACCAATGAGAAACTCTTCAGCGGCGTCCGTTTATTGAGGTGATGTAAAAAAATTAAAAAAAGAAACATGTTTATTACATGATTTACTCGCTTTTCTTAAAAACTAAGCTCTTTAATAAAAATTGTGTTCTATATTCGATTTTAGACAATGAAATGTACTTTAAAATGATCTATAACAAGGCCAGATTTTTTTATTTATAACAACTTAGGGTCGTACGTAAATTACATCAATTTTAAAAAATCATTAAACTTACCAAATTTTTTAACAAATCTTGTTCAATTTTTTGAAAAACTAAGCTTTCTGGGAAAAATTTTATTTTATACCCTAATGTTAAAAATGAAATCCCCTTTTTAAAAATGTATAAGTTAGTGCGGTGAGACTAATACCAAACTTTCCAGCGGCGTCCGTTTATTGAGAAAATGTAAAAAAAATAAAAAAACCACATGTTTGTCACAGGTTTTACCCGATTATCTTAAAAAGCAGGTACTCTATCAAAAATGATCTTCTATAATCGATTGTAGACAATGAAATTTTCTTTGAAATGCTGTATCACAAAGAAAAATTTAGCTTTAAATTAAAATTTAACAGGCGTCCGTAAATAAAATCAATTTTTACAAATCAACAAACAAATTAATTTTGTTACAGGTTTTATCCGATTTGCTCAGAAGCTAAGCTCAATTGGAAAAAATGTATTCTTAACTTTATTGTAAAAAATAAAATTTCTTTTTTATCGATATATAATTCAGTGATGTTTGGTTAATGACAAACTCTCCAGCAACGTTCGTATATAAGGGTCAAATAAAACAAAAAAATAAAATCATTTTTGACACATGCTTTAACCGATTTTCCAAAAAAAAACAAGCTTTTTAGAAGAAATATGCTGTTAGCTCCCGCATAATTTCGCGGTTGTTTTTATTTTTTTTAAACCACACAATTGGATGACGGACAGAGTACATTTTTCGCGCATTTTGACATGCGCACCAAGAATCAGAGGGATCCTTTCTACCGCCTCGAGAAAAATGGCGTGTTAACTACTTTCTCCAACATTTACAAATTTCTACACTTGAAAGTGCTCGATTTTGGTGTACCGAAGCATAGAACTGGAAACTTCAGCCCTTCAGCTACGTGGTGCCATCATTAGATCCGGAAAGGGGCCCCTGAAACGTGGAGAAATTGGCTGCAAACTGGTGAGTACTTTGTTTCTGATTTCCGTTGTGTGGTAACAGCAATTAACCTATGGACCTTAATTATTTCGTGATTTCGTATCAATATATTTATGTTTGTTCGCGCTTTCATTTAATAAAATATATACAGTCCACTGTAGTTATCGTTTTTCTAATTGCGGGCAAACATAAAGTGTTCCTTCGAGCCAAATAAATAAATTTACTCCAAACGACGGTATTAATAAGTCGGCCATTTTCACATTTTCGCCGAGATCACACGGCCTTGAATTTTGCCAATCGTATTGAACCGTAGATTTTCGTTCGTTCGACCTTCGGTTTCGGCGCCGTTCACCTGTTTTCCGTCCGCTGCTATGGTAACGCAGGGTTTACCGCGTGGTCATTTCAGTAAACAAAAATCGAGAATCAATCAAAACAAACAAACAACATTTCTGTGATTAGATTTGTTCCATACCATTTCGATATTAAAACATTTTTCATCAATTGCGATAAATTAGTGCATATTTTCGACAATTCGTCATTTTTCTATTTCAGAAGCATTACTTTAGCGCTAATTGTATATTTACCGACAATTTCGTCATTTCAAAGGTAAAATCATGTCTATCAAAAACGCCGTGCAAAAACGCAAGGGTTTTTTATCTGCGATCACCGAGTGTTATGTGTTTTCACAAACTGCGGCAACCGATGCAAAAGCGAGAAACGAGTTTCAAGTGAGGTATTCCGACTTGGATGAAACCTTCGATAAATGCATGCTGGCACATAATGATGTCATTATGTTGATAGACGACTCGGACGACGAGGAGTTTAAAACGCAGGATGCGATCCTTTCAGAAGCTCGTAAATATTTTTATGCGTGTAAAGGGGTTTACTCTGAATTATTTCCGGTTGAGGCCCCATCCTTTTCGCGATCATATGTTCGTCAAAACGAATCTGAAACTCCAAAACTCAAAGAGTTAGGTATTCCCATATTTCGAGGTGATAAAAAATTATGGCCAAGCTTTTTCGATCTTTTTAATAACATAGATCAAAACCAAAGTCTAAGTAACGTTCGAAAACTTCAATATTTATTTTCATATCTCGAGGATGAGCCTTTAAAATTGATATCAGGGATTAGCTTATCTGATCAAAATTATAAAATTGCTTACGACAAATTAGTCAATAGATATCAAAACAAGCGAGACCTCGCGAATAATGCTTTAAGCACAATTATGAACTCTACATTAAAAAACGAGTCAGCTAAAGAATTGCGTAATTTAATTGACACCTTTTCAGAATCCCTAGAAATTTTAAAATCACTTAGCTTTGACGTTGACAGTTGGGACTTTATTATTTTTTTCATTCTGTTAGAAAAATTGGATATTCCGACGCGTTCAAATTTCAAAATGAGTCACGCCAATACTAATACCGAAATTCCCACTTTTCAGTCACTTTTTCAATTTCTAGAAAAAAGATGTAGAGTTTTGGAATCACTTCCTCAATCAACAGCACCCAAAAAGGTGACTACCTATCAAAAATCAAATTCTATACAAAATCAGTTTGGGCAAAAGCCTACCTATCAAAAATCAAATTCTATGCCAAATCAGTTTGGGCAAAAGCCTACCTATAAATCATCCAATTCGCCTTTTATAGTACTGGCTGGCACCTCAACTAATTCAAGTACGAGAATAAAATGTTTCCGGTGTAATCAAGGTCACGTGCTTTCGAAATGTCAAACATGTCTTGACCTCTCACTTATCGATCGCCTATCTTTCGTCAAGCAGAAAAAATTATGTCTAGCGTGTTTTCATCCCTCGCATGGGGTAGACACGTGCAAATCAAAATATTCATGCAGGACTTGCAATAGTAAAAGACACCACACTTTAACTCATATCTTAGAAACTAATAAAGAGTCTGGAAGCCAAGATACTAGTCTTGTCATTCACACACCACCTGTCAATAATCTTCATGTGTCATTAAATACCTCGGGACCTTCAGGTACCTTTCTTTTATGCACCGCCATAATAGATGTTATGGACGGTTGCGGAAATTTTCAACCTGTAAGGGCACTGCTTGATTCTGGATCACAGACAGGATTCATCAGTGAAAAGTGTATTCAGCGTCTTAATCTTCCTAGGCGAAGTTACACCACTGAAATATTCGGATTAAATCAAATGTCTTCTCTCACTTCCAAAGGGCTCGTTCAATGTCACATTAAGCCACAAGGACAGGTCAATCCTTTACCTAATTTCGAAGCAATTGTCGTTCCACAACTATATTCCAATATGCCTACATTCACTTTGAACGATAATCAGTGGAAACACTTGGAAAACCTTAAACTTGCCGACCCATCTTATTTCAAATCTAGACCTGTGGACCTAGTTATTGGTTGCGAGCTATTCGCACAGATATTCAAGGAGGGCAGGGTTCTTGGACAAATAGGGCAACCTTCAGCCCTTGAAACCATCTTTGGCTGGGTCGTCATGGGAAAAGTTGACGAAGTAGGTAGTCTTACGGAACGAACCAGTTGTTTTTTAACGAGTCAGTCACCTCCTTTGGAGGTCATTATCCCTAGGTTTTGGGAAATCGCCTAAAAAACAAATCTTATCAAAGGAAGAAAAACAAGCGGAATCAATTTTTACTGCGAGTGTCGTACGACAACCGAGCGGTAGATTCATGGTAGATCTTCCGTTTAAAGATAAAATAAACCCTGACCTAGGAAATACTTATCCGCAAGCTTAGCGTAGATTTTTACTTCTAGAAAACAGATTACTTAAAAATCCTGTTCTGTACACTGCCTATTCTAGTTTCATGCAAGACTATATCGATTCTAATCACATGAGTCTAGTTTTATCTAGTCAACCAAAAGTCGACCTATCATGTTTTTTGGCACATCATTGCGTACTAAAGCCGGAAAGCTTAAGTACAAAATTAAGGGTAATCTGGGATTGTTCGGCAGTCACCCCAAAAAATATTAGTCTCAATGACACGTTGTTATCTGGACCGAAACTTCAAAGGGATATTGCTTCTTTACTCCTTACGTTTCGTCTTAATCCTATTGCCTACATTGCTGATATCAAACAGATGTTCCGTCAAGTCCTTATCAATCCTTATCACCGTCCTTATCATAGGATATTGTGGAGGTTTTCTCCACAGGATCCACTTTCAATGTGGGAACTTTCTACTATCACTTTTGGCATGACATGCTCACCTTTTCTAGCCATGCGTACATTAAATGAGCTGGCAAAGAGAGAAAAGGAACGTTTTCCAATGGCTAGTAGTGTTCTAAAAACGTCAATTTACATCGACGATATCTTGGGAACTAGCCCTTCGCTTTCTAAAGCCCTTTCCCGTCAGACGGGGATTTGAATGGGGAAAAATGGGCAAGCAATTGTCCTGAGTTATTGGCAACATTGCCAGAATCCGTTCGTCAAATGCCTCTCTCTTTTGACAAGGATGAACCACACTTTATCAAAGTTTTAGGCCTTCAATGGCATCCAAAAAACGACATTTTTTCTTATCAATGCCGAATGAAGGACAAACCCCCCAACTAAACGTTCTATTTTATCTATCATAAGAACAATCTTCGATCCCTTAGGTTTTCTTTGTCCCTTGTTGCTACAAGCAAAATTTATTTTGCAACAGTTGTGGATATCGAAAATAGGCTGGGACGAAGACCCAGATTCTTTCATCATCGACTCTTGGAACAAACTTCGTTCTGAATTCCCGCTTCTTTCCAATTTTCAATTACCCCGACAAATCAAACTGTCTAAAACCAATACCTGTCAAATCATCGGCTTCTGTGACGCTTCAATTCGAGGCTACGCAGGCGTCGTATATTTTCGTGTAGAAGAGGAAAACAATATATCTGTTTCTCTCATATCTGCAAAATCTAGGGTCGCGCCTATAAAGTCACAAAATTTGGCTAGGCTAGAACTCCTAGGCGCATTTCTTTTAAGCGAATTAATTGATTTCGTCTTATCTAGCTATGAAAGAAAACAACTTTTACAAATATCGTTACTTTCTGCGATTCGCAAGTCGTATTGCACTGGCTTTCATCCCCTCCTAATCGCTGGCAAACCTTTGTTGGAAATCGAGTCAGTAGAATCCAAGAAATCATTCCCTCAAACTCATGGCGCTACATTCCTTCTGCTTTAAATGCAGCCGATATTGCGTCACGAGGGGCCACCCCTTCACAGCTCATTTCACATGACATGTGGTGGAACGCACCGTCGTTTTTGTGGTCTCCCGAAAACGAATGGCCCGATTTTCATAAATCAAAAATGCCGATTAATTTCGGATGTATTAATCTGGAGGAAAAGCCAAAGGTCTGTTGCAATGCGATAATTGACGTTAACTTCTTAGATCAGCTCCTTATCAAATATTCATCTATATCAAAAATTCAACGTATCATTTGTTATGTCCTTCGAATAGTTAACCTTTTTCAAAACCATTCCTATCAAAAACCCACTAATCCACCGGACCAAAAAATTATTTTTGAAAATATTGTTTTTCCTACCACCGGTGAGATGCAAAGTGCGTTATACCTTCTTATCAAACGCGTTCAAGGTTCTTGCTTTTCTGAGCTTTTTTCCGCGTTATCTAAGGATAAACCAATACCGAAACCTTTTCGAAAACTTTCACCTTTTCTTGATGAAAATAATATCATTAGAGTCGGTGGCAGATTACAAAAATCTGATCTTTTGTCTTATTCTGCAAAACACCCCGTCCTACTTCCGAGTAAACATCGTTTAACTACTCTTCTTATCGAGTCCACTCATAGACAATACCTTCATCCTGGGTTTAAAACATTACATAATCTGCTTTTACAGCAATTTTGGATATTATCTGCCAGAAGGGCAATTCAAAGAACCATATCCAAGTGCTTGCAATGTTTTAGAATCAACCCTAAACCCTATAGACCGCCCATAATGAGTTCACTTCCCGCTCATCGAATCAATCAACTTAAACCTTTTTCGAGTGTAGCTATCGTTTTTTGTGGACCTTTCTTTGTGATTCCTCATCGTTACCGTGGTTGTAAAGCTTTCAAATCGTATGTCTGTGTGTTTGTCTGTACGACCACACATTGCGTGCATTTGGAATTAACCATGGAACTGTCCACAGAAGGGTTTGTAGGTGCATTCCATCGATTCATTTCCAGACGTGGAAGCGTGACGCAATGCTGGTCAGATCAGGGCAGTAATTTTATAGGGTTTCGTAACCAATTACTTGATTACGCAAGAAGTGCGTCCACCAGACTTTCTATTCGTTGGCATCTGGGACCCCCTCTCAGTCCACATTTCAATGGCCTGGCAGAAGCTGGCGTCAAATGTTTTAAAACTCACTTTGTTCGAGTTGTCGGCGAGCAGAAGTTGTCCATCATGGAAATGTCCACCCTTACATGTCGCATAGAAGCCGTACTTAATAGTCGCCCTTTATCTCCTGCCTCTTCAGACCCACACGATCTGCAACCTCTTACCCCTGGGCATTTTGGACCCTTGAACCCCTTAATTCAGAAATTCCGGAGTCAGATTTGTCCGAGGTTCCCCTAAATCGGCTCTCGAGATGGCAACTAATCCAAAAACTACATAATGATTTTTGGAAAAGGTATTCTGTAGAGTATTTGCATACGCTACAACAGCGACACAAGTGGGCTGATTCGTCCCCAAATATCAAATTAAATGATTTGGTTATCATAACGAGTGATCACATCCAATCACCTTTGAAATGGCCAGTCGGTCGGGTTCTCGAATTGCATCCCGGCGGAGACGGTCAAGTGCGTGTAGCGACGGTACGAACGGCTACCGGTGTTTACAAGCGGCCAGTTGTAAAACTGTGCCTCTTGCCGAATTAAAACTAATTTTAATTTTTCTACCTATTACCGGGTATTACAATAGGTTTTTCTTTATTTTTATTTTTTTTGAATTTTTGTTTGTTTGTTTTGCCTTTTTCGGGTTTTCGTTATCTCTAAATAAACTTACGCTACTTTTCTGTTTTTCATTCATTTATATTTATCGGTCGATCATTTTTCCTTATATCTATAATGTTGATATTCTAAAATTGTGTGTTTTGGAAGGCAGTTATGTTAGTTCCCACTAAATTTCGCGGTTGTTTTTAATTTTTTAAAACCACACAATTGGATGATGGACAGAGTACATTTTTCGCGCATTTTGACATGCGCACCAAGAATCAGAGAGATCCTTTCTACTACTTTCTCCAACATTTACAAATTTCTACACTTGAAAGTGCTCGATTTTGGTGTACTGAAGCATAGAACTGGAAACTTCAGCCCTTCAGCTACGTGGTGCCATCATTAGATCCGGAAAGGGGCCCTTGGAACGTGGAGAAACTGGCTGCAAACTGGTGAGTACTTTGTTTCTGATTTCCGTTGTGTGGTAACAGTAATTAACCTATGGACCTTAATTATTTCGTGATTTCGTATCAATATATTTATGTTTGTTCGCGCTTTCATTTAACAAAATATATACAGTCCACTGCAGTTATCGTTTTTCTAATATGCCGCATAGCTGATTGTAGAAAATCAAATTTTATTTTAAATGATGTATAGCACGGTAAGAGTAATTTCATTTTTAAAACTTCAGGGGCGTCCGTAAATAAAATAAATTTTTTAAAATTACTAAATGAAGCGCACCCCACTATAGCCGCCATCTGCATTGAGTGTCTTCGCACCCCTCGAACCTCCCCACCCTCCCTCACATCCCTCCTCCACAATAAAAAGATGAAACTCCCTCCGAAAAAAGATTCTAGGTACGTAGCTTCAGCTAAGCTGTAGCAGCAAAGGTGATCCCTCCGCACCTTTTCTCCAGATCCTACGCCATAGTTTTGTTGGGAAGATTAGATGGATGAGGGGGGGATGGCCTTGTACCGCCACTTATTTAAATTTTAAGTATCTTAAAAAAAATCGAACCAAAATGAATTTGTTTGTTGATTTTTAAACATTGATTTAATTTACGGACGTCCCCAAAGTTTTAAAAATTAAATTTTTCTTACCTTGTTATACATCGTTTAAAACGATATTTTCTACAATCAAGTATAAAGACATTTTTTGATAAAGGGCTTGGTTTTTTGGAAAATCGGGTAAAACTTGTAACAAAAATGTTTTTATTTATTTATTTTTTAAATGACCCCCATTTACGGACGTCACTGTAGAGTTTGTCATCAATTAAACTTTCCTGATTTACACATCGTTAAAAAGGAAATTTTATTTTCTACAACAAAGTATCGAACAGTTATTTTTAGTTAAAAATTGGATAAAACCTGTAAAAAAATTAATATGTTTGATGATTTGTAAAAATTGATTTTATTTACGGACGCCTGTGAAGAAGGAAAGTTCATTCCCTATAATCGACCATATAACAGGATTTTTAAAAGAGGGCTTGGTTTTCAAGCTAATCGGGTGAAACACGTGACAAACATGTCGTTTTTTAATTTTTTCTGAAAAAACAGACGCTGCTGGAGAGTTTGCTATTAGTCTGATTACACTGACTTATACATTTTTATATAGGGAATTTCATTTTCTACAATAAAGTGTAAAATAATTTCTTTCACAAAAAGCTTAGTTTTTGAGAAAATTGGATAAAACTTGTAAAAAATTGGTTCAGTTTCAAATTGATATAATATATGGAAGACCTCAAATTGTTACAAATAAAACAAATCATGCCTTGTTATACATCATTTAAAAGGAAATATAGTCCTATAGGCTACAATCTACTATAGGACACGATTTTTGATAAAAAGCTTGATTTTTAAAAAAATGGGGTATAACATGTAATAAACAATTTCTTTTTTTATTTGTTTACATTACTTCAATAAACGGAGACAATGACACTGGAGAGTGTCATTGGTCCTACCTAAAAATTTCACGTTTTGGAGGATCTGGGGGGTTTTTGCAGCAAAAATTTAAAAAAACTAATATAATTTTATTTTTAGATTAGATTTCACACATTTTTTATGCATTTCTGTGTCATTGTGGGTTTAGGGCGTCAACTTAGTTAAATTTTCAGAAATTCGAACACGATTATAAGAGGAGGGAGGAGGAGGCATAAAAAAAATTGGACCAAAATCTGGCTTGGCAACATCCAGATCGTTAATCTGTGACCTATTGTCAGCTAGAATCCATTGTCAAGTTGCGCTCCTCATATTTTGCATATTCAACTACCCACAGCGCCTGCACTATTTCAACTATTTTATTTGTACGATAAAGACAAAAACAAATTTCGACTTTAATAATAAATACTATTTATTTTGTAATAAACTATATAATAGACTTATTATATTTAAATAAAATAGTAGTTTACCGAATAGGTGCGGAAAGTGCCAGTTTTCCGCACGCGATTGCTAGCCCAGCAATTAAGTACGGAAAAGTCACTTCTCGTGCGTGTTAGGAAGATACACTTTTTTCCACAGTAGGCCAGTCATTAAAGCGAAAAAGGACCCCCAGCTTGCAAAAGTAGGTGTGGTCGCGATTTTGACATATGTTGTTCACATTGGAGTCCTAAAAGAATTTGGGATTTCGGCGTTGCGAGGGCTGCTTCCCCTGCCATCTTGGATTCAGTGTGCACCAAAAAGTTTTTTTTAAAATTACTTGGACCTTGTACATTTTAGAAAAAAAAGTTTTCGACAATAAAAATTCCTACAAAAACGCTTTTCATGTTTTTTGTCAGACGAATGGTTTTCGAGTTATGACGCTAAACATTTCGCCGTCATTTTGAATTTTAACCAATTTTTTTATTTAGTGTAATAACATAGAATAAAGACAAACTAATAGCCTATAAAATGAGTCACTGAGTTATCTGTGTAGTACCCTTGCTGAGATACAAACCCTGAAGTTTTAGCAGTACACCCGTTTCCTTTGTATTTCCATTCTATATGCAAAATAAACAATTATTCAGTTTTATGTCATTTTCTCAAAATGTAAGCATTTTTAGAGCCTAGGTCCGCCACTGGACTCCTCAGGACAAATGAATTGCTTATTGGACTTTTGGACACAAAATATAGTTTTGTATACAATATTTAAAAAACCTAACCTAACCTAACTTTTTGCTTTATAACCGATCTAAATGTAAATCTAATTGTTCATTTAAATCTAAATCTAAAACTAAATCGAAATCTTAACCCAAAGCCAAATCCAAATGAAAATCTATCCCTTTATTGTCACAACCTGTAGGGGAGAGCGGGGCAGTTAACGAACTCAATTTAACGCAAAATTTATAAATGGCTACGAGTTTATTACTATGTTGCTAGAACTCTGTAAAGTCAAAGTTTTATGGGTTAAAGATAGATGGAGCACGTAAGAATAATTATAGTACATTGGCTCATAACGTATAATTCGAGTGGTCGCTTATAAAATTTTATGCCGAAAAAAGAGCTTTTGCGAAAAAATGGAAGGGAAGAATAATACTTGTTAGTAACTAGGAAAATATTTATTTTATTTTCATTGTAAGGACATCTTTGGTCGTTTTTTGTTTTTATCTTTTATTTTTTACTAAAAAATTTTACCTGGGGCAAGATGACGAATAAAAAAGAGCTTGAAAAAAAACTTGGAAAAAATTTGAACAACAAAATAAAAAGAAAAATCATGGCAAATTCTTAAAAGTTAAAAAGAAAGTTTTTAATGATTTTAACCAAAACCTATCACAAACAAAAAAAAACAACGAAAATATTTTTGTTTAGGGTACCAGGAACCATGAATTGAACCTCCAGTAGCGGACTTGATTAAATGTGGAAGGTGCGAGGGTTCGGGGCATGAGACGTACACCTCATATGAAAAGATGGGACCATACATTTGTGACCTATGCGCCTAGTCGTCATCTAGCCCCAATAGGCTCGTCAACTTACCCCGTGGGGCAAGATGACGAAAATGCATTTTTTACGTTTTTTTGTAGTGTACATTTTTAAGGTTTAAATTTTTGTGTATTTTTTTTTAATTCGTTTGTAAACCAAAACATCTATCTAACATTTAAACGAAGTTTTTTAGTCAAAACCGGATTCGGGTATTTTATAGGAAACTTTAATCCTTAACATCATAATGTTAATATACAAAAATATTATGGCTGTTAAAGACGTCATAATTAACCAAATAAATTGTCCATTTAATATAGCCCTTTATTTTTAATAATTATGCTGATTGTTCCAGTTTTGAAAAATCACCCTGTAATTACAAACCTGACCTCACTGGATGGGTATGTAAATTTATTGCTTGTGCAATATTAATCTAGTTTTCACACTTATATAACATACTATTCTATGGCCATTTATTTTTACTGGTCATTCACTGATGGCAACTGGTCATTTGATGAATTTTTGTGCTATTTGCCCTAAAAATGGTTAAATCTTTTAAACATAGATATATTAATTTATTTACAAGAGAGTTATGAAAGAATAAACACATTTTCCAACCACCATTTTAATTTTCTTTCAAAATGAAAACGTTTTTTTGACATTTTAAAGGGTCGTGGAAATTTGTTTGAAAACACGTTTTTTGAAAATCATTTGTTCGAAAGCAATAGCATGAAACATTTTCTTCCAATGCAAAATTGTTCGAAAACATTTTCTTCATAGGGAAATTTGTTTGAAACCATTTTCTTCAAACGGAAATTTGTTCAAAAACATCTTCGAATGGCAATTAATTCGAAATAAATTTGTTAGAAAAAAAATTCTAGTCCTGCCTTGCCAAACTTAACACAAATCATATAGGTCGACTATGAAGTCCCTTTCTAACATATTTTTTCATAACAAAAACTTCCCTGACTTCTTTGCCGGGATCCTAAAGGGTGTGAAACAAAACCAAAGGTATTTTTTAGGGAAATAATTAAAAACAAAAAAGATTTCGGTTTGGTTCTCGGTTCGTTTTGGTTTCACAGGATCTAGAATCCCGGAAAAGAACTATAAAAAAGTTTTTTATTTTCGATACTTTTTGTTTTCGATATTTTGTAATTTCGATGTATTGGATTTTCGATATTTCGTAATTCGATAAAATGTAGTTTCGACATTTTGTGGTTTCGATATTTTGTAGTTTCGATATTTTGTGTTTTCGATATTTTGTGTTTTGATATTTGTTCGCCCGTCCGTGTCTACTTCCTATTAAATCGCGAAACTGCTTTAAACATAAAATTTAATATTTCTTTGAAGTATCAAAACTTATTTCTATACAGTAAATGGCAACTATAAAATAATTAAAATTTACTGAAGCCGTTAAATCTGTGGAGGCGGTGCAGAGTGATATGGAATAAAAATATTAAATATTGTAGGCAAAAATCTAATTGTAATGGTTTTGAACTCACACTTTCTTGACAGAGTTTTGGAAATTTAAGAAAAATCTTTTTTTGCACTTTTAAGAAGAGACTTAAATGCACCGCGCATTTAAAACCCCATTGCGATAGGTTAAACGGTTCTACAGAAAATAATGTATCAAAAGACTCAAAATTAGGTATCTTAGGCACGTTTTTTGAGGGTTTGAGGTTTAATTTTTTTTAATGAGAATTTAAATGCGCGCTAAAGAATTCTTTCTTTACTAATTGCCAAAACTTTTATCAAAAAATATTAAATACTTTTCCCTTAAAAGTGTGATTTCAAAACCCTTACAAGCTCATTATATGCCAAACGTAGAGCTCCCTCTTAAACCAGTCTAAATCTTCCTGAATTAATAGGCAATCTTGATGGCATCTAATTACTAAATATAATTTAAAATCATCTGCAAATAGTAAAAATTTACAGTTTTTTATACAGAAATAGAGATCATTGATTAATAAATTAAATAAAAGTAGTAATAAATGTCCCCCTTGAGGCACTCCGGAGCAAACTTCAATTCTAAATGAATGAATATTATTTATATTAACAGTCTGACTTCTTTTGCTTAGGTAGCTCATACTCCATCTAAAGAACCCTCCAGAGAAGCCATGATGTTTTAACTTACTTAAGAGGATCCAATGGTTAATTTTATCAAAGGCTTTAGAGAAATCCGTGTAGATTGCATCCACCTGACAACGGCTCTCCAAAGCCTCCGATATACATTCTGTGTAAATAAGAAGATTGCTTACTGTGGATTTACCTCTCTGAATCCCATGTTGTTCTTGGCAGAGAAGAGGTGATAATAAAGGGGTTATTTTATTTGTTACTATATGTTCAAATATTTTGCTAAATAAACTTATTTTCGAAATCCCACGATAATTTTCGATTTTTTCCTTTTTACCACTTTTAAATATGGGAGTTAGGAAGCTTGAGCTGTGAGCAATTAGACCTAAAAATCCAAAACGGTTTTTTCCAACATAAGAAAATACACAAATATACCTGGACCAAACGCTCACAAAACCTGAAATCCGTCATTGATTATCTTATCACTAAACAAAAGACAAAACTAAAAATTCAAGATGTCAGAACAAAGCGTGGATCAACATGCGGAAGTGATCACTATTTTCTGGAGACCAAAATTCTCTTTCCTTATCAAGGCCGAAGCCTCCATCAACAAAATCTTGATGATACAGTGAATGAGGAAATTGATCACTGTCAATATAATCTACTAAGCCTAGAACATGACAGCGTAAAAAACTTATACAAAAAGAGACTGAACGAAAAACTTAATTCAAGTTCAGGTGAAACCCCAGATGAGGAATACGAATGTATCACATTAAGCATCCATCAAGCTGCAAAAGAAGCACTAGGATTAGTGGAAGAAACTCCTAAAAGAACAAAACCATACTGGTGGGATGCTGAGATTGAAAGTGAAATAGAGGAAAAAAGGAAATTATATCACACGTACTTATCCCAAAAGACAGATAGAAGCAGAGAAGATTACAAAATCGCGCAATCAAAGGTGAGAAGAATGATCAGTGATAAGAAGAATCAATCATGGATGCAAAAGTGCCAGAAAATAGATTCTTACTTAGGAGGTAGGAGAAGTACTGAAAGCTGGAAAACTATAAGATCGATCAAAAAAGAAACATGCAGAGATATTATTTCACCAATACCAGACAAAGAATGGGATGAGCATTTTAAAAAACTTTTAACTGAAGATAGAGCAGAATTCAAGGAAGACGAAAGAGACAATATCATTAGAACGATGGGATCTCCAGTACCCCTCACAATATCTGAGGTCAAAAACGTGTGCAAAACCTTAAAAAGCGGTAAATCTGCCGGACCCGGAAATATCCCAGCTGAACTTATTAAATATGGCACTGAAGAATTGTTTTGTAGATTACGGAATCTTTTCCAAAGATATTTAAATGGAGTTGTAGTACCAACTGAGTGGAAAACGTCATATATATCCACAGTACACAAAAAAGGAAGGAAAGATATATGTGACAATTATAGAGGTATATCTGTAACTAGTACGCTAAGCAGAATATATGGCAAAATAATAAGAAATAAAGTGGAGAGCGAATATAAAGATATGGAGGCAGAAGAACAAGCTGGTTTCAGGGCGGGTAGATCGACTTCAGATCATCTCTTTTGTATAACCCAAGTTATTGAAAAGAAAATGGCATACGGACAAGAGCTCCATCTGCTTTACGTAGATTTGCAGAAGGCATATGATAGTATACCACTAAATCTACTTTGGAAAGCGTTGGAAAAGACAAACATAAGCGTACAACTAATTAAGGCCATCAAAGAGTTATACCGCAATAGTAAGGCAAAAGTTAAAATAAAAGCAAAACTAACCAAAGGATTTCAAGTAAATAAAGGTCTTAAACAAGGTTGCTGTATCTCGCCTACGCTCTTCAAGATATATTTGGAACAGGTCCTTAAAGTCTGGAAGAGAAAATGCCAAAACATGGGAATTCCGTTGAATGAAACCACCTTGTATACTTTATGTTTCGCCGATGATCAGATAGTGGTGGCTCAGGATTATGACGACCTCGAATATATGACACGAAAACTAATAGAAGAGTACAATAAGTGGGGACTAGAGGTTAATATCAATAAGACAGAGTATATGTGTATTGGTGGAACGAAACAGGATCTAATCTTAAATACTGGGCAGCGAATTCAGTCCTGTGATGAGTATAAATACTTGGGTCTGAAAATTACAGCTGACGGAACACTAGACAAAGCTATAAAAGATAGAAACGTACAAGGAAGAAGAGCAATAACTTTATTAAATGGAATAATTTGGGACCAAAGTATATCAAAACATAACAAAAAGCTTATATATAACACAATTGTAAAGAGTATTATTACATACGGCTCAGAGGTGTGGCCAATCAAAGATAGAACAGAAAAAATGCTTTCCGCTACGGAGATGGACTATTGGAGAAGAGCAGCAGGGAAATCAAAAAGAGAAAGAGTTACCAATCAAAGAATAAGAGAAATTATGACAGTGGGTGAACGTACTCTAGTGGATGATATAAGAACAAAACAACTGGTGTGGTACGGACATGTACAAAGAATGGATGATGGAAGACTACCTAAACAAATATTACAATGGAAACCAACTGGCCGAAGAAAACGAGGAAGACCAAGGAGAAGCTGGAGAGAAGGAATAGATAGTGAAATAAGAATAAGAGGCCTAGATGATGAATTATGGGCAAACAGAAACGAGTGGAGATTGGGTATCGGAAGACGTAGAACGTTGTGAAACCGATAAATATATATAGTTAGGAAGCTAATCTTCCAATTTTCTGGAAATTCCCCTAATGATAATGACTTAGTAAATATTTTGTGTAAAATTGGTGCCAAAATAAACCTACAGTTATATATGAAATCCCGAGGAATGCCATCGGGGCCTTTTCCTAGAGATCTTTTGAGTTTTTCTATTGCATTATATACATCAATTAAATCTATATTTATATCACATAAGTTTAAGGGTATGCCATGATTAACCTTAAAATCAATGTCAATTTCTAAATCAGATTCATAAACATCGCCAAAAAAAGTGGCAAACATGTTGGCTATATCTTGTGCATCTGAAGATGTTTCATTACCATATGACATAGTGTTAAGTAAGGAACTGGAATTGTTTTTATTTTTTGCATATCTCCAAAATTCATTTAGATTGACTTGCATATTTATTTCTAGATTGTTGATAAATAATTCCCGAGACTGTTTGTATAATTCTTTACAGTCACGACGAGAGTCATAAACTTGATATAGTCATCGATCGAGCCACTCTTTTTGTATTCCTTGTGCAAAATTTTTTTGGTAATTATCAATTCTTTCAAATTATTTGGCATTCAGCTTGGAAAATTTGACTTCTTTGCCCGACAAATAGGCACAAACTTATCTAATGTATATTGAAGTTCATTATAAAATTTATCAACTATAGTATTGATATCTGATTCAAACATATCATCCCAGTTGCAGCATGCTATATGATGATTGATGCCTTCATAATTTGCATATTTGAAATTGTAAAATTCATAACCAAAAGAAAGAGATGGTTGCTCAGGCTGTCAATATTTATTTCCAATGCTGGATGCTTCTGATCTAATCTTATGAATGGATCATTTACTACTACTACACTTAAGTTATTTTGATTGCTAAAAACTAAATCTAGAGTATTACCATATATATTTGGTACCTTGTTGTGCTGAAGAAAGTAAAAAAGAATAGTCAGAAATACATTCAGATTTGTTATTCATTTGACCAGTTGCCCAACAACCATTTGTTTGTTTCGTTAGGTTTGGAAATCCAGGTCCAGAGCGTCTTTTTTCGAGCTTGCTTTTGAAAAAAATGTTTTTGAACAAATTTTCGAAGGAAGAAATTTTTTTTTAACAATTTTCCGTTTGAAGGAATGGTTTCGAACAAATTTTCATTTGAAAAAAATGTTTTCGAACAAATTTCCATTAGAAGAAATTGTTTTCATATAAATTTCCGTTCGCAGAAAATGTTTTCGAAGAAAGATCTGCGACCCATCGTGTTGCTACCCAAAAAAATACCTAGAGATGGTAAATAAAAATTCTTAGACTAGTTTTTTCTAGATGTAGATTTTTTTAAAACTTTTCTTTAAGTGTGTGTGTGTCTCTTACTTCTACATTGTTTTGCAATCATTACAGTGTAGCTACTTTCAATCTTTGTTTGGACCTTTTGTTTTTCAATCTTTTGTATTTTGACCTTTTGTATTTTCGACCTTGTTTATTTTCGAACTTTTGTATTTTCGACTTTTTGTACTTTCGACCTTTTCTTCGCCGTCCGCTTTTTTTTGAACACTAATAAAAATAATAGTAGGTATATTATAGGGGCCTGCAGTATTTACTTTTAATCCCACGGCGGGAATTTCGATGCCCGACCGGAAGGAGGGCTATAATTTGCTAAGTGACTAAAAAGGACTTTAATGCCAAGGTACTGTAGTTTTAGCATGTCAACCCCCCGTATATAATAAAACAGTGGGCAGTGATAGTTGTCATGGCATTACATTAAACAAAAGTCAGTCAGACGCTATCAAACATAGAAAAAATGTTGAAAAAATAATATTTATTTTATAACAAACTAAATAAGTTTCGTCGAGAAAAAGTTCGAATTATATTTCACGACGATTGAGCCAACAAGGGACCAAAGAATAAAGCCTATTCTTACTTTGAGATGGGCATGGAAAAGGCCACCGAAGAAAGCAGCTCTCAGTACCGAAAATGATGCAATAAACAGAATTTTGAAAATTTCACCGAAAAGGTATTCCTGGTTTACATCCTGGAGAAGTCTAGAAAGTTAAATGCTTCGTTTATATGGAAGCAATATTCTATGCCGAAGAACAAAATAACAATCGAGGTCAAAGGTATCATCAGCAAAGTACAGCAAGCTTACGGCAAGCTGGAAGCAACAAAATAATCGTTATCGTGTATATATCTTGATTCCTTTTTGTTTTTTGTATTATGTTAAAATAAAATAATCCAAAAACCTATATTTTACCTTTATGGTTTTAAAGAATTTACTTTTAATCACTGGGGACAAGAAATACTACCTTAGCCCATGAAAAAAGGGGTTAAACGTACACTTTTATTCCCTAGAGAGCATAAAAAAATTTATTAAATGATACAAAACCCAACATAATAGCTTTCTATATTTCAGAATATATATAAAATATGCAACCTATATTTTTGGTTTCTTGCACTGTGTGGGTCCTAATACAGGGTCCTAATAAATATTGAAATCATAAAAAACCTAGTTTTTTTTTAGGTTTGTTTATTTGGACAGTCAAATTTATATACCGGATGTGACGGACAGTTCTTTACGTAACATTTGTAAACCATTTAATTTTTTTGAACATAAAAAAAGCTACGCTCCTGACAGTGTCAGATTTGCGTTTTTCGTAAATGAGGTTATGTTTGGTGTCGCTACCCCTGGAGACGCCAGGCTTCCAGGATGCAGTGACCATAAAAACTTTGAATCTTTATTGCAGAATGAAGAAGCAGTAATTTTCGGTTCAAATAGTGGTAAAATCTTGATTTTTTGGAAATTGGCGGTTGGTTCCTTATTGTGACGCGTGCGCAGGCACGCACGAGAAAGTCGTAGGTGAGAACTGGGTTTCAGCAGTACAAAAATATTTAAGACGTACGTGGACTGCACCCAAACCCCGAGAAGCACCTTTTAGGAAAGACATTTTGTAACTTTCATAGCTGAAAGCACCACTAGAGGACGTCATCGCCTGTGTCCTCAAATGTCAAAAATGACGTATTTGGCGTGTTTTAAAAGGGCATATAAGACAAAAAAGTAAATAACTTTTTAAAATCAAAATAAACCGTTAAAGGGCTGTTTACAGACATCTTGGAAAGTTCATAAAGTAAGACTACTTATATTTTTTAGTCAGCTAATTTAAAAGAATTAAAATGGTTGTGTTCTTTTGTTGTCACACCATATATTTTTGTAGTTAAACTTTGTCCTACTTTTTTGGTAGTTTATGGTAGTTTCATATGTATGATATTTTAATTAAATAGAGACATGACAAACCCATCAGTCACTGAAACTCACATTTTTTGGTTGTTATTTTCTTCTCAAGTTAATTGGTGTTTCACTAAAAAGTTCTCAGCACTGAGTGACCTGAATCATCATGCAACATATAAACGTCCTGTATATGTCCTGTACAAGTTCTGTATAGTCCTGCCTGTGGGGTCCTGTGGCTGAAAAGGTGCCCATAAAAAAATTAGTGACCAAGACCAAAAAAAAGGTCATCACATCTTAAATCGTGTGGCCTTAGTACTTAATTATGCTTAGGGCACCCCTTAGGCACCAGTACCCTCAGGGTCCTGTATAGTTCTGTAGAAAAATTTGTACACCTACTGTGGGCAGCTGATCACCCCTCATCCATGACTGCCGGTATATGTTTTGTGAAAAATCATTTATTTCTTTTTCTGATGTTTAACAAGGACAGAAGGTGCTCCTTTTCCAAACAATACTAGACTATAGAGGACCAATATTTTCCTCCTTTGATTTTGAATTAAATACATTTGATGTTAATAGTTTGTCATTTTGTTTGTTGTTAGGTTTTATTCGGTTTTATTTACATTCATTATAAATATTTTTGCTCTGTATGAACCTTTGTATTTTATTATAGAGTATATTTTCTAAATAAATAACTATGCATCTGTGGTGTATCACATGAGGAATTCTCCTGTAAACTGCCTTTTTCATTCCCCAGCAATTAAAATAAATATTTTTTTGCATATTTACATAAAAACTAGTTCTAATAATTAAAGAAACATGTCCTAACAGGTTAGGAGCAAAAATAGAAAAATACATATGTTCAAATACTTTTAATCTAAATATAGCAAAAGACCTTTTTTATCATTACCATACCATTCCCCAGCTGTGAAACCAATGTTTCTAAAACATTTATCTAAAACACTATGGGTCATCTGTCTACTAAGACTTTTCCTATTGGTTGAGAACACTTTAAAGTATAATTTCATTTAGTTAATATGACTTAATGAACACAGTGTCAAACGCTATTCTTCAATAGGTTATGCATCATTACCATCCTCTCTTCCTTAAAGGCATTTTTCTTGTACTGGATGGCACTGTAGTCAATGTTATGGTTAGAAACAGGTGGCGGAAATCAGTCCCTCTTTGTATATGAACAAAAGTAGTTTTTTTTTTTGTGGTGAAAAAAGCTATTAAAATTACAGGTAAAAAAAAATTTAATTTTTACAAAACATGGCAATTACCGTCCCTCCCCCTTGTTTTTATTTATTTCTTCAAACAAATTAAAAGTTTTGGTCTTATTTTGTCAAAGAAACAGTACAAAAGTATTTAGTCACATTTCTGCTCCATAATCCTAGCCTCAATTTATGCACTGAAAGAAAAACATGTTAAAATGTCATTACCATCCCTATCATTACAGTTCCCAGGAAGAAAGTTCAGAAGAGGACGGTTATGACTAAATGGGGATGGTAATTACTTATATAAGTCTGAAGATAAGTTCTTGTTAAAAAAATATTTTTGTTTTAGAAAAATGCGAGGGGTGAACAGCTCTCACAATCGGTGTACACATTTCTCACAATCTGTTCACAATCCTTCACAATCTTTACACAATCCCTCCCAATCACCCACAATCTGTCACAATCCTTCACAATCTCTCACAATCCTTCATAATCTTACCACAATCCTTCACAATCCCTCACAATCTTTACACAATCCCTCACAATGTTAGCAAAAGATTGTGGATTTTCGCAATCGGCGTAGACATTTTGGGGTTCCCTCACAATGTTAGCAAAAGATTGTGGATTGTCGCAATCGGCGCAAACATTTTGGGGTCAGCTGGTCACCCCTCGGTTATTAAGCAGCAGGGCCGGCAACGGTAAATGAAGAGGGCAGCAAAGGAAACTATAGACATGATGACTTTTTTTGTTTTTTTTTTTGGTCACAAGAATTTTTGATAGGACAGTGCCCACCCCGCCCCTTCAGGCACGCTACGCCGCTGTACAGTCCTCCACCATTCCTCACAATCCCTCCCAATCACCCACAATCCTTCACAATCTTATTACAATCCTTCACAATCTTACCACAATCCTTCACAATCCCTCACAATCTTGCCACAATCCCTCACAATCTTACTAAAAGATTTTCACAATCGGTGTACACATTTTGGGTTAGCTGTTCACCCCTTGGAAAAATGGGTAAGCAGAATGTCTAGTTAAGTTATTTAATTGTTGTTATTTATTTTTTTTATTTAGACTTACTTTTATTGTAAGTATTTGGTTTGTTTAATACAATTAGTTTACAGAAGTTTTTTAAAGTTTTCTAAAATAAATATTTTCTCATAATTCCCTCTAATATTTTACCACAAACCCTATATTGTCATTACATTCCTCATCTTGTCACTACCATCCCCTTAATATATTCCTCTGCTTTTTAAAATTGAGGCACCACTTGCAAAATAATTTGGAATCATAGGTTACACCAATATCTTCTTTCAGTATGCAATTTCACTTGGCACATTCCTATTTACAACATTTGGTAAAGAAGTTTAGATATATATTTTAAAGAGCCTTTTTTTCCTGCTGCTAATAATATGTAAAATAATTTATAGAAAAATGGAAATGCCTTTTAGGCTTGATTATTACTAATTGTATTGTTGAAATTTAGCATAAATGGATTTATATATTGTGTTTAGGCATTCTAGTAATGAGAAGAAGAACGAGGACGGTAATGACATAATATCTGATTTATCATTCTTCTTCCTGCAAATACTTGGCTCTCTGAAAATATTAATAAGTTTTAACTGAGAATTAGTTAGAGGATACTGTAAATATGAAACTGAAATACTTATTGAATAGAAATACTGATGTCAAAATCACTTCATTTTTTATGCTATAAGTTACCAGAGAATTCCTCACATGATCAATATCAACCATCAAATTTTAGGCAATTATTAATTATCTTCCTTTAAATGTGAGAATCGAAAAGTGTTTAAACAAGAAACATCAAAAAATTATGCATTTTCATTGTTTTATTAACCATTAATAACCCTGCTCTGGAGGTAGGATCTTTGTTTAGAAAAATAATGAAAATGCATGATTTTTTATGTTTTTATTTTCAAAAAATGCCAAACGATTGTTAAATTTGGCAGTTCATGCATACAAGGATATTGAGGATAACACTATTAGGGGCTATCATTAAATTATGTAACACAGGGGGGAGGAGGGGTTTGGCCCTGTGTTACACTCAATGTTTTTTTAATGTGTGTTGTCCTAAAAATGTTTTACAAGGAGGAGGGGGTGTCAAAAGTCCTGAGATTTTGCATTACATAATGTTATGGGTTCTCCACAACAATTAAAACTCGCAATTGTTGAAAACGATACGTCAATTTATTCCGACAAATTATGTACAAAAACACGCACTTAAACTTACTAATAACTTGCTAATAATTCACTACTTTAATACGCCTATTAACTTCGCGTTAACATCTAGCGATCACTACCATTGGTTATCTCTGACTGACTGCCTGGTGCGCGACCCCGGCCCTATATATAGGATCGTCCATCTCTCTCGAACTTTCCGGTAGCCTTCGACGTCCGAAAAGTTCTCGTATTATTGCGACCGCAAGTCACAGATAACGCAACTAAAACCTAGACTAAGAATACAACCATAAAATACGTCAACTTAATACTACACTAAACCTAAATAAATTCTAACTATAAAATTTAAATAACTTAAATTTGTAACACTATCCTCCTCTTCAAGTTTGATCGTCTCGATCAACATTTCCCAGGTAAGGTTTTAGTCTGTCTAGATGAACAACTTTCATCTTGGACTTCGGGCTTTTCTGGATTCGGTAGACTACATCATTAATTCTCTTAACAACTTTATAAAGCCCTTCCCATGGTGGTGTCAACTTAGGTGATCTTCCTTTCTTGCGTTGAGGATTGTATAGCCAGACTTGATCATTCTCTTTGGACCCTGAAGAGTTTGCTTTCAGGTCATATCTCGCTTTCATGCGGTCACTGGCTATTTCTATTCGCTCTCTAACCACTTCATGGATATCGTGCAGCTTTTGCCTTAAATGTTCGACATAGTCATTAACCTCTAAGTGTTCTTCTTCAGGTGAACCAAACATGATATCACATGGTAAGCGCAGTTCTCTACCAAACAGGATACTAGATGGAGTAGCTCCTGTCGTATTGTGAATGGCGGTTCTATAGGCCATCAAAAACAATGGAATATATTGTTCCCAATCTGTTTGGTGCTCATCAACAACTTTGCACAGATGTTCTTCTATTGTTTTATTAAATCTTTCAACCATGCCATCTGACTGCGGATGTAAAGCCGTAGTCCGTGTTTTATGTATTCCTAAAAGGTCACAGAGATTCTGGAAGAGCTTTGATTCAAATCGGCTGAAAACATCATTTACCAGAACTTCTGCAACTGTAGCGGCCTCTTGGTTAGGCAAAGCAAAAACTTCTGGCCATTTGCTAAAGTAATCCATGACAACAAGGATGTATTTGTTGCCCTTTTTAGTTTCTGGAAATGGTCCGGCCACATCAATAGCGATGCGTTCGAATGGCAGACCTACGTTATATTGTTTCATTTGACCTCTGGACCTTGTTTTGGGACCTTGGCTGGCTGCACAAGTCGAACATCGGCGGCACCAGTTTTTCACATCTTGAAAGTAATTGACCCAATAAAATCGGTTTCGAATTTTGTCCATGGTTTTATTTATGCCTAGGTGCGCGCCTGATTTTCCACCATGGCATTCGGCCATTATATTGTCTACCATGCTCCTAGGAACCACTACTTGATTAACCACAGTAAGGCCATCGGCGCTTTCCCAGGCACGTTTAAGGATGTTTTCCTCTACTATCAGTGAATCCCATTGTGCCCACAGTGATTTGAATATCACCCCTTGGTTTGCGATATCTTGCCATGATGGTCGTGGCTTGTTCTCTTCTTTCAATCGCAAGATAGGTCCTACATCTTTGTCGTTAAGTTGTGTGGTTCTAATCGAAGCCGACATCCATTCTTCATCTGGTTCTAACTTTATCTGGCGCACGTAGGTAATTCCTTCTTTCTGGTCAATTTTCCTGCAATGTTTACAATCCTCAGGGCAAGGTCTTCTGGACAATGCATCCGCATTATTATGCACCCTTCCCGCTCGGTGCTTAATTTGATAATGGTATTGTTGTAGCTTTTCTATCCATCTCGCGACTTGCCCCTCAGGTTGTTTCATTTTCATGAGCCACTGTAACGCAGCATGATCCGTTCTAATCAGAAACTCTTGTCCATAGAGATATTTGTGAAAGTGATCTACGGATTTAATGATGGCTAGGAGCTCCTTTCTGGTAACACAATAATTTCTCTCTGGTTTGGATAGCTTTTTGCTGAAAAATTCGATGACCCGTTCTTCTCCATCTTGTACTTGGGAGAGTACTGCTCCTATGCCATCGTTGCTCGCATCAGTATCTAATATGAATTTACCTTTGGGAATAGGATATGCAAGAATCGGACTAGAACATAATGCTGCTTTTAGTCCTCTAAATGCTTGGTCACATTCGGTATTCCATTTGTAAGAAGCTTTATCTTCTGTAAGTCTATGTAATGGAGACGCTATTTTGGCGAATCCTTCTACAAATCGTCTGTAGTATGTACACAGACCCAAAAAGCTTCTCAATTCATGTTTGTCACGAGGTTGAGGCCATTCTTTTATTGCTTGTAACTTCTTTTCGTCAGTATGGATGCCTTCTCGGGAAACGACGTGACCCAGGAATTCAACTTTTTCTTGGAATAGAAAACATTTCTTTGAGTTTAATTTGAGATTGGCATTTCTGATTCTTGAAAATACTTCTCGTAAATTGTCTAGATGATCTTGAAATGATTTCCCCATTACTATGACATCATCCAAATATACTAGACAGGTTTTCCAAGTAAGGCCTCGTAGAACGACTTCCATTAGTCTTTCAAATGTAGCTGGAGCATTGCATAGGCCAAATGGCATCACATTAAACTGATAAAGTCCACTTCCAGCAGAGAATGCAGTCTTCTCTTTATCCTTTTCAAAGATTCCTACTTGACAATACCCACTTTTTAGGTCAAGAGTGCCATGATGATCCTGCCAATGTTGTTAATGTGTCGTCTATTCTTGGCAGTGGGTAACTATCTTTCTTGGTCACATCGTTAAGTTTCCTGTAGTCGACACAAAATCTAGTACTTCCATCCTTTTTAGTGACCAACACCACAGGAGATGACCAAGGACTTGATGACTCTTCAATAACACCGTCGCTGAGCATTTTATTAATGAGATTGTGAACTTCTTCTTGTTTGGCCAATGGTAGTCTTCTTGGGGGCTGTCTTATCGGTTGGGCATCGCCAGTGTTGATGGAATGTTGAATAAGGTTTGTGCGTCCCGAACTACTCTTAGTTTCAAAGATATTACTTTGTTCTTCTATAAACTCTCTCGCTTTACGAAATTCTTCTGGAGTGAGATGTTGCCAAGTTGACTGAAATTGCTGAAGTACCTCCATTGGTAACTTGCTTGTATCCTCGGAAGTTGGCTCTTCACATCTTGTTACTTTCTGTACTGGTTCAAATAATGCTACCACCTCCCCCTTATTAATTTTGACACTATTTGGGAAAATATTGGCGACTCTAATCGGGATGTCTTTATCGGTTCTAACTAGTGATTTTGCAACGAGGTAGGTGTTGGGTGTGTTTTGTTGGCTTATGAGTCCGACGCAGCTTGATGTTTTACTTTCTAGCCTCCCAAAAAAGATGGTCTCACTGTTACCGACCAGTCTTGTTGTACATACTGCCACGACCTTTATTGGTTCTTTATTGAAGTGACTATTTGACAAAATGAACTCTTCATTCCCAAATCTTAGGGTATTAAGTTTATTATCAAACGCAAATCCATGTTTACTTATCAAGTCCATTCCCAAAATAAATTCGTCTTCTATTTCGGCAACCAATACAGTGTGGCGAATCTTCAATCTTCCCAGCTCTAGGTCTATGTCTGTCTGCCCCAACACGTCGGCGGATTCTCCAGTCACAGTTCTAAGTGTTATTTTCTTTTCTGTTGGTCGAATTTTATATCTCGTTGCAATTTTGGACTTAAGCAATGATATGGCTGCACCGGTGTCTACTGTGATGTTAACTTGTCTTCCATTTATAAGTCCGTCAATGTTGAGGCTGTCAGCAGTATGTTTTAAACTCTTAATAGAGTAAATTTTGGGGCTACCCTTCCATTAGTTAACACCCGCCTTTCCGTGTTGAAAAGTTTTAGTTTTTCCTGATCTCCTCTTCGGTACTCTGTCCCAGTAGATGGTGAGCGAGACCTCATTTGGACACGACAATCGCGTTGAATATGCCCTGTACGTCCGCATCTGAAACACTTTACATTTGGAGGGGATCGTCTGCTTTCTTTCAAAGAATCAATCTTCTCTATCAGTGACTGAAACAGTTGGTTTAGCGTTTTTAAGTTGACCTCCTCTCCAGTGCTCATTTCTTCTCCCTCCTGAATTGAAACAGCTCTTACTTTTGGCCTAGCCATATTATTTGATGATTCAATTTCAAGGGCTCGAATCAACACTTCACTGCTGTTATGGAAGCGTTCTCGACGAAGTAAGTAAGTAAGTCCGTGTCTCGCAAGCCGTTAATAAAGCGATCTACCGTAAAGGGATCTCCGTAATTTTCTGGCATTTCTGGGTAAGCGAAGCACATCAGCCTCCTGATATCCGCTTCATACTCTTGTAATGACTCCCCTGCTCTTTGTTGGCGAATATTTAATTCTGACCCATGCAAATTTCGTAAATGTTCATCTCCATATCTTCTTTCTAAAGCTGCCACTAAAGCATTGTAACTCTGTTTTTGTTCCGCTGGAATAGACCGTAAAAGTCCAAAAGCAGGCTCTCGTAGAGCTACTAACAAAGCTCTAGCTTTTTCGTCATCGTTCCAACTATTTGCAGCGGCGGCAGCTTCAAATTGTTGTTTGTAGGTAGATCAGGAAGACGTACCATCAAAATTTGGAGGCTTAATGTTTTGGTTGGAATTCACAACACATCCCTGAGCTTTCATTTTGTTGTGTTCTTTTTGGAGCTGTATAAGCTGTTTTGACACGTCCTGGAATTTTTCTTCCATGGTTTGAAAAACTTCTTCCCTAACATTCTGTACCTTTTCTTCAACATTATGTACCTTTTCTTCTACATTCTGCAATTTATTTTGTACCTTTTGTTCCACACTATGCATTCTTTGAGTTATTTCTTCCTTAAGATCTTCGGTTGCAGTCTTAAACTCTTCTCTCAGCTGTTCGGAGTTGCTCTTTATTTGGTCAAAGTTTTCCTGCATGTCGTTCTGGTTTTGTTCAATGGTCTGTTTCATGTCATCCATGGTGTGTTTCATATAGCTCTGGTTTTGAGCTATTTGAGCTGCTAGAGCCTGCATCATTTTAGTTAAATCTTCCATCTTGACCGATCTTTGTCTAGTAAGCATCAACTTCGTGATAAATCACTTAAAACGTGTATTTTAGGGCTACAAAGCGAATGTCGAAGTCGGTTTTTCAATATCTCTTCCAATTCTTAAATAGAACCTAATGGAATGTTCTGGAATATACTGGTAAATGCTACTCTTTCTGCTACTAGGCAAATGTAGAAGTCACTTTTTGATTATCTCTTTTGGTTCTCGAATAGACCGTCGTAGAATGTTATGGACTATTCTAGAAATTCTTTCTAATTCTTACTTTTGAAATAACTAAACTAATGTCGAAGTCGGTATTTGTATATCTCTTCTAGTTTTTGAATAGAACGTCGTAGAATGTTAGAATCTTCTAGAAATTCTTTTTAGTTCTTACTTTTGAAATTACTAAGCTAATGTCGAAGTCGCTTTTTTTGGATATTTCTTCTGGTTTTTGAATAGAGCGGCGTAGAAAGTGATAGAATATTCTAGAAAATCTCTAATTATCAATTTTTGGACTGTAAAGTTAATGTCGAAGTCGGTTCTTAAATATCTCTTTTGGTTTTTGAATAAAACAATATCGAACTTCTTCGAATATTCTGGAAAAATCACTTACTGTTTTTCTGTCCAATTGTCCTATCCGGTGGTCTTTGCACTATTCAGTTCCGAATATTCTGGCAAAATCACTTACTGGTTTTCGAATAGAGCGTCGTAGAAAGTGATGGAATATTCTAGAAATTCTTTCTAATTCTTACTTTTTAACTAACTAAGCTAATATCGAAGTCGATTCTTAAATATCTCTTTTGGTTTTTGAAGAAATCAATATCGAACTTCTTCGAATATTCTGGAAAAATCACTTACTGTTTTTCTGTCCAATTGTCCTAGCCGGTGGTACTATGTAAGGGTAGTCTTTGCACTATTCAGTTCTGAATATTCTGGCAAAATCACTTACTGTTCTTTTTAATTGTCCTAGCTGGTGGTACTGTGTAACGATAGTCTTTGCACTATTTATTTCTTTTAATCTCACTTCTGACACCAATTGTTACGGGTTCTCCACAACAATTAAAACTCGCAATTGTTGAAAACGATACGTCAATTTATTCCGACAAATTATGTACAAAAACACGCACTTAAACTTACTAATAACGTGCTAATAATTCACTACTTTAATACGCCTATTAACTTCGCGTTAACATCTAGCGATCACTACCATTGGTTATCTCTGACTGACTGCCTGGTGCGCGACCCCGGCCCTATATATAGGATCGTCCATCTCTCTCGAACTTTCCGGCAGCCTTCGACGTCCGGAAAGTTCTCGTATTATTGCGACCGCAAGTCACAGATAACGCAACTAAAACCTAGACTAAGAAAACAACCATAAAATACGTCAACCTAATACTACACTAAACCTAAATAAATTCTAACTATAAAATTTAAATAACTTAAATTTGTAACAATAATTTAAGAACATTCCTTTAGAGCAGTGGTTCCCAAACTGAAGGGCGCGCCCCCTTGGGGGCGCAGACCAATATTAAGGGGGGCGCGGGAGTCCTGATTTAATTTAAATTTTAAAATGACAAAAAGTTATATTTGGCAACAACGCCTTCTACGCCAAAGCATTGTCAGTGTTTAACATGTGATCAGCCATATATAGTCATGTCTCCCGTTTAATTATTAAAAAATCAGTTTAGTTAGTTTTACCAAGGAGGATTATATTAATAAATATCTTTGCTTTCATGTTGATACATTGATGTTTTCACTAGTTGCACATTTTTTTATGTTTGGTTTATGTTTAACTAATAATTAATATACTAGGTAAGTAGGTAACTTCCCTAAAATGTTTTTCTTACATATTGCTTTTTGCCGGAAATATTCTTAATGGTCCTTAGTTGAGCTTTTTATACACCAAGGATTTTCGAATATTTAGGGTAGTAAAATTTTTAAACTATTTATCCAATTATGATAAAATTTATTGTGTGTAAAAGTAATTTGGGCACTCGCTGATTTCCTTTCAATGGGACGAAAAATATCAAATTAGCGGCGTTGAAAATTAGAGTATATAATAAGAAAATATGCATTTTTTACTAAATTATGGTTATTACAAATATTTAATTTCACTCATGTTAATTTACAAATATAAATGGATCCATGACGGATCTGATACCTTTCTAGACCATTAACACATTCCAGTCTTGAAAACAGTTTTTTATAAATATTTCCGAAACGAAAGCTCTTACGAAGTTTTTCGTTACAACACGAATTGTTGAGAACGACTACTACAATATTCCAAAAACCGCATATTGACGCGATGTTCCGTTAAAAAGTTACCATTTTTTCAATTTTTTAACTACTGTCATCAGCATTAATGGATCTCACCCAAACTTCTTTTAAATCGTTACAGTGTCGAACGCTATTTTTCCTGAAAGTCGCATACAAATCGGTTCAGCGGTTCTGGAGGTACCGTTGGCCGAACAGACACACACGGACAGAAGTCACCTCACGCAGTAGCACCCTTCGCACTAGATTAGAACTAGATAAAGTAAATCAAAATGTTAGCTTTTTAAATATATGTTTTTTTTTGTAGGAAAAATACAGTTTTTTTCTTTATTTAGAGAAAGTTCGGTCAATAAGGAGGCGCCATAGAAAATAGTTTGGGAACCACTGCCTTAGAGGCAGTAGGAGTAGTAGTGGTGGGGAGACCATTTTTGGTGTAGCAAATAGGCATGTGCCGCGTCCTTTTTGCCAACCCCAATTTGTCCATACCCATATACCAAACTGATGCATGTGCAGGATGCAAGTTTTCTTTCCACCTCTTTGTTAAGGGCAGATATCTTTATACTGCATAGCAAGTACACCGACACTTTTATACCCCATCCAAAGGGTGGTCCTGCTACATATTAGACTTGCATCTACCATTGTCTCAGCAAAACAGGGTTATAGATGGTAGACTTCTTTCCTTAAGCCCGGTCCTCATTACCGAGCCAAGAGCCTCGAACAACGAACGAATATTTGCTAGTGTGGACGTGAAAAAGGCATGATCGCCAGCACCCAACAAGCCGATCGCAACGAGCAGAGACTGCGGCCTTCGATGCCATCACAAAGGCATTCCGTCAAATAAAAATAAATAGAATGAATGATGAACAAGTATTGGTTTTAATTGAAAATCACAAAAATAGAAATGTCATATGGGATCTAAAGAATAAAGACTATTTAAAAAACATTTAAAAGATGATGCGTGGGTAGAAATTAGTACTGTAATAGGCGTGTAATGTGATAAACCTAGGGACTAAATTATTATTATAAAAAAAAATTGTTAAGGACTTAAACAAGACCTCAGTGCCAAGGTTTATATGTTACTAGCTTAAAACAAAATGGTTTTGCCAGTAAGCCCGACTCGCACTAGCCGCAGCGTAAAAAAAAATTCCTTAATTAGACAGAATAACCCATAGAACATATATAGGTCATTATTGAAAAAGGGTACCTGTGATGTTACCATCAAAAATTAAATGAGTGTTTAGTATTGTTACAAATTTAAGTTATTTAAATTTTATAGTTAGAATTTATTTAGATTTAGTGTAGTATTAGGTTGACGTATTTTATGGTTGTATTCTTAATCTAGGTTTTAGTTGCGTTATCTGTGACAAACTGGTATGCGAAAGTCTAGAAAAGGGCTGGAATGATTCCGAATCGAACAAGGATGGAAGGGTTCTCGAATAGTAGGCAGCCCTCATATATAAGGCCGGACGTCGTGCAGCAGTCAGTCAGTCACAGATAACGTACTGTAGTGGTCGTGAGATATTAACACGAAGTTAATAGACCGATTATAGTAGTGAATTATTAGCAAGTTATTAGTAATGGTGGGTGTGCTTTCGGGCTGTTCGGCCGTCGTCGTTGAAAATTCGTTCTCGACGTTTCGCCATCTCGAGTGGATGGCATCTTCAGGAGATGTTGACTGTTTGTCGGCTTCTCGAAGACTGGTGGTTAGCCTGTCGCGGGCGCAGGTTATATACGCTATGGTGGGCGGGGCGTATATCAGAGCTGGTCGGTGATTGGTCACATTCCCTTGATTCAGTTTTGTTATTGTAAGTGAGCCGTTTAGTGTTTTTAAGAACCGGTACCCATGTTCTGTTAATTTTAAGAGTTTCTTCAGATCTGTTGAAGTTCTGCTGATGTTTATGAATTTCGATTGCTTCTCTATAGAGTCTTGGATAGTATGAAGAGGAGGCGCAGAGAACTTGTGTGTCTTCGAATTTTATTCGGTGGTCTTCATTGTTTAGTGTGTGGTCTGCAACTGCGGATTTTTCCGTATGTCCGAGTCGACAGTTGGCTTTGTGTTCTTTGATTCTTGTGTTTACGGACCGTTTGGATGTTCCGATGTAGACACTTCCACAGGTACAGGGAATGCGGTATACCCCCGAAGAACTTAGTGGGTTCCTTATATCCTTCGCAGATCTGAGGTGGTTCTCGATCTTCTTCGATGGCTTGAAGATCGTTTTTATGTTGTGTTTTCCCAGAATACGTCCAATCCTATCTGTCACTCTAGGAATGTAGGGCAGAAAGGCTCTTGAAGTAACTTCGCAGCTGCTCAGTCCACCGCTACTGTTACTTCTAGTGCTCGGCTTTGGTCGTATACATTTATCTATGTCGCTTTGAGTGTATCCATTTGCTACGAGGGCGTTTTTAAGATGGTTTAATTCTTTGTCTAGATGTTCTGGTTCGCAGATTCTTTTCGCCCTCTCTACCAATGTTCTTATTACCCCTCTTCGTTGGCACGGGTGGTGGTTAGATGTGTTGTTTAGGTGGCGGTCTGTGTGAGTAGATTTTCTGTATACGGTATGTCCTAGTCGTCCCTCTTTCCTCGTTACTAGTACGTCAAGAAAGGCTACCCATTGATACTCCATCGATCTGTTCATAAATTTGTTCATTGAAGGTGAAATATGATGTCGTTAGGCAGATTTTAAACAGGTCGGTGATGTCCTTCGGAAAAATGTGTTCCACTTCCCTCATTGCCTCGGCCAAAGGTACCTTCGTGAACAAAGACACAACATCAAAGCTAACTAAGATGCTCGTCCATGACGATGTTTTTGATCTTCTCAATAAAGTGGGTGGAGTCTCTTACATACGAATCCGTTAGTCCGATGTGGGGTTGCAAGAGGGAAGCAAGATGTTTCGCAAGTTTGTATGTTGGTGAGCCTATAGTACTGACAATGGGACGAAGAGGCACATCGTTTTTGTGGATTTTTGGTAGTCCACACAATCTCGGAGTTAGGGCTTCACTTTGGCATAGCATCTTCTTGACTGGGTCCTCCAATGAAGAAATCTTAATTAAGTGATTCACTTTTTTAATTGCGGGTTGTGTAGGATCTCTTTTTAGCTTCTTGTATGTTGAGGGTTCTAAAAGATCGACCATCTTTGTGTTGTAGTCATCCCTGTTCAATACTACAGTGGTGTTTCCTTTGTCGGCAGGCAGTATCAGAATGTTTTCATCCTTGTTGAGATCTTTAATGGCTTTTTCTTCCATCCTTGTAATGTTGCGTTTTGGTGGTTTGGCTTTTCGCAAAATCTGTGAACACTCCGTGCGTATTTCTTCTGCCTGATCTTCGGGCAACTTTCTAATAGCAGATTCTAAGTTGGCAATTATTTCCTCCTTGGGAACCTCCCTAGGTGCAACAGCAAAGTTCCCCCCCTTAGAGAGTACTGAGACTTTACGGACCGTTTGGTTGTTCCGATGTAGACACTTCCACAGGTACAGGACTGAGCAGCCGCGAAGTTACTTCAAGAGCCTTTCTGCCCTACATTCCTAGAGAGACAGATAGGATCGGACGGACACAACATAAAAACGATCTTCAAGCCATCTAAGAAGATCGAGAACCACCTCAGATCTGCGAAGGATATAAGGAACCCACTAAGTTCTTCGGGGGTATACCGCATTCCCTGTACCTGTGGAAGTGTCTACATCGGAACAACCAAACGGTCCGTAAACACAAGAATCAAAGAACACAAAGCCAACTGTCGACTCGGACATACGGAAAAATCCGCAGTTGCAGACCACACACTAAACAATGAAGACCACCGAATAAAATTCGAAGACACACAAGTTCTCTGCGCCTCCTCTTCATACTATCCAAGACTCTATAGAGAAGCAATCGAAATTCATAAACACCAGCAGAACTTCAACAGATCTGAAGAAACTCTTAAAATTAACAGAACATGGGTACCGGTTCTTAAAAACACTAAGCGGCTCGCTTACAATAACAAAACTGAATCAAGGGAATGTGACCAATCACCGACCAGCTCTGATATACGCCCCGCCCACCATAGCGTATATAACCTGCGCCCGCGACAGACTAACCACCAGTCTTCGAGAAGCCGACAAACAGTCAACATCTCCTGAAGATGCCATCCACTCGAGATGGCGAAACGTCGAGAACGAATTTTCAACGACGACGGCCGAACAGCCCGAAAGCACACCCACCATTGGACGATGGCCGCGAAAGCCTTTCACAATTTGTAAGTTATTAGTAAGTTTAAGTGCGTGTTTTTGTACATAATTTGTGGAAATAAATTGACGTATCGTTTTCAACAATTGCGAGTTTTAATTTGTCGTTGTGAACCCGTAACAGTATATTAGTTATTTCCTGCATGTTTGTTGGTTGGTTGTTATAGTGTGCAATTCTCGTATCCCTGTTTTGATGGTACATGTTGTGTATTGGGAATTGTTCTTCTAGTGAGTTTACAAATAGTTCCACTTTTCCTTGTGGGTTAGTGACTATTTGGTTGTGCTGTAGAGGTGGTATGGGTTTGTTACTACCTTTGGTTAAGACTTTAGCCATCTTCCAGACAGCTATTTTCAGTTGACCATTCAGCTAATTTTTCTTGCCAGTTGTTGTATATAGCATTGATCTCGTCTCTTAGGGTGTTTATGAGTCTGTTGGCTTCCTGTTTGATAGCGGGATCGCCTGTTGAGTGAGCTCTTCTAAGAAGTCGATTCTTTGTCCTAAACATGTCTTTGATATGTTGAGGCAGCTGTAGGGTCTTAGATGATGGGCAGGTGGTTGCGGTTGTGGCTGCGGCGATGGCTTCAGCTATTTCCCTTTGAAGTTGTGTGGTTGCTTGATCCAATGCGATTGGATCAATAATTTGTGGTTGTGGTTCTGTGCTGTTTTCCAAAATCTGTTGGAATCGCTGCCAGTTCGTGTGGCGGCGCTGGATTGTGTTGGTGTGTCTGAGTCTTGGGTCTCCCACTTCGAGGACTATGGGTACGTGATCGGATTGAATTGTGAAGTCGTCTTCCATCTCTGTGTTTAGTTGTCGATTGTGTGACATGAAGTAGTCTTTGGTCTTGTTGGTACCTGGTTGGTACGTCTGGTGCATGAATGTTGAAATGTAAAATGTTGGCAGCCTCCTCTAGTGCCAAGCCTTTTTCATTGGTTATTGGCGTTGAGGTCGCCTCCTGCTATTGTTGATGTGTTGTTGAATATTGAGAGAAACTCATTTTCATCTTGTTGGTTGTCTGGCCTTATGTATGTCGATGTCTTTCTCTTCAAGACACTTGATTAGCATTTCTTTTTTAGCTGCTAGGCCATCTGCGTTCCAAGATATGATTCTTAGGAACGCTGGTCTTATCGGTGGGGTATCCATTAGCGTTTTTTTGGTACAGACTGTGGCTGCTGCAGGAGCGGAATAAGGTTTGCCTGCAAGGCCTGGAACTGTTTCATCATTTGAATTGACTGCATGAACTGTAAGGGATTGGTTGGCATCGTTGGCTGTTCATTGGTGGTGCTTTGCTTAGCAGTGCTTTGTTGTTTTCCCCAAACGAATGTTGGAGGTGGGATGTGTTATTTTTGTGTTGCTTGTTTTGCTCTTGTTATTTGCTTGGGGTTTTTTTTGTATCCTTGGTAGGATGCTGGATGGCTTCCTTGGCAGTTTGCGCATGTTGAACTCGCGTCTTGGTGTTTGACGCAGTCCTTTGTGAGGTGGTTGGCTGCACATTTGACGCATTTTGGTGTTGCGATGCATTTGTAGGAGCCATGTCCGAATGCTGGTGAATGACATAGTAGTAGTAGTAGTAAATAGGTTTTTTTTTAAACATACCCATGATGTAATGTGTCTACAGTAGGTACACCAGTATATTTTTTTATGTCCAGCTTTTTCCAAAAATGTTTGAATAATTAATTAGTTGATATATATTAAAGATTTTATGATATTAAACAATTATATAATTCAGGAGCAACTGACCAAAATGCATTAAATCCAAAATATTTTGTTTTGAGAAAAACCCTAAAAAAGAGCAAAGTAAGTTAGAATAAAAATTAAGATGTTGATGTTGTTGTTTGCCTATGGCTATTCTGAATGGATTTAATGCGCTTTGATTGAATTGGGTTGTTCGAAAATCACAAAAAGTGACAAATGAATTTTTCTAAAGTGTCTACTTATATGGAATAATAAAGGGAAATTTCTACAGCTGCTGAGGTTTTGATTGTCTAAGTCGCCTCAGAAGTTATCATGGGACAAAAAGAGAACGAATTTTTCGTACATTTCTACAAGAAAAAATTGAAATTCCTGAAACACGTTAATTTTGTTTGCCAGGGAAAGAGGGTGTTTTTCGTGAAAAAATTAAATGTGGGTCATGTTTAAAAGGTTCAAACTAACAAAGAAACAAAGGTTCAAAATATCTGCAAAAAATTCTTCTATATGTGACTTTGAAGATCTGAATAGGTATGTTTTGAAAAAATCAAATTTTTTCTCAAATTCTAGAGGTCTCTGAAATAGGAACGTTAGGCAAGTTACCTATATGCAAAAATAATGTACCTATACCGTGCATTATCTCTTAGTCCAGTCCAGTTAGAATCCACCTTCTTTGAGGTTGTTTTTAGAGGTACTCTCCACAAAAGTTTAAAATTTTACTTTTGAGGTTAAGAACGATGCAGTGAAATAGAAGTAATAAAAATAATTTTCAATTGCCGTTTTTTAAATTTTGCTATTTTTCAGTCATCCAAAGATAGATTAGTTGTACATGGTTGATAAGATCTTTTTATGCTGAATTAAATCAATCTAATATGGCGGCCTTAAAAAATAACAAAGTTGGCTATGGTTTCAAAAAGACTAAAAGGGTTAGCAAAAATTTGATGACAGGAACAGTCATTTGTTCGAAAAACACAATTTTTAGTTTTTGCTCGATATATTGAAAAACCCTATATTTTTTATTTCGATACAGAATCTAATTGAGCTCAGAATAGCACAAATTGTAATTTTTTCTTATTTAACCAAAATTGTTTCTCTCCGTTTTCGAAATCCCCATGTAGTTACTTTTATCTGGGACACCCTGTATATGTGCAATTTTTATCTAGTTAAGTTAGTTGCTCGATTTGCACCGATTTAAATAAGGGGGGGTTTACGAGGTCTGCAATTTAGGCGCCAGTCTTCTATAGTTTTACATAATAAAACTTATACAAAGAAATTAACTCATAAATTTCTAATTAATTTATTATTATTTTTTGTCAACTGTTCTTAAAATGACCTTAGATAAACATGTTTTAAAACATGCAATTCCAACTAAGACAAGCAGCAATAAATAGCAAAAAAAAACCCAAACTGTAAATTTTAAATTTTGGAAAAAAAATATGTTTAAAATTCAATAGCAAAAAACTATCAGCATGGAATAAAATGGTCAGGTAGTTAAAAGAAACAATATACCAGTGGCGTAGTTTAAAAAAACATTTGGGGGAGTAACTTTTCCTGCCTAAAATGTCAAGATCTTTGTAGTGATTCTAAGGGTCCCCCCCCCACCCGAAATACGACACTAAATATACAAAAGTGTCTTTCAAAATGTGATAAGGCATTTAACAGTTTGTTTAAAATAAGCAGATTTTAATAAAAATATTTAATGATCGGTTAATTTTTTGGAGCAGTATACAGGGTGTCCCACGATTTCCGTTACACGCTATATCTCCGTTAATAATTAAGATACAAAATTTCTAAATACGAAGTTTTTAATGATACCCACTAAGCCTGAGCATGAAGTCATTAAAACATTTTTTTATTCATCAACCCCTAACTAGTCAACCCCAACTTTTTTTTCAAATTGCACCCCTTATTTTTTTTTCATAAAAATCAATCTATCTTAAATTACAAATCCTGCTGTGGTTTTGTTTTTACATTCCAACTCACTTTTCTTATTTTATTTAATTGCCAAAAAATTAAAAACCTTTCTACCGGTAAAAGATTGTAATCCTTGATATCATTTATATCCACTGAAATGTGAAATGACAAAAAATTGAGTTTTTTTTTCTGAAATCTGAAAAACATTATTGGCCACATATTACTCATTTACTTTACTTAGTTTGCTATAAACTGTGCGTGTATTAAGAAAAAAATGCCAAATATGCCGCTTACGTTTACAACAGATCAATGAAATAAACTTTAACGTTGATATGATTTTGATTTACGGTGAATGTCGAAAAACTGTAGAGAAGCAGCCCGTTTATATCGTGAACGTTTCATCAATTTTCTATAGATTGGAGAGAAAGCTACGCACCGGCTCATTTCTCAATGCGAAACATGAACATCACCTAGCTCCAGCCAGAAATGAAAACAATATCATTAATGTTTTGGCCTGCATTGCAATAAATCCTAATATTTCAATTAGCAAGATTGCAGCTGAGCTTGGCCTTACAAAAAGCAAGGTTCAACGTATTTTAAAAGAACATAAAGTTCCACCATTTTAAAATGCACTTGATTCAAGGACGGCCACCCAATGATTATGATCGCCGGTTGCAATTTCTGGGGCTATTGCAAGTTATGATTCATGATAATAATCCGGCCGTTTTGGAACATATTTGTTGGAGTGATGAAAGCCATTTTCATAATATGGGTGTGGTTAATAAACATAATGCCCACTACTGGTCTACTGAAAATCCCCATTGGTTTCAAGAGACCCGATTCCAAACTGTGTGGGATAAATATGTGGTTTGCTGTTTTCAATGGACATTTAATTGGACCTTTCTTTGACGAAGAAACTCTAACAGATCAGCGATATTTAGATTTTTTGATGAACATGTTACCCGTCTTGTTGGAGCATATTCCTCTAGGAGAACGCTTACGTATGATTTGGCAACAAAATGGCGCGCCTGCCATAATGCGCGGATTGTCACCCAGTATTTAAGTAATGTGTTTCCAAATGGATGGATTGGCCCAAGGGGTCCAATGCAGTGGCCACCACGTTCCCCCGATTTAACCCCACTACATATTTTTTGTGGGGCTACCTCAAAGAACTAGCTTGTCTAACGAACTGTCACGATCAGCTGTTTTTCGATCCAAGATGGTCGCCATGGGACAAACAAAGCGTTTTCCCATAAGCCGCAATGTTAACAAAAACGTAATTTTTAAAAAAAGTGAAACGATTTAACTTACAACAAAGATGCTGTTTTAAGTATTGAACCTTTGTACACATGGAAAAAATGCGTTTTTCTTAAAAAAAATCAATTGAAGCCAGTAAATCTCAAATAAAAGGGACCATGTTTTGTTCAAAAGTCAGGTTATGTTTTTATTTACTTTTGTTTTTTTTTACTTTTTTTCCAGTTTTTTACTCAGTTTGAATCATTATTATTAGTTTCTGTGCTGTTATGAATTGTGGCAGCTGGGGAGATAATGTTAGTTTTGATGGAATGCCAAGTATTTTGACCTTAAAAAATCATCTTGATTTAGATGAACTAGGTATCAGCTCAAAGAAGGGAAAAGAAAGTGGATAAGTGCTCTATTACCTGACTTAACAGAGGATAAATTGAAATATTCGAAAGTTTTTTGTCAGGTTTGTTTTGGATAAATGTGCAACTGCCATTTTGGCAACATTTTCTATTGGGATCTTTTTTTGTGCTTGAGTGGACCTTTTGCAGTAGTGTAACATAGAATTGTGTTAAACTGTAAGAAATATTTCACTATGATTTTTTTACTATTCTAGGCAAGCAACTTTGAAAACTAGAATACAGCAATGATCATGACTGGGTCTCTCCTGAATGGATTATTGTTTCAAAACGGTTGAAAAATTTTAAAAATGATGGTTGAAAAAAGGGTCCCGAGAAGAAAGAAAAGGAAAACAATATGAGGTTAAAGTGTGAATAATGAGCTGAACCAAATTTGTACACTATCCTACAGAACCTTAAATAAACTTTTGGTAGTGTAGCGTCCTGTATAGTGTCGAGTGAAGTCCTGTATCATCAAAGTTTCTTTTTCTTTAATAAATATTTATTTTACAGACCTCAAAACAGTTTAGAATAAACTGGTGAGTTTGACAGTCTCCCTAACTCAAAGCTCTTTTTATCTTAAACTATTTTGGTGCAAATTTTCCTTTATTTCCATGCTTTTTGACACCTAAAACTTGTACACCGTAAAATTTGTATAGTATCTGACTGGACCTACTACAAGTCCTGTTGTGAAATTTCTCCAGTAATGTACTGAGCTTATTAACAAAAAAAAATTTTTTGGCATCATTAATAATAGATGGATAAAAAAGTAATCTTTGTTGACTTTGATGACCACAAGAAAAACAAATAAGTTCTCTCAGATATTTTTTTCAATTTCTCTCAAAAAAATTTGGGTTCTAATACTCCTAATGGGTCATATGCTGTTACGCCCAATTGTAGAGTAGAGTATATGTTTATTTGCATAAACTTTTAGATACATAATTGAGCAAATATTATTACAAAAAAACAGTAATAAAAGTAATAGTAACAGTAGTAATACAACAGCGAATATTGTACTGTTGTAAAATTTGAACAGTACTTACTGTTGTGAGCTGATGAATTTGCCCGTACTTAAGCCCTATGTATTCTAGTTCATGGAAAATCATATGGTGATGTATGGTGTGTGAGGCCAATGACAAGAAAAAACTGTATTTTAATTTTGCAAGTTTTTTTTATATAATGTTTACTTATATTTTTTTAAATAAACATATTTTGTAAAGTACTTATTAGAAGTTTGCTTGACCAACCTTGGTTGGAACTTATATGTGCATATTGATCTGTTGGACTGACCTACCTATAAGTTGTGCCTCTTTTTCATTTTACTACTGGAGGGTTAAAACAATTAAACCACGGATCACCTTTGTTAAGGTGATCCGTGATTAAATTTTGTCTAAACCTAAAAATCATAGTGAAATATTTTTCACAGTTTAATGCTATAGAAGGCCTATTACTTAGCAAAAGGTTTAGTCAAGTACAACAAAAGATCCTAATAGAAAACCTGAATCTGATGAGAAAAGTTTAGTCTATTTCAATTTCGTCTCTGTTAAGTGAGCCTTGAAGTGAGCTCTTTGAATAGAACTACTTTCCCCTACCTTGGGCTGATAGTTCATTGATTCATTGGTCAAAAAACTTCGAAAACCTTTGGGGGGCCCCAGAGGTCTCATGATGTACTTTATGCTATTTTTTCTGTTTACTCATGAAATATATGGAAAATATCTAAAAAAATATGTGGTTTGGGGGGTCCGGCCCCCTAGCCCCCCGCCCCCTTGGTGCGCCCATGTAGTAATTCAAAATAAGTGAAAAAACTAGAAAAAAAGTTTAAAAAAAAACAAAATAAACAAAAAAATAACCTACTTTTTTGAAGAAAACATGGTCCCTTTTATTTCAGATTTTCTCGCTTTAGTTTAATATTTTTAAGAAAAACGCATTTTTCCCATATGCACAAAGGATCTATTCTTAAAACTGATTAATTTTTGAGACTAAAGCTCTTGTCGTTTTTGTAAAATTTACGTTTTTGTTAACATTACGGCTTATGGGAAATCGGTTTGTTTGTCCTATGGAAGACATCTTGGATTTGATCGTATGTTTTGTTAGACAGCCCTACTGGTTTATACTGTGAGTCCAAATGACTTAGAAGACCTTAAAATGCAATCCGTAGGGCTTGTCGTACTGTAACCTCTAATATGATTAGAGCTCCTTGTACTCGGGGACTGTTACGTCGAAGCGAGACTTGTGTAGCGGCCGAAGGAGCACAATTTGAACATTTGCTGTAGAAATTTTTTTCTTGTAATGTTACAATAAAAATTATGTTTTATTAATATATTATTTTTTACTTAAATCAAAATGCTGGAAATAAGAACTAAACCTACGGTGGTATTTAGAATCGACAGTAAATTCAATTTTTACAAAAAAAAAATTAGGATTGCAATTTGAAAAAAATAGTTGGGGGTGGCATGAAAAAATATTTTGACGACTGGATGCTAAGGCTTAGTGGGTATCATTAAAAACCCCGTATTTTGAAATTGTGTATCTTTATTATTAACGGAGATATAGCGTGTTACGGAAATCGTGGGACACCCGGTATAATAGGCACTATTAAGGCTTATAGCAAAATTGTTTTCTTAAAATCAAATTTCAATTGATAACACTAATTTTTCTATTTTATCTCTTTCTTAGATGGACATAGCTGCATATGACCACTCCCGTATAATACTTCATTTCGACATTGACTGTTTTTATGCTCAAGTTGAAATCAATAAGAACTTAAGTTTGAAGAATCTCCCTGTCGGCATCCAACAGAAAAATATTTTGGTAACCAGCAACTATATAGCTAGAGAATACGGAATAAAAAAATGTATGTCAATAAGTGATGCCAAAATATGTTGTCCAAACCTGATTTTGGTTAATGGTGAAGATTTACAAGACTACCGCAGGGTTTCCTATCAGGTAACTACTCTCTTAAATAATTACTCAACTACGGTTGAGCGATTGGGTTTAGATGAAAATTTTATTGATGTTACACCTTTGGTGAGCCAACGGCTAAAAGCCGGAACTAGCAATAAAACTGTAGGTAACATTTTTGGTGATATAAATAACCTGTGTGGGTGTGGCTGTATAGAACGGTTGCAGATAGGATCCCAAATAGCCCAAGAAATCAGAGATAGATTGAAAACTGAACTTAATTTGACAACATGTGCAGGTATTGCACATAACAAGTTATTAGCAAAAGTTGTGGGAGCAAAAAATAAGCCTAATCAACAAACTATAGTATTTCCAAATAGTGCATTTGAGTTAATTCGAAGTTTAGAAACTATAAAAGACATTCCTTGGATTGGAAATGTAACTGCTCAGCAGTTACAACAAAAGGGAATCATGAATGTCATAGATTTACAAGAAATTGATTTAATTAATTTGACTAAAATCATGGGACCTGATAAAGCGAAGCACATAAAAGACTTAAGTTTCGGAATTGATTGCACACCTGTTAAAAGCAGCGGAAAACCACAATCGATTGGTTTGGAAGATAGCTGTAAAATAATTAGTGTAGAAAAAGAAATAGAAGAGAAATTGAGACATCTTCTAAATAGGTTGCTCCTAATGGTGTCTGAGGATGGAAGAATTCCTAAGACCATAAAAGTAACTGTCAGGAAATATGATAAAAATAATCCTAATAATAGCAGTCGAGAAACTAGACAATGCAATCTCAACTCTTCATTTTTTTCAAAAAAATCTAATGTTACAGAATCAAACAAAACAAAAATTATGAATGTTATAATGACCCTTTTTAAAAAAATTGTGGATACAAAAAGGATGTTTCACATAACATTACTAGGTCTCTCTTTTACAAAGTTTGTTGAAAAACCCAGTATTAAAAATACTCTTAATAACTTTTTAAGTAAAGACATTGAAGTACACTCTATAACTGACTTTACGAATTCTGAAGATCAAAGTTGTACACCTCCAAAAGCATCAACATCAAGTTTACATGATAATACGGATTCAGAAACCGAGCCCACACCTAAAAAGGGCAGATTTCAAGCAAAAGCACTTGCAAAAAGACATCTTAATGATGATTCGGATACCGAATCTCCCTCAAAACTAAAAGTCGCGGAACTAAGATTAAGTTCAACTGATACTCTGCCAGATACTGCAGACACTGACCAAAAGATTTTGTGTCCACCAAATATAAATAAAGAGGTTTTTAGTGAACTACCGCACGAGGTTCAAGTTGAAATTTGGGAAGATTATAAAAGAAATAAAGATAGAGAAAAACTTATATTACACCAGAACAAAAAGGCCAAACCAAACAGCATACTTAATTATTTGGTTCAAAAATAGCGTAACGCTTTTCGTTAATAATGCCGAGAATATACAGGATCAAAATAAAATAAAATTTGGAAAATGTTATATACAGTGATTTTTTTATTTTAACATATCTCATGGGTATTAGTCCATTAGAGACATAAAAAAGCCGTTTTGTCGCCCAAATTCAGTTTTTTTTGTTGAACTTGGTTTCTGAAGGTTGTAAATAAAGAGTTTTAAACAAAAACTAAAGACAACAAAATTTCCTACAGAAATGTTACAATGTGTTTTTTCGTCAAACTAATAGTTTTTAAGTTATGATTTCAACCATTTTGCCGCCATTTTAGATTTCGCCAATCTTTTTTTCTTTAGTGTCCTTTAACTTAAAAACTACCTTTTTCAGAATGGCCTACAAAATGAGATATTACTGAGTTGCCTCATCAAGGACAATACTCACGCAACTCGGTAATATCTCAATTTGTAGACCATTTATTAGTCTTTATTTTAATTAAGCTTCAACCTATTCAGTAAATACAGCTGTTAGTGATAATACGTGATTTTTTTTGATGATATGCTACAGAAAAGACGTACCTATCACGATAGCATAAAGATCCTAAATTAAAGATTAGTTTTTTATATGAGAAATTTCAACAGCAACACAGTTCTGAAGAGGAAATTATTTGAAATTAATAATAGTGCCAAATTTACAAGTTGACAGTATAAACTATATAAAAAAGTTATAGAAAACCCTGTTTGAGTTTATACAGAAGAATCAAATAAGAATGGTCAACGTATATACCACAATTGACAAAAGTTAAAGCAAGTCACAAATTACTTTTTTAAACTAATGTTTAAAGATTTTCCAAATTTAATTTATTTTAGTTTGATCCTGTATAAGCTGAAAGAAACAAACTATGGGTAATAATCCTATAAATGTCTTGTACTTATTTAAGAATCACCCTGTTTTTTTTTGACAGAAGAGTTTCTAAATACAATAACAAAGTTTATTTCATAGTTTAATTAAAGTTGGTTAGACGTTTTAACGTAAAATGTACATTAAGCAGATATGGCGAGATCCCTACTCTTTATATTTAGTATAAATGTTGCTTAATTTTGTTCTAACAATTTTGATCTCTTTTTGTCAGCTTTTTTTTACATTAAGAACACAATATACGATATTGTAGATTTTGTATTATAGCTATTTTATCTTTTTTAAAGAGAATTATATTTTTTATTAAACAAAAAGAAAGTTGTTATGTAGCTTTATTTTTTTATCTGTTTATGTATGGAAAGCACAGCGGGGGTTTCTTAATTATTTTTATCTTTGCAAGAAACAATATTGCATAGGCGACAATTTGATTCAAGGTATAGGAGGCAATTTGGTTAAACCTATAGACGGAGATTGGGCTCAGCCTACGGGCGGCCGATTTGTAATTCCGCCATTGCCAAGTTACTAGTCACCACACAGACACGCAAGAAATGCAGTTTCTTTAGCAAACGACTGACGAAAACTCCCTTTGGCTAAAAACTCAAACCTTTTACTTACATGATCGTGGAAATAAAGTGGAACAATAGCTTATTCGAATAGGCGTAAAACAGTAGCGTGAGCTGCACGGCAAACTTAGGACTTAAAACATTCTAGAAATAAGAGAAGAGTTTTTTTTTTTTAATTTTAACTTAATCTTCTAACGGTTGAAACGACCCTTGACTATTCTTCGAAATTTATTTAAAAAATACACAGTTGGTTTTATTTTCCAAAGGCATTTCCAACGCGGTATCACAAGGGAGTTTCATCATTACATGAGGTAAAAATATGTGTTCATCTCTTATTAATATTAAAAAAAAACACCTACCTCTATTTTTAAAATTGATCGTCCGTCTGGTGGTCAGATCTAGAATAGCCTCGTGGTATGCAATGTAATATAATAGTTCAGGCCCTACAGGTTCATATAATGTTTTTAATGAAAGAAGCAACATACTTGGTATGGGTAGACATAAGACTCACCCGAACATTTTACGAAGGGGAGCCACCCCCCTACCACTGGCTGCACTGATTAAAAAAATTTACCCCTTTTTGGTACGCCTATGGCATGTGCGCTGCTTTTAGAGGGGACTTATGTAAATCGATGGAAATAAAATTTTGTCTTTTCGAAAAATGATCTCTTTTCTTTTCGGGTACTTATCGTACGTTTTTGGAAAAACCCTCGAACACGTCGAGGTTGTTTGTAGCACGTACCCCCTTCGAGGGGTATTAACGTCTATATATTTAAAATAGGTAAAAAGGTTCAAGTGACCCCTTTGTTAAGATTTGGTGAATGTGATAAATCTTTGTGTGAAAACTAAGTGCTTTCGGCAGGAGCCTAGTAAATTCAAAAGTACATTAAGACCAAAATCATCTCGCTATTTTACCGCAAGACCACCGTCTAACTACCCTTATCATTATATATATATATAAGCCTAGTCTATCTGCATCCAAGAAAACATCCTACAGTTTCTCTTGTTACAGCGCTTTTGTATTTTGTCTGCGAGACTCGCAATATATGGAGTAGTGTTAAACTAAAGAAATCCGCCACCCTAAGTTCGAAGTCTGATATCAGTATTTTTGAATGCTTTGCAACTCACCTGGAAATAGTCTGGGATATCGTATTACTTGTGAGACTTTCTTAGCTGCATTGCGAAGATTTATTTCTTGTCGTGGTAGTCTCCAAGATATACTCTGACAATGCCACATACTTCACGGGTGCCGAGAAACAGCTAAGAGATATTTTCAAACTCATTCGAATCATGTTTTGCACTTAGCAGAAACATGGGCCAGACTTACCCATCTACATCCGATTATCGGCGATCAAGTAATAACATTGACATAGGAGCTTCATACTGTTATTGTGTAGATCGGAGTACTTCTTAAGAGTATACCGCTTTGTCAAGTATCTAGAAATTAGCACGACACTTCAATTAGATGGACCAGGTGAAAAAACGAATACCTGAACACGTTGCACGTTACAACAAAATGGAAATCAACTTTCTTCTTCTGTTCCCGAAATTGTAACTATCCACTGTCTATTATCGGTCTTGTGGCGCTTAACAAAACATTTCAAGAGAACAGAGGAGCTGTGGCCAATAACAAGCTGTCAACCTATTACTTTCCATGCGAAGAAACCCCGGCCACGTTCGTTTTTCTTGCTAGACGCCAAATAATCTTTCTACTGCTACAGGAAAGAGAACAGTATCATCGAACACTGTCTTTCGACATGGCGCGATTGTGTCGCTACGAAGTATGATTTTCATTTCGCACGATGTTAGCTATCACGACTACGAGAATAGAGCCCGTCTCAATTAGCGACTATAGAAACTGGTCAAGGGACTTTTAAGAGACCTAGACTCTAGTGAAAATAAGTCCGCTAACCTTTGCAAAATCTGAGTAAGAGAATATTTGAGGGTAAATAAACTAGAATTTTTTGTTTGTGTCCTTTTTTTAAAAATATTATATTTAAGTATAAAATTACCTTTTTTTTAAGCGCCACGACTTTTATTCAAATCCATCGCGTGTTTAATAAAAACATTAGAGCGAGCACACGAGGAGCCCCCTTCAAGAAAACTACCTTAAAGTGCCAAAACGTTCACCAAAACCAACCCGCAGTTTGTTCAACTTATCATATGAACATTAGGCTACTGGTAAATGTGAGCTCGCTCTAACTCGCTATTTTTTGTATAAACAAACAGTTACGCCAAACTAAAATTGATACTTATCAATTGATAAGTGGACCAAAAATGTAATTACACGTGTCTTTATAGAAAAAATTACTTGTTTTAAAATCTGATATAATAATAATATAATAAAGACGTTTATTTATCAAACACGATCAATTACAATAGGTAATAATAAAGAGAAATGGCGATAAATAAACAAAATAAGCCATGAAGCTATTTCCATAGCTCATTAGGGCTTACTACCATTCCTACCTAGTAAACCCAAATTTTGGAAAATGTAATACATATCTCCAAATCACCGGTAGTCGTTTACGTAAACCACGTTAGTAGGTAAATTTAACTTAAAGAAAATGTTTCTGGATATCTAAGATATTTTAAGGAAGTTAATTGAAGTGATGAAATTGGCGATAAAAGTTAGAAAGGCTTTTCCATATTATTTAGTCTGTTTATATTATTTAGTTTAGAATAAACAATTAAATCTTTCAGAAAACTTTATTTTAGAAAAAAAAACAACTATCTATCTATCAAATATTCAACTTTATAAAAAAAATCTAAACACTGTTACTAAAAGCTAATGGGCAAGCAATAGGCGAAAAATCATTATGCTTAAATAAAAAGGTCTACCTGAGAAAATGTTGACGCCTTAAAAAACTAACAACAAATTCGTTATTTATAAGCAGCATCTCGATGTGGTGTATGCCTAAATTAATAGGGACCTTTTGCACGCCGTCCTTTAGCTAACTTTATCCTTTATAAATGCGACATTAAATGACAGATGTACATGATATTTAGAAGCCCAAGATCTTTTGCAGACACAATTTAATTAAAAAGTTCCGAAAGCAACTAGGGAAAAACTGAAAGAGCAATATCAGTGAAAAACCGCCAGGAAAATATAGGATTAGGTCTGTGTTTACTTGTGTACTTCTGCTTCTTCTTATTTTTTTTACGCTTTTCACAGAACATTGATTACTTTTGGTTAGTTGGTGAACACTGTTGCCAAACAACACATACCTACCAGTTTTTATAAAAAATAAGTTTCAATAATTGGCATCAAATTAAATCTGCGGATTACCCCGCATTGGTAGCTCTTGAAATCATTGTCTGCTATCAAAAATAGTTTAAATTTATTCAAACACAAGTAAGGTCAAACACTATCCTTTACTAAAGGATAAGGTTTAAACCAGATAACTGCACATGCCTCAAATAAAAGATAGGAAAAAAATAGGACATTCAAAAGGTCCCTAATATGACCGGAAAGCCATGACAGTAAGGCTTTTATTTAGTATAGACCATACACCAAAATAAACACAAGAATATTAAACTGGCATACATGACCAACATACCGACGAAAAATAGGTAATTTACAGACAAAAATAACTAATTTACTAAGACGACAATCCCCTTTCGAACGTAACACTAACGTTTCCCGACTTTCTTAAGTTTTTCAATCAGTACCTCCGATTTCGTTAATTTTAAATACAAAAGCTGAAAATGTTTAAAAAAAAATCATATTCAATTCATTAAAAAATCGCTAAAGAAACGCTTCTTTGGGTTTGCTGCAGTTTTTATCAGTTAAGCGGCTTTTCCATTGGTATAGTAAATGGGTTAGTAACTTGCAAGAGAGCTACTAGTTCAATGTAAACCACTAGTAAGTTACTTGTACATACCAGCGGACTAGCAGGGCAAGTAAATAGGCAGGATATTTAATTGCCAGCTTGCCTTCTTCCATTTGTTTAAAATTTACAGTCCGTGTTACTAATTTACTCGCCGTGTGTAAACGGGGTTGCCCGAGTGCTAGTGATGCCTGCAGTACTGGCGAATTAATTACTTGTTAACAAGTGGAACTGGACTTGAAAATGTTAGGCAATAAAAACGTTAAATTTGTTGAACCGAAAATTAAGGCAGATTCTCCTCTAGTATTAATCCATTTTCCAACCTCTCTATTGATTTCCTCTTCCAACACAACGCTGGGATACTTTTAATATAACATTTTTTTATCTGATTTAATTTTGCACGCGTAATTTTTAGTCATAATATTTTAATTCCACATTAAAACTGTTGCTAGCTATTAGTACAGTTTGGTGCAGAGGACTTCAACCCGGGAGCGTTTGAGGCCATCGCCTGTTTTTTTGACGGCCCAGCAGTAACTTAGCTAATTTTAATATAAATGATCTGAAATCGCTCAATTTGAGTGCATACAGCAGAAGCTGATCCATTTCTGGAAATTTTTCTTAAGTCATAAATTACAAACATTGAGTATTGACTCAAATTGGTCGCCTCGAGTTTGGTAATTTGGTACGTCACCAAAATGATCTGACAGATCAGGATGGCTACAAACCAGGGATCTTCTGATCCGTTTATCACAAGTTTAAAAAAATTACCCAAGAAAAATAAACAAATGTTTTTACCAGAAGTAATCATTTTATTTAAAGAGCCTTCACTATCCATGGCCATTGAATCATTCTGAAGAAGAAACCAATCTTTAAATACATTCGTTAAACATTATTTTAAATATTTAATAACTTCCATTTTTTTTTGTTAAGAGTTTAAGACACAAATTTGTGTTTACGTTAATATTTAATGGTATTGTTACTTTTTAAAATGACTCATTTATTGTTTTATTAAAAATGTATTTAAATTGATTAAATTAACAAAAGACAGCACACACTTTATATTGTATAAGAAAAATTATTCCTGTGCATAACCACAAAGTATACTATTTTTTGTGACATAACTTTTGCCAGGTCATAGATCATAAAATGTGACACCCGCTTTCAGAGAAGTAATGTTTACAATTAACACAAATGTCAAAACAGACATCACTAAAGGTGTGAAATTTGAAATTTACATACAACATAAGTAATACTTGCTCCTCAATATCTTTTTATACGACTGTCTTGTAAAAGGGGGTTTTGCGCACGGAGAACACGATCTGAAAATGGCATTTTGCGCACAACGTTTTGCACACGCTTGTCATTTTTGCGCACGCCTATGTCATTTCTGCATACGGGTCTCCCGTCATTGTGATTTTTGTTGTTGTCACCCATCAGTATAAGTTGGCTTAGTTCCGTAGCAACCGTCACTGCTCGTATGTTTTGTTGATTAGATACGTCAAACAATTGTTGAATTTTTAAAGTTTTGTTGTAAAAATGTCGGAAATAAAAACAAGTTAAATTAAAATTTGATTTTTCTTTCTTTATTAGCAGTCGTATAAAAAATATTGTAAAAAGATCGTTTGAAAACCTCTCTGCACACTCCCTCGACTTGTAGACCTCGCCTTCGGCTCGGTCTACCAAACTGTCTCGATCGTGTGCAAAGAGTCGTTTTCAAACCTTGTTGTTTAAATAACTATTACTTGCTTAGTAAATGTACAGGAAGAGCCAACTTTGTAAGACTTGAGGGTTTAGAGTGTTAGGATACCTACATTATTTAAATATCAAAAAGTTTGAATTTTAGAAAAGGGTCCACTTTTTATTTTTCAATATTTTTTTTTCTGTAAAATACTTTTTGTAACGTAAAATTGACTTGTCATTTGGAGGAGGCACTAAATACATTGTTTACCGGGACGCGTCAGATGAGCTGAATTTGAGATATGTTGAAGGACAAACCTTCCTGATATTTTTACCAAAAAAAATTAGGGGGGTCATAAGATTCGTTTTCGAGCTATACTTATTTAAATGTGCGCCACTGAAATATGGGAAAATATGACCATTTGTAGTTTTTTTGTAATAACTCATCGACAAATAAAAATAAAAAACTGATATTAGCTTTACTTTATCGGTAAAAGAGTTCTTTTAAGAATTTTATCAGTTTTTGACATATAGTTTCCGTCACATACCTACAGAGTGGCTCAAAATAATAAAAAAAATACAGGAAAAATACCTGAGTTTTATTAAATATAAAGAAAGGAAACTAAAAATGCATGGTCAAAATTAACTTCACTTGCTTTCATGTGAATCGCTTTAATTAATTAATAGGTTATGTGATAAGCTTACAGGGTATTTCAAAAAAAAAATTAATTCAACGCATGACACGTTTACTAATTGTCTACGGAATAGTGTGTTTACCGGGATGCGTGAAATGAGGTGAATTTTTGATATGTTAGGGCCCAAGCCGTCTAAATACTCGTCTCAAAGAAATTGGGGGTCATCGGTTTCGTTTTCGAGCTGTAATTATTTAAATCCGCCACTGGAAGAAAGAACTTATTGTAGTGTTTTTGCTATAACTTCTCGTCAAATAGAAATAAAAAACCAATATTAATTTTATTTTACTCTTTTTAAGTACGTTTTCAATTTTTTTATAGTTTTCGTCACATATCTACAGAGTGGCTCAAAATATGAATAACAGAAATACAGGAATAATAACTGGGATTTGTTAAATATACCTAAAGGGATGAAATTAAAAATGCATAGTCAAAATAAATTCATTTGCTTCAATGTGAGTCGTTGTACGGGATGCGTCAGATCAGGTGAATTTGAGATATGTTAGAGCCCAAGCCATCCTGAAACTGGCTCAAAAATATTGGGGGGGGTCATCGGTTTCGTTTTTGAGCTAAACTCTTTTCGCTACAACCTCTATCTCTATAGGGATAAAAAGTTGATATTTAAACTTTTATCAATTAAGTTTGTTCACAGGCTTTCTTTCTGAAAATTTTTGGCAGAACCCCCGGAAAGGGGTGAGTAGACCTTTTTGTCCCCACATTTCCTATATTCTAGCATTAAATAAGTATAACTCGAAAACAAAACCGATCACCACCCACTTTTTCTTGAAACAAGTATTACGACGGTTTAGGCTCTAACATATCTCAAATTCAGTGCATCTGACGCATCCCAGTAAACATTTTCCACACACTATTCCATAGGCAATCAGTACACATGTTATCCGAATTTCAAAAATGTTTAAAATACCCATTAAGTCTATTATTATTATTGTATTTCAATTATTCAGAGTTTGAGCCACTATGTAGATATATGATGAAAACTATTATATGTCAAAAAATGAGAACATACTTAAAAAGACTCTTTTTTTTCAACAAAATAAAATTCATATTGGTTTTTTATTTTTCTTTCACGAGAAGTTATAACAAAAAACTACAAAATCTTACATTTTACCATAATCCATTTAAATAATTATAGCTCGAAAACGAAACCGATGACCACCCAATTTTTAAACAAGCATCCGGACGGTTTAGGCTCAAACATATCTTAAATTCACCTCATTTGACGCATCCCAGTAAACACACTATTTCGTAGACAATTAGTAAATATGTAATGCGTTGAATTATTTTATTTTTTAAATACTCTGTTAGCTTATAAAATAACCTATTATGCAAACATCACTCTAGAATAGTTAAAACGACTCACATGAAAGCAAGTGAAATTAATCTTGACTATGCATTTTTAGTTCCCTTTCTTTATACGTAACAAATCTCAGGTAATTTCCTGTATTTTTTTAAAATTATTTTGAGTCACTCTGTAGGTATGTGACGCAAACTATATGTTAAAAATTGATAAAATTCCTGAAAGGACCCTTTTGTCAATAAAATAAGACTAATATAATTTTTTTGTTTTTATTTGGCGATAAGTTATTACAAAAAAATAACAAAAGGTCATATTTTTCCATATTTCAGTGGCGCGCATTTAAATAAGTATAGCTCGAAAACGAATCCTATGACCCCCCCAATTTTTTTTTGGTAAAAATATCAGGAAGGTTTGTCCTTCAACATATCTCAAATTCAGCTCATCTGACGCGTCCCGGTAAACAATGTATTTAGTGCCTACTGCTTTAATCTGTTACATTTAGTACATGTAGACTTTTTTCTTTTGGAATAACCATTTTTTATTTTGGTTAAATTTGCCGTTGTAAAATTTATATTATTAGTACTTTTTTATATATTTTCTTTCTTTAATTTTTTTAAAGTTACCTAAAACAAAACACAAAAACAAAGAAAAAATACCTAAACTAAAAAATATATAAATTTATACGTCATGCAAATTTTACACAGAATTTAACAGAAAAAAATAATTGACTATATGTTATATCTCAAAAACTAATAATGATAGATTAAATTTAATTTAAGAATTTAATTCTACTTAAAAAGAAGCCAAAAAAGTATTTAACGCCAAATATAAATACAAAAAAAATTTAAAGTCTTTTCGAAAATGCAAACATTTCAGAAAGCCCTCATAGCTCAAAAACTGTGTGGTGTATCAAAATACGGTTTTCATACACTACCCTCAAATTCCGACGAAATTGGACCACCCTGTACAATCTATTCTGAATAACTGAAGTCCAGATGTACATGAAATTGTAATGTGCCTAAAAATTCACGCTAAAATTATACTTTAAGGAGTAATTTACTAAATTAACACAGAAAATATTAATAATAACGCATATAATCTACTTATGGCCAAAAAAGTTGTCTGAGAAACTACTGTGCAATTTTTTGATTAGCTTTAGTTCGCTACTGAGAGTTGAGTTTGAAACATTTAAAACGTTTGAAGTGAAGCTGAACTTATTCAATATTTTAAGTCATATGTTTTCTTAAGGGACAAACATTAGGTTGGTTTCCATTCAAATTATGTTCGAGTCTTTTTCTACAAGTGCGTATACACCAAAGTGCGCCACGAACGCGCCGCTTGTGCGCACGGCGGTTAGAGCTTCTCGTGTTTTTCGCAATTGCGGGTTTTCTGTGGTTCGTTCGTCGCATAAGCTATAAAAGAGAGAGAGATAATCGCTCATTTGACGCAAAAAGGTTAATTATAGGTTTTCTCCTTCTCCCTCAGCGCACGTCAAATAACGTCATCCCAAAATGATTAATAGACCAATCAAATATATTTCTCTGGTTTAGTGGATACACGTGATACTAGAGATTAGTTTTTGTATAAACGCCTGTTCACCCTTGGACTTGGAATATCTTACTGGTAGGCTAGTAACTTGTACCAGCTGGTACCATACCAATGTAAACGCCGCTTTACACTAAAACCACGTATGTATTCTATTAACGTACTAATACTCAGAAAATTATTTAAAACTTACACTACGCATTCTATTAAACAAAGTTTGGTAACATATTGGTCAAAATTTATTGTACACCTACACTATTCTATTAACGTACTATACTAAGGAAATCTGGCAATATATTGTTCAGAAATTATTTTAATGACAGAATATAAGTTGGCGAATGCAGAGAAAAAGCTACTAAAACGATTGAAGAAGCTTGTTCTTTCTATATATACGGGGAGTAGCCAGCGTATAGATAAAACGTCGATGGTTAAAAAAAACGAAATCGATCAGATTTAAAACTACTAGTCAATTTTTTTCATCGCTTAAAACCCTTACTTGAACTACCTATAAATCAAGGATAAAATGTATTAAATACATTTTACATAATAATATAATAAAAAAAACACAACCAAAACTCTGATGAATATTAGCTTCGATCGATCCTGACCAACCACAAATAGAACACTAATGCTAAAACTGAAGCATATCGTCACGGTCTTTACTTAATATTTTGCCCTTCTTACTCGTACATACAAAACATACCTAGGACAAAATTCAGCATCATAAAATTTAACAAAAGTGCTTCCGGTCTCTCTTATAGCGGTGTCGCAGCCTTTTGGAGGTACTTTTAAATTTTCTCTTCCTACCCCAACATCGTTAATCAACACATCTGCTAAAATTAATACTTTGTCGGCGGGTTTTCTATCACAAAAATTAAGTGCAAATGTTGGGTTTTTTGTGAAATTCACCCCTTGACCATAGCGATGTCCTCTCTCTAAACCTGAAAATAAGTGCATTAATATTATAAATATTAATTAGTTAGCTTTAATTGTGAGTAAAATATTAATAGCGGATTTAGAATTATTGGCACCCGGGGTTAAAGAGGAATATGTCGCTCCCTGTCGCATGATCGTGGAAAAATAAGTGACCCTACCTACAAATATTTATGTCTTTGACTAATCAGTAGTAGAAAGAAGGAAGCCTTTTAGCCTGGCTAGTAGGCCTTGATGCAGATCCTTTTTTTCTACACCCAGAGATTCACCCTATCCTTGAGTTTGATCCTCTCCTTCGTCAAACTTTCCCGTCCTTCTGATAAAGTTTAGGATGTCCGACCAATTCAGGGACTTCAGTTCAACTCCTCTACTTTGAAATAGTCCTGACTCCTTTATATGCTTCGAATTATGCTAGAAAGTAAAACGCTGTTTCCTATTCCTTTCCGCACTTGGGGCATGTCCTATCGTGTTTTATCTTTAGAGTGACCTTTGAGCACTCTAAGCAGAATGTTCACTTTCCTTCTTTCTCTGCCCAGCAGAAAGCTGCTGATAGTCTCCTTTGCATGTCTACAGCCGTTCGAGATGGCCCACGCTTTATGCAGTATCTTAGGTGTCCATTCTTTAAACTTCGATCTTTTTTGCCCTCTTTCAGTCAGGGCCAACAAAACTTTGGTCGGATCCCCATTTGACCCGAGCCTCACAGGAGCTTGACCTCGTTTACCTCGGCCAGTCCTTGGAGTGCGTCGGAGGAGTATGACGTCTATGGGCGTTTCTCTTCCGCTCTTATCCTGTCCTCCTCAACTGCAGCGCTTATGGTGTAAACGTCTGCTTAGAAGACTGTTGCCCGACTTCCTAGGAAGTAGATTGGATGTCGGCGTTCTCCAAAAATACCGCTCCGCCTGTCGCATTTTCTCCGGTGAGCCTAGAGCTGTCTGTAAAGCAGACCAGACCTCCCTTCGGAAATTTCACTCGGTTCTACTTTAAGTGCGTTGGTGGGTGTTGTGCTTATGGCTCCTATAATTCCTTTGCTGGCCAGCCTTTGGAGGCTGTTTACCTTTCTAGCATTGGGTTGCCTCACGGCACTCTGCCACCATACGAGTGCGCCATAGTGGATCCTAGATCGTAGTGTAAATGCGTGGATTGTCCTCATGTCCTACCCACTGCTCTCCTTGCCTGCCAAAAGGTCATTTTGGATTTTTAATTCCCTTGTTTATGTGTGCTCTCCAGTTCAACTTGGTGTCTAGTATGATACCCAGGTACTTGACCTCCCGCGATAGGGGGAGGGTTGGCCGTACATTTTGGGTGCTTTAAAGCCTTCGGCTAGTAAAGAGGATGAGTTCTGTTTTTTTTTGGGTTGACGGACGGTTTATCCCTCCTAGGTCAGCCTATCCAGAAAGTTGTCCATTACTAGGCATTAAAGGCGTGGTGACAGACAGCTGCCCTGGGGGCATCTTCTTGACCTGAACTCCTTTCAGAATTGTTTTCCTATTCCTATCCGTCACTGCAGATTCTGTCCATCTAATAAGGTTCGAGTTAACGCCTCTACCTTCCATGGACTGTCTGATGGACGAGATTTTTGTTTTATCGAAGGCCCCTTCTACGTCGAAGAAATTTGCAAGATCATATTCTTTGACATTGAGGGCCGCTTCGACATTACTTACCAATGAATGTAGTACTGTGTCTGAAAATCTACCCTGTATGTATTTGTCTTGGGTCTTATGTAGAGGATGGTTTTTTAAAGGTCTTGCTAGCAGGTACCTATCGACCAGCTTTGCCAGCATCTTCATCATAAATGATGTCAAGCTTATAGGCCTAAATTACTTTGCTGTAGTGTAGTCGGGACGGCGGGACATAGCCCAGCCAGGCTCTAAACATCCCTTCCAAGTCCCAGCTGCAGGGTTCTTGCACGATTAAGTCTGGTTTCCCGACGCAGTATCTCGAGTTGTCTGTTCCACCATGGAACCCTTTTAACCGGCGTGTCTTGACATGCCTCCTCAAAGCAAGATTTGATTGTTTCTTGCAGGCTGCTTACTTCTTCGAGTTGCTCCTTATTTCGTATTTCTTTTTTGTTTTTGCCTTCCATACCATAAAATAAGTGAAGTTGATTAGTCAAACTTCACTTTATAATTCCTCGCTGCTATATGTATGTCAAACAGGTACCGAAGGCGACATTGTTAGGAAATTTTGTCTTAAATAAAAAACAATTGGTATCTGCAGGTTGACATTACGTATCAATAAATAATTTATTGTCAGGATTTGAAGTTGTCTCTTTGCCGCAACTTCCACAGTAAACTAATATTAGTAAGGACTAATTGTATTGTAGAAAAAATCAACTACAGTCGAACCTCTATAACTCGAACCTGAAGGGACAACCAAAACAGTTCGAGTTATGGAGAGTTCGAGTTATAGAAACTCGAGTTACATAGGTTAAAATACATGTAAAAAGTGCAGGGACCGCTTCAAAGGTTCGCGTTATAGAGGGGTTCGAGTTATAGAGGTTCGAGTTATAGAGGTTCGACTGTATATTGTTACAAATTTAAGTTATTTAAATTTTATAGTTAGAATTTATTTAGGTTTAGTCTAGTATTAGGTTGACGTATTTTATGGTTGTATTTTTATTCTAGGTCTTAGTTGCGTTATCTGTGACAAACTGGTATACGAACGGTCCGGTTCTAGCAAAGGGCGGAATGATTCCGAATCGAAGGATGGAAAATTCTCGAATTGTAGGCAGACATTCATATATAGGGCCGGACGTCGTGCATCGGCCAGTCAGAGATAACCAATGGTAGTGATCGCTAGATGTTAACGCGAAGTTAATAGGCGTATTAAAGTAGTGAATTATTAGCAAGTTATTAGTAAGTTTAAGTGCGTGTTTTTGTACATAATTTGTCGGAATAAATTGACGTATCGTTTTCAACAATTGCGAGTTTTTAATTGTTGTGGAGAACCCGTAACAATTGGTGTCAGAAGTGAGATTAAAAGAAATAAATAGTGCAAAGACTATCCTTACATAGTACCACCGGCTAGGACAATTGGACAGAAAAACAGTAAGTGATTTTTCCAGAATATTCGAAGAAGTTCGATATTGATTTATTCAAAAACCAAAAGAGATATTTAAGAATCGACTTCGATATTAACTTAGTTAGTTAAAAAGTAAGAATTAGAAAGAATTTCTAGAATATTCCATCACTTTCTACGACGCTCTATTCGAAAATCAGAAGAAATATCCAAAAAGCGACTTCGACATTAGCTTAGTAATTTCAAAAGTAAGAACTAAAAAGAATTTCTAGAAGATTCCATAACATTCTACGACGTTCTATTCAAAAACTAGAAGAGATATACAAATACCGATTTCGGCATTAGTTTAGTTATTTTAAAAGTAAGAATTTCTAGAAGATTCCATAACATTCTACGACGTTCTATTCAAAAACTAGAAGAGATATACAAATACCGACTTCGACAGTAGCTTAGTTATTTCAAAAGTAAGAATTACCAAGATTTTCTAGAATATTCCAAAACATTCTACGACGTTCTATTCGAGAACCAGAAGAGATATACAAAAACCGACTTCGACATTAGCTAAGTTATTTAAATATTTAAATAGTAAGAATTAGAAAGAATTTCTAGAATATTCCATAACATTCTACGACGATCTATTCGAGAACCAAAAGAGATGATCAAAAAAGTGACTTCTACATTTGCCTAGTAGCAGAAAGAGTGACATTTACTAGTATATTCTAGAACATTCCATTAGGTCCTATTTAAGAATCAGAGGAGATATTGAAAAAAAAGCTTTATAGACCAAAAAAAAAATAAACATTTTAAGTGATTTATCGGGAAGTTGATGCTTACTAGACAAGGATCGGCAAAGATGGAAGATCTAACTAAAATGATGCAGGCTCTAGCAGCGCTCAAATGGCTCAAAACCAGAACGATATAAGACATGAACAAAACCAGAACGACATGAAGCAGACCATTGAACAAAACCAGGGCGATATGAAACACACCATGGACGACATGAAACACACTATTGAACAAAATCAGAATGATATGAGACAGACCATCGAACAAAACCAGAACGACATGCAGGAAAACTTTGACCAAATAAAGAGCAACTCCGAACAGCTGAGAGAAGAGTTTAAGACTGCAACCGAAGATCTTAAGGAAGAAATAACTCAAAGAATGCATAGTGTGGAACAAAAGGTACAAAATAAATTGCAGAATGTAGAAGAAAAGGTACATAATGTTGAAGAAAAGGTACAGAATGTTAGGGAAGAAGTTTTTCAAACCATGGAAGAAAAATTCCAGGACGTGTCAAAACAGCCTATACAGCTCCAAAAAGAACACAACAAAATGAAAGCTCAGGGATGTGTTGTGAATTCCAACCAAAACATTAAGCCTCCAAATTTCGATGGTACGTCTTCCTGGTCTAATTATAAACAACAGTTTGAAGCTGCCGCTGCTGCAAATGGTTGGGATGATGAGGAAAAAGCTAGAGCATTGTTAGTAGCTCTACGAGAACCTGCTCTGGGACTTTTACGGTCCATTCCAGTCAAACAAAAACAGAATTATAACGCTTTAGTGGCAGCGTTAGAAAGAAGGTATGGAGACGAAAATTTACATTGGTCAGAATTAAATATTCGTCAACAAAGACCAGGAGAATCATTGCAAGAGTATGAAGCAGATATCAGGAGGCTGATGTATTTAGCTTACCCAGAAATGCCAGAAAATTACAGAGATCCCTTCACGGTAGATCGCTTTATTAACGGATTACGAGACACGGACTTAGCAAAGTTACTTCGTCGAGAACGCTTCCATAATAGCAGTGAAGTGTTGATTCGAGCCCTTGAAATCGAATCATCAAATAATATGTCCAGGCCAAAAGTAAGAGCTGTTTCAATTCAGGAGGGAGAAGAAATGAGCAATGGACATGAGGTCAACTCAAAAACGCTAAACCAAATGTTTCAATCACTAATAGAGAAGATTGACTTTTTGAAAGAAAGCAGACGATCCCCTTCAAATGTAAAGTGTTTCAGATGCGGACGTACAGGGCATATTCAACGCGATTGTCGCGTCCAAATAAGGTCTCGCTCGCCATCTAGCGGGACAGAGTACCGAAGAAGAGATCAGGAAAACTAAAACTAGTCAACGCAGAGGGACGGGTGTTGCCTAAAGAGAATGTGGCCCCCAAAATTTATTCAATTAAGAGCTTAAAACATACTGCTGACAGTCTTAACATCGACGGACTTATAAATGGAAGACAAGTTAACATCACAGTAGACACTGGTGCTGCCATATCATTGCTTAAGTTCAAAATTGCAACGAGATATAAAATTCGACCAACAGAAAAGAAAATAACACTTAAGACTGTGACTGGAGAATCCGCCGACGTGTTGGGGCAGACAGACATAGACCTACAGCTGGGAAGATTGAAGATTCGCCACACTGTATTGGTTGCCGAAATAGAAGACGAATTTATTTTGGGAATGGACTTGATAAGTAAACATGGATTTGCGTTTGATAATAAACTTAATACCCTGAGATTTGGGAATGAAGAGTTCATTTTGTCAAATAGTCACTTCAATAAAGAACCAATAAAGGTCGTGGCAGTATGTACAACAAGACTGGTCGGTAACAGTGAGACCATAATTTTTGGGAGGCTAGAAAGTAAAACATCAAGCTGTGTCGGACTCATAAGCCAACAGAAATTATCCAACACCTACCTCGTTGCAAAGTCACTAGTTAAAACCGATAAAGACATCCCGATTAGAGTCGCCAATATTTTCCCAAATAGTGTCAAAATTAATAAGGGGGAGGTGGTAGCATTATTTGAGCCAGTCCAGAAAGTAACAAGATGTGAAGAGCCAACTTCGGAGGATAAAAGTAGGTTACCAACGGAGGTACTTCAGCAATTTCAGTCAACTTGGCAACATCTCACTCCAGAAGAATTTCGTAAAGCGAGAGAGTTTATAGAAGAACAAAGTAATATCTTTGAAACTAAGAGTAGTTCGGGACGCACAAACCTTATTCAACATTCCATCAACACTGGCGATGTCCAACCGATAAGACAGGCCCCAAGAAGACTACCATTGGCCAAACAAGAAGAAGTTCACAATCTCATTAATAAAATGCTCAGCGACGGTGTTATTGAAGAGTCATCAAGTCCTTGGTCATCTCCTGTGGTGTTGGTCACTAAAAAGGATGAAAGTACTAGATTTTGTGTCGATTACAGGAAACTTAACGATGTGACCAAGAAAGATAGTTACCCACTGCCAAGAATAGACGACACATTAACAACATTGGCAGGATCATATTGGTTTTCTACTCTTGACCTGAAAAGTGGGTATTGGCAAGTAGGAATCTTTGAAAGAGATAAAGAGAAGACTGCATTCTCTGCTGGAAGTGGACTTTATCAGTTTAATGTGATGCCATTTGGCCTATGCAATGCCCCAGCTACATTTGAAAGACTAATGGAAGTCGTTCTACGAGGTCTTACTTGGAAAACCTGCTTAGTCTATTTGGATGATGTCATAGTAATGGGAAAATCATTTGAAGATCATCTAGACAATTTACGAGAAGTATTTTCAAGAATCAGGAACGCAAATCTTAAACTAAACTCAAAGAAGTGTTTTCTATTCCAAGAAAAAAGTTGAGTTCTTGGGTCACGTCGTTTCCCGAGAAGGCATCCATACCGACGAAAAAAAGTTACAAGCAATAAAAGAATGGCCGCAACCTCGTGACAAACATGAATTGAGAAGCTTTTTGGGTCTGTGTACATACTACAGACGATTTGTAGAAGGATTCGCCAAAATAGCGTCTCCATTACATAGACTTACAGAAGATAAAGCTTCTTACAAATGGAATACCGAATGTGACCAAGCATTTAGAAGACTAAAAGCAGCATTATGTTCTAGTCCGATTTTTGCATATCCCAGTCCCAAAGGTAAATTCATATTAGATACTGATGCGAGCAACGATGGCATAGGAGCAGTACTCTCCCAAGTACAAGATGGAGAAGAACGGGTCATCGAATTTTTCAGCAAAAAGCTATCCAAACCAGAGAGAAATTATTGTGTTACCAGAAAGGAGCTCCTAGCCATCATTAAATCCGTAGATCACTTTCACAAATATCTCTATGGACAAGAGTTTCTGATTAGAACGGATCATGCTGCGTTACAGTGGCTCATGAAAATGAAACAACCTGAGGAGCAAGTCGCGAGATGGATAGAAAAGCTACAACAATACCATTATCAAATTAAGCACCGAGCGGGAAGGGTGCATAATAATGCGGATGCATTGTCCAGAAGACCTTGCCCTGAGGATTGTAAACATTGCAGGAAAATTGACCAGAAAGAAGGAATTACCTACGTGCGCCAGATAAAGTTAGAACCAGATGAAGAATGGATGTCGGCTTCGATTAGAACCACACAACTTAACGACAAAGATGTAGGACCTATCTTGCGATTGAAAGAAGAGAACAAGCCACGACCATCATGGCAAGATATCGCAAACCAAGGGGTGATATTCAAATCACTGTGGGCACAATGAGATTCACTGATAGTAGAGGAAAACATCCTTAAACGTGCCTGGGAAAGTGCCGATGGCCTTACTGTGGTTAATCAAGTAGTGGTTCCTAGGAGCATGGTAGACAATATAGTGGCCGAATGCCATGGTGGAAAATCAGGCGCGCACCTAGGTATAAATAAAACCATGGACAAAATTCGAAACCGATTTTATTGGGTCAATTACTTTCAAGATGTGAAAAACTGGTGCCGCCGATGTTCGACTTGTGCAGTCAGCCAAGGTCCCAAAACAAGATCCAGAGGTCAAATGAAACAATATAACGTAGGTCTGCCATTCGAACGCATTGCTATTGATGTGGCCGGACCATTTCCAGAAACTAAAAAGGGCAACAAATACATCCTTGTTGTCATGGATTACTTTAGCAAATGGCCAGAAGTTTTTGCTTTGCCTAACCAAGAGGCCGCTACAGTTGCAGAAGTTCTGGTAAATGATGTTTTCAGCCGATTTGGCATTCCTTTGGAACTACATTCAGATCAAGGAAGAAACTTTGAATCAAAGCTCTTCCAGAATCTCTGTGACCTTTTAGGAATACATAAAACACGGACTACGGCTTTACATCCGCAGTCAGATGGCATGGTTGAAAGATTTAATAAAACAATAGAAGAACATCTGTGCAAAGTTGTTGATGGGCACCAAACAGATTGGGACCAATATATTCCATTGTTTTTGATGGCCTATAGAACCGCCATTCACAATACGACAGGAGCTACTCCATCTAGTATCCTGTTTGGTAGAGAACTGCGTTTACCATGTGATATCATGTTTGGTTCACCTGAAGAAGAACACTTAGAGGTTAATGACTATGTCGAACGTTTAAGGCATAAGCTGCACGATATCCATGAAGTGGTTAGAGAGCGAATAGAAATAGCCAGTGACCGCATGAAAGCGAGATATGACCTGAAAGCAAACTCTTCAGGGTTCAAAGAGAATGATCAAGTCTGGCTATACAATCCTCAACGCAAGAAAGGAAGATCACCTAAGTTGACACCGCCATGGGAAGGGCCTTATAAAGTTGTTAAGAGAATTAATGATGTAGTCTACCGAATCCAGAAAAGCCCGAAGTCCAAGATGAAAGTTGTTCATCTAGACAGACTAAAACCTTACCTGGGAAATGTTGATCGAGACGATCAAACCTGAAGAGGAGGATAGTGTTACAAATTTAAGTTATTTAAATTTTATAGTTTAGAATTTATTTAGGTTTAGTGTAGTATTAGGTTGACGTATTTTATGGTTGTATTTTTATTCTAGGTTTTAGTTGCGTTATCTGTGACAAACTGGTATACGAACGGTCCGGTTCTAGAAAAGGGCGGAATGATTCCGAATCAAACAAGGATGGAAAATTCTCGAATTGTAGGCAGACCCTCATATATAGGGCGGGACGTCGTGCATCGGGCAGTCAGAGATAACCAATGGTAGTGATCGCTAGATGTTAACGCGAAGTTAATAGGCGTATTAAAGTAGTGAATTATTAGCAAGTTATTAGTAAGTTTAAGTGCGTGTTTTTGTACATAATTTGTCGGAATAAATTGACGTATCGTTTTCAACAATTGCGAGGTTTTAATTGTTGTGGAGAATCCGTAACAATATTTTTCACAAAGTTTTATTATGTTTCAGAACTGTGTAAATAAAGAAATAATAAAAGTGTTCTAATTAAAATACCTATCAATTAAAAAATAAATTAAGAACCTGAGCGCCAAAAACAGTTCAACTTGCGAGCTACGCGAGAGATGGCACTTCATAAATGTCATATATTGTTTTAAGAGCTTGACGAACTAAGATATTAAAAACGTCAAATCTGTTGTTTTTGTTATCAAAATTTGAAGTGTTTCCTAAGCTAAAATACTAAAAACATAAAAATGTTGTAAATATCTCGTAAAATTGGGCATTCACATTTAACTAATGTGCAAACAAGGGTCAACATATGTCGACGGCCTGTAATTCTACAGTCAGAGACTTTTTGACTTGCCGCGCTCGAAAATTAAAAATATTCCTATTTGAAATTAGGAAAACCAGTTTGAACGAAACCAAAAAAATAGTGAACCTTAGCAATGTACAAAACTCTTTTTTTAATATCTTTAAATGACAAATTCTGTAACAGAATATTTCGATTATTTTTATATAGTTTTACTTTTTAATGAAGAAGACCTAAATAACTGCTACATATTTGTCCTCACATTTATTTTATTAAAAGGGCTCTCTTAGGCAAGCGCGCATAAGCACATTAAATGGCCACGCCCAAATATGACAAAACGAAGGGATGAAAAACTTAAAATCCCAGGGGAAGTCAGTTCCGAATAAATCGTCATAGAGAATTGTTTTCGTGTACCGAGTTTTCGGGATTTTATCTTCGTTTTTTCATCCTTTCTAAGTTGATTTGTGTCTCAAAAGTTTGACCATTTCATAGTGTTTGTTTTCCTTTGGTTTTCCTTTAAATTGATTAAATTCACTGTTTTATTAAAGAAAGTGGTCAAAACTTTTATAACCCTAATTTTAATTAATTTTTTAGGCGTAAATTTTTTATTCTTATAAGCTTTAGTTCTTTTATCTTGTTATTTAAAATCTTTTTTTCAAGTCATTTGTTTATTTTTAAAAATAAAAATTTTACTAACCAATTTATATTTTGAATGGCTTGTTCATTAATTCTTCCAATATTTCTATATTTTAACATGGTTTAGGCAATGAATTATATACGTAAGTAACGGCAGCGGCTATACATTACATACATCGGACACTGAGGCAAAAAATTTAAGAGATTTTTTAGAGTGAGAACATACAATGAATGCTAACCAGTGCAACCTTTCTTTCTCTAGTTCTAATCACCGGTGTTTGTCAAAATTGTCAGTATATTTTTGAAATTGTTTTTGTTAAACAAAAATAAAAAATGAGAACACGATGCGTTGCTTGTAAAAACGAGTTTTATAGGAGTGACAAGCCGGTTTCCTTTTTGAAATAAGTAGTTTTGATTATTTAAAAAACTTTATAAATAAAAAACATCAAACGTCCGCGATTTTTCAAAACCATATCATCGGAGAGTATAAGTAAAAAAGGAAAGATAGCACCTCCTGCGCAGCGTGCTCTCTCTGCAAAAAATATCAATATTTTTGCCTCACTTTTCATATCTGTAAAAGCCTATCCAGTTATATATATATATATATATATATATATATATATATATATATATATATATATATATATATATATATATATATATATATATATAGAGATCATTGGGTTTAGGTAAGATTTGTTTACTGCATAATTTTGATTAGTCGGGTAGAGAAAACGGAGGTTTCCATAGATATAGCAAAAGAATGTCTGCCATAGTTGGATGGATTGGGTAAGTAAGATTTAAATTTAATTCATTAACATAGTCTACCACGGGAATCCATCCCGAGTGTTGCCTCACACTACTAGATTAACGTTTTTAGTTCCAATGCAGATCACTATTCTGGTGCTGTGTTTCTCATTTTGTGAAGTAGTAGCCTTGAAAAAATGACCGCTTGCATTTCAAATAGCCAACTAATCTCATTACAATTTTGACAGAAAAAAAGGGAAAATTTAAAAAGTCCCTGACTGTACCTACCGATTCGTCTACTGCTATAGTGGAGTAACGTAAAAGTTTTCATCAGTCTTGGTTCCATTAAACTAAAATATCTCACAAACTAAGACAATTACAAACATGAAATAAACAAAATTTGGTAGAGTAACGTCTACTTCTTTTAAAGTTTTGCCAGAAAATTTTGACGGGCTGTATGGGAAATCCTAAATTCAAAGAAAATTGATAAATTCTGTTAAATACAAATTTAAAGAAAGTGTATTATTTCTATCTGTTCTACTTACCTGCTAACCGCCAGTCAAAATTATAGGTACAAATATCGACAACGTGCTTAGATTTTGTTCCATGAAATAATCGACTTGGCTGTATCTTTTTGTAGAAAAATAATTTTCTTAATTCAAAAGACTTTGATAAGTATGGATTTTTGACCTTTTGAAGTTTCTTCAAAACTAGGTTATGTGGTAGTTTATGTAACATTCGATTCCAATTAGTAGAGCCCACTGGTATATCAACAAATGTTAAAGGTATTATCGGAAGAGGACTGCCCAGCAGGCTTTTGTATCTATCGACTTTTTTCATTAGGATTTTCTTACTGCAAGAGGAATCATTTCGTTCAACTCCATTCTTTGATCCTCGGTCTTGCGGTTGTAGTGAAATGTCTGATAACTTGTTAGCAATATCTGAAAGCTCATCGCGGTAGGTTTCCATTGCTCTGGGTATCTACAAAGTAAGTTGCCGCTGAGACGAGAGATTCTCGCCTCTCGTCTCGTCCTCTCTCGACGAGACAGAAATACCCTCTCTCGTCGAGAGACTCTCGTTCTCTCGAGCACAAAAGGTTGGTTTTATGAATTTTTATGATTTATCATTTGTTCGTATTATAATTGAGTTGAGCTGATATTTTTGTCCTGTTTTTTTTTTAAATACATGTACATTGACAACATGTACTGTGGCTTAACTTTCGTTTACTTGAAATCAGATGGAGAAAATCCAAAAGAGTAATTAAATTGTACTGTTACTGTTGATGCTTATTAACGTACTGATTTTTTTTTTTAATATTCATAAGCTTTTTCAGCTTTTGGCGTGAATTTTTGTTATTTAGAAATCCGTTGATTTAAAAAAAATGTTTTTGGACGATTCTTTAGAGAGCTAAAATTTTGAAAATCAAATAATTTTTTTGCGGAAATAGTTTTTTATTTTAAAAAATATGGAAAATTCAGATGAAAAATCTGCTAGTTAAAAAAAGTTTAAAGGTCTGTATTGTGCGTTTATTTAAAAAAAATATAGAAAATTCTTGCAAAAACATGTTTTTCCCTGAAAAATTACGAAAAATTAAGCTTAAAAGAAAGTTATATTAAAGAACGTTTTGGTTGGTTTTGAGAAAAACACATTTCCGCAAGGAAAATCTTTGGTTTCCAGAATCTGGAAATTCCATTGAAAACTTCAAGACCCAAATATTTTAAATAATAGATTTATTGCTTTATTTTTAAGGATTTATATTATTGGCAAAACACAAAATAATATTTTATCAACACTAGGGATTTTAGGAACAGTTTTAAATAAATAAGTATTTTAGTACATATATTGTATTTACGGCACCGGTTCAAAAGACCGATATTTAAAACGGCGACATTTAAAACAGCGACATTCAAAAAAGCGACATATCAAAACGGCGACATTCAAAAGGGCGACATATCAAAACAGCGATATTCAAAAAGCGACACATCTAATAAAAACAGCGACATATCAAAACAGCGACATTCAAAAGAGCGACCTATCAAAATAGCGACATTCAATACAGCGACAATTCAAAACAGCGACATTCAAAAGAGCGACATATCAAAACAGCGACATTTAAAAGACCGACAATTCAAAAATCAATATTAAGCAATACTTATGACTGACCACACCCGGTATTTCAGTAAACCTTATAGTAACCACGATACACTCAAAGACATCAAAAATCGTCAAATTAAGCCACTGCCGGTCACTTTTAATTAACGTTAAAATGGAAAGTTCTTCGCAAAAGGACAAATCGATTCAATACCATGAGGGCTATATGTTCGGTTCGGTTTGGTTCGGTTCAATTAGGTTCAGTTCGGTTCGGTTCTGTTCGGTTCGGTTCAAACCTCTAGGATCCCGGGAAAGAGGCCAGGAACTTTTTTTTTTAAATATGTTAGGAAAGAGACCCCTTAGTCGAACTGTTGCTATTTTTTAAGACGCTTTTTTAATGTTATATTATTAGATGTCGCTCTTTTGAATATCGCTGTTTTGATATGTCGCTGTTTTGATATGTCGCTGTTTTGATATGTCGCTGTTTTAAATGTCGCTATTTTAAATATCGCTGTTTTAATATATCGCTATTTTAATCTGTCGCCCTTTTGATATGTCGCTGTTTGAACATGTCGCTGTTTTAATATGTCGCTCTTTTAAATGTCGCTCAAATGAGATCGCTGTTTTCAATGTCGCCGTTTTAAATATCGCTCTTTTGAACCGGAGCCATATTTACTTCTTTATACTTGTATGATGCATATACAGAGTATATCCCAGAATAGACTTAACACTTTATTTTAAAAAAAAGTAAATACCATAAATAATAAGATTTACCTTGAAAAAACACTTTTACACCGTGTGTCTCAAAAACTTTTTAAAGCTGATATAAATTACGAGAGACGAGAGAAAGACTCTCTCGGGCGATAGTCAGTCCACACTCCTATCGCCGAGACGAGAGACCCATTTTATCTTGCATTACGTAACGAGACAAGAGAAGCCCTTCTTTTGTCTCGACTCGTCTCGCGGCAACACTAGTTAAAATTAACCAAATTTACCTATTTGCGTACAAAGTATGTAAAAAAGCCTCAAAAAAACTAATTTTTTTTGTGTGACAATATGCGAAAAATTTTAAAAAAAGATCTTAAAACTTACTACTTTAAACCAGGGTCTAAGTACTAAATCTATAGCCTTGATTTCCACAGGTTTAAAGGCGCTTGTCCATGAAGCATATTATCCGCGCGGAATTAATTTTTTGGTGAAGGTGCCGGTTTTCCCGCCTTTCTTGCAGCGGATTTTTTAAAATGCGCGGAAATTATGAATTTCTTTAACACATTTTCGTGAACAATTCTGATGAAATTCGAGCTTGTTTATCTTTAATATAAGAAATGTATCACAAAAGGTCAACATACGACTTGCATTTCTTGATAAAAATAAAATTTATTGAAAACATGACATAACCCAAATGGCCGACTTACCAATTTTGACCACAGCTGATTATTATTTTCGCCTCCAGTGATGTCATCGCGTTTTCCGCTATAGTTCGAACTTTTTTGAAAAAACGCTGTTTGTGAGTTTATGTAGGTGACATAACCTTACTTCGATGTTTATTATTTTTTTGGAAAAAATCTAAATACCTAAAACCTTTTGGAAAATAAGACTTGTTGGGGGAAGATAGGCTTAATTCCTTGTTAGTTTATAAATGTTTGTTTGGCTTCTTTTTGAGACTAACCACTTATTTTCACGTATGTCTTATTTTCACGTATGTCTTATTTTCAGTTTTTTTTTGGTGGAAATAAAAATATAAGGACTAGCCAGGCCTTTTGGGCGGGGGCGGGTTTGAGCCCAAGCCTAATAGTATTAATGGTGGGGGGTAACCATAGGTCCGGCAAGTAGGTCCTTTTTGCCATCTAGGCCTAATATCTATAATATTAGGTATATATATTGCTAAAAATAAAACTACAGGGGAGGGGTGACATTGCAATATTAAAAAACAACTACTAGAACATTTAAAAACATTGTGCTGATGGCAAAAAGTTTAGGGAAAAATCATACATATAAATAACAAAAAGAATTTGTGCCGAAAATTTTTTAAAAATTTAGTAGGAACTTCTTGGAAAAATTGTACTGCTGAAAAAATTTTTTGCAAAACTTAAAAAAGTACTAAAAAATTTTAAAGAAATTGTGTTTCAGACAAAAAGTTTAGATAAATGAAGTCCTCTTCGGAAAAATCATGATGCAGATATAAAAAAAATAAAGCCGGAACTTTTACAGAAATTAGTATATCTGAAAAAATTATACACCAAAGTAAATGTTTAGAAAAAAAAATCATTTAAAGAAAAAAAGGGACGCCAAAGGCCAAAAATTTGTTACAAAATGCAAAAGTTTTGGTTATTTTCAAGGGTATTTGTATATTGCATTCAGAAATGTTTATGGACTTGGGTCAGTTTGTCCCTGAAATGTATACTCATTTCATGTAGGGCGCTAAGCCCCCAGCCCCCCTAATTGTGCCCATTAATTTTCAAGACATTTTGATTTAAAAATATAGACTTTGGTATTATACATTTATTTAAAAATATATTTATTTGACAAAAGTATACAATTAAACTTTTTTTAGTACAAAAAATAAACAATATTACTTAACAAAATTTTCCAACACACAATCACATTTGCAACAGCACCGGTAACCATAATTTAATTTTTTTTTGAAGTCTTATACCTGTTTCCACCCATGCATGCCCACCCCGATTCAAAAAACGCATCACGTGATGGGCCATGGATTTGCACCAGTTTTAAATGCATTGGTGGAAACAGGGCATTAATTAAACCTGTAACGAGACAAGACTCCTATATGATTCCTTGCTACATAAATACAGAAAATTAAATATTTAGTTTTTTGTTGTTTATTTCTGTTTGTAAATTGTTTGGTAGATTGTTGAAAAACTTTATAAATGCCTAAACTGGACTTGTCTCTGTTAGTGATAATATATGCTTCAGATAGTGTTAATGTCATTGAGGTTACTCGATATTTTATTATAATATCATGTTGAGGCAGATAACTAATGCATAAACAGGACTTGTCTCTGTTGGTGATAATCTATGCTTCACTATGCTTTTGCTAGTTGTGGAACTGGAACTCGCCTTATGATCATGTTGAGGCAGATAACTATCAAATTTCTAAAAGTTTTTGGTGAGTTCTTCTGCAAAACCACCAGACCCTCGACTATGTATATAGGTTATTGATGCATAATTTAGTTCAAAATATATATTTATAAATGTTTTCAACTTTAACAAAAATACCAAAAATATCCGAAAAAACAACTTTGAAAATTATGTTTTCTTTAATTTCACTCGTCATTCTTTTTTTCTCTTTTGTTGATGCAAGGCCAACACAAAAATAGAGGCCACGACCCTGAAAAAATCAGCTGTTCTCCCGGGGCTGAATTTTACATTGGGTCTTATGGGAGGTCAGAGGTTTTTTTATGGTATTTTCAAAATGGCACTACAGATTTCCGCAAAATTTCAGTGAAATATTCTCAGACACCATCCCGATATTCCACCAAAGGTTTGTAAGGAAGCAACATGATTAAAAGGTTAAAATCTTCAAGATTTAGCATTCCTTATTTTGAATTCAAATTACCCGCCATGTACCACATGCCAACTGTTATATTTGACATGTATTTGACTTTGTCATCTGTGATTGTCACATTTGCTTCTGCTTTAAATTTAATTTTTGTGTGAGCTAATGAAGCGGCTATGAAAAATTAAGGATTACTATACATTAAAAAAAAATTGTTCTGCCAGAATAAAGTAAAAACAATCTCAAAAATGACTTTATTTAAAAAAAAATCAAATATTCATGAACCGTCATTCCAACTTCAATTTTTTAAAGACAATCAGCTGTGTCGTAACGTGACCATCAAAAAAAAATCAGCCCCGGATGTGACGTCAAGAAAGTGAAGGATCGTGGCCCGTCCGTTTTGATAGCCCTGGTTGATGTTAGGTTGTGGCCAACTGGCCTCCCTGTAATTTAATGCACAGTATACTGGTTCGTTGAAATCCGCGCGGAAGGATACGCTCCATAGACGTGGACAGCGGTTTTTCCGCGCTTTAAAAAAAATCCGCGCGGAAAATACGCTTCATGGACGGGTATACCTTTAGTGTATTTTTACCCAACTGCAGCACGGAGAAAGGAAGGGTAATGTTTTTCGCTTGGGATACGTATGTGTAAATATGTATGTATGTAAATATGTATGTTTGTGTCGCGCTAGAGGCTAAACGGCTCAACCGATTTTGACAAAAAAGCTGTTGTTGAAATGCTACTGATCCCGAAGGTGCTATAGGCTATATTCTTTTAAACAGCAATCAACATGGCGCTCGTCAGGCGCCATTTTTTCACATAATGTAGGCTTTAAGGCACACAAATTAACAAAATTTTTGGCGATTTTATTGAAATTCTTTTGATCACCCATTGCAAATGCCCTCTAATTTGCTGTAATTCCTTTGTAGTCCTCCCTGCTCCCACCCATCTCCCCTCCTGTCATCCCCCCCACCCTCTTCCAAAACCATATTTGCATAGAGCGATTCTTTCTGCACACGCTTTAAGATTTTTTCCAACACTATTTTACTAGTTTCCCCCTCATTCTCCCTCTCTCCGCCCCACCTCCCTTACTAGAAATAGTTGTAGCTATAACTTTCACAAATTTAGAGCGATTTCAATTTTGTAGATTTAGCAGTTGGGTGTTTTTTTTTAATACTTATAGGTCAAATAACTGCAAAGAAGGATCATGCAAACGTGCAATAGAATAGTAAGCACTTCTCAGTAAGTGTAATCTCACAATTCAAATTTATTTTAGAAATAAAAAAAACCAAATAAAAATTTTGTAATGATTTGTAATTTTGTTGGTTATCTAGTCCCATTAAGAATAGTCTCAAATTATGAGATTACACCTACACCTGAGGGTGACTAAAGGAGAGTTTACACATGCATGGATTTGCTGGCGCTAATAAAAACTGACGCGCCAGTAAGTTAAATTTGCAACAGCGGCGTAGCGTGCCCGAAAGGGCGGGGGGGGGGGGCGACAGCTAAAAAGGGCGCCTCTGAAAACTGATGAAAAATCTTGTGGCAAAAAAAAAACAAAAAGGTCAAAAAGGCCCTCTCACAAATCTTGCGACCAAAAAAAAAAACAAAAAGGTCATCATGTGTGAGGGGGCGGCCGATAAGTCACAAGGGCGCCTCTCACAAATCTTGCGACCAAAAAAAAAAAAAAAAGGTCTTCATGTCGTTTGTTTCCTTTGGCACCCGCTCCATTGGCCATTACCGGCCCGACTTAATAAAGCTGAGGGCGCTTCGGCCACCTATGGGGCGCCACTACCCTCGACGACGAACCCCCCGCGCCCCCCCCACGCTACGCCGCTGATTTGCAAGTGTAAACACCGACTTGCACACAAGTTATTTTTTGCATGCATGTATCAAAAAAGTCTGCAGCTGACTGAATTTGCTGGCGCCAGTGGTGACGCATGCGCGCAGAAAAAGAAAATTTTCATGTGTAAACAAGTGCTTGCACGTCCGCTCGCCAGATTTAAGTTAATTATTTTACATTATTTTTAATTTTCATTGTGTTTGAGCTTCAAAATTTTGCTTATTGTTTTTATAGCTTATTATGGCTAAAAAAAAGTGGTCAGCAGAACTGCCCATACAGTTTCTTGAAGGCTATGAATGTTTGGCCTGGCTAACTTCAGGGATAAGTTTTGGAATTGTACATTTTGGTACACAATAAAGAAATTGCAATGATGCAAAAGAATCTCCTGTTGCAAGATATCTTAATGTCACTTCCCATTTCAATTTTGGGGTTAACGCATCTCTCATGTGGGTATCCATTTTTATAATTCGTGGCGTCACACACTCTAGAAGAATATCAAAATATGTTGCTTTGTCATTCGAAGATGGTTTTTATAGCTCGCAGGATCTTCTGCTGCAAGTTCTCCTAAAAGTTTTTCGGAAGCACCCAAAGTAGATCGACGAGCAATCCATGCGTTAACCCAGATACGGCCTTTTCGTTGTTCCTTTTTCTGAATCTCTTTTATTATTTTTTTTCAATAAAAGTTTAGCGACTATTTTGCAGGCTTCCGAGAGTTCAGCCGACATATCGCGTATCGTGTACACTTTAAAAATGAAACTGGCTTGCCAGTCTTTTTACTTTTCGCACAATAGTGTAAACCTTTACTGGCGTGCAAATAGAACTGGCGCGAACACTGGCGCCACTAAATTCATGCATGTGTAAACCCACTATTACAAAAATTTTCAAAGCTAAATAATACATAAATAACTTAAAACTGTCTCTGTAGTATAGTCAACTATATCCCTATAAAGTTGCTGTTCGATCTTAATCGAACTATTATTATTTTTATTGGTATTTTGGGGTAATTTAGTTTTTTATGTAAATTGTAGTGCCTTTTTTGTTTTTATTTTATTTTAATTAAATTGCCCAGTTAAGAGCTTGGAATTCCAGGCTCTGCCGTTCGCACGGCGAATTTCCCCCACTTGGGCGGGCTTCAAGTGAACTGCAGGTCGACAGACACGATCGATTCACCGATGATAAAAGGTAACTTTAAAAAACATAAAAAACTTCGTGAATTTACAGTCCATATTTTTCTTTATAAAAAGTGCCTAAACGAGACATCGTTTTTCTCGTAATTAACGAGTCCGTTGCGGTACATAAATTTGTTCACTTCGAACCAAATTTTTATTTCGGATTTTATGCGGCCGATTATTTGAAAACGTTTAAACCGATTTTACGGACATTGTGTTTGCGCAAAAGACTGCTTCAATAGCTTTGGAATATTCGCATGTTCTTGGATTTATCCTGATTTGTTGTGGGAATGCCGAGAAGAATTCCGTAAGTAATTAATTGGGCAATTACTCATTAGTAAATTTAAAATTTGCAGCAAACTACAATTTACCTTTTTCATAATTTAAATTAAAGTTATTGATTTGATTTTGTCGAGTCAACGTATAAAAAAACCTGGGTCGATCGTGCTCACATTATTGACAAAAAAATAGTTTTCGCGAAAAATAAAATAAAATTTTCTTATCAATTTTATATGGGATTTTTATAAGAAATAGAAAGGATTGTTTCGAGCATTTTAAAAGCGTTTTTGTTTCTTTCATTTTATCCATATATTCGCAGAGAATTTAACTTCATTTGATCTTCGTGAAAAACATTTTTCTTTTTTGGAAAACTAATTTGAAATATTAGGCCAGTAAAAAGGATTAGTTTATTAAAAATAGGTTTTTAGTTTAAGGCCAATTTGAATTGTTTTTGAAGCGTTTTTAGCTCACACTACTACTATACTATAGTAGTGTGAGCTATGGTGATCCTAATTTTTTCGAGAAAAAAAAAGTTGCTCCAATTTCAAAATTTTTTATATATCTTTGCGTTTCAGCTGATTTTGAAACTTTTTTGTCTCGCCGTCTGTCTGTCTGTAACGACCAACCCGCATAACTCAAAACCGCTTGTCCGATTTAAATGAAATTTGGTACCTAGGCTGGGTCTTGGGCTGTGGTGGTCCCATTTAAAAATGAACAAAATCCACCGAACGGAAGCCAAATAAAAGGGTGTGGGTAGATTTCAAAAATGAGAGATTATGTGAAAATATGGCGTGTGTGATATCAAACGAAAGGTAATTAAGTCTGGAGTTAAACAAAATGAATTTTAAGTTATTTAAAAAAAAAGGGTTGGGGTAGATGTCAAATATTAAAGTTTAAGTGAAAATATGGCTTGTGTGGTATCAAACGAAAGGTAATGGAATTGAATAAAATATATTTCGGTTTTTAGTTATATTAGCTCAGACGTACACTATAACTATAGTACCTAGTGTGAGCTTAGGTGCCCATAGATTGGCAGAGTATTTTTTGTGGTATTTCTTTTTATTCAAGATGCCTACACTTTCGGTAACAAATACCGAAAAGTTAAATAGGTATACGTCGCAAAGAGCTACCTTTTCGAATAATATTAAGGAGGCTTACTCGCAAGCTGTGCTAGCAAAGACCGACGTATCCCTCATGAACTAAAGAGTAGATATGATAATGTTTTGAACGAATTTAGTAAATTTCAAGAAGTTTACAATAATATCATCATTCTCACATCGGTTTTGGGAGATGAAGAGTTTAATAGGCAGGATGAATTTAGGGCCACGACTTCAAAGATGTTTTATGGGTTTAAGGCTATTTATTTTGAGCTTGTTGGGTCCACCTCAAGGGCCGTTGTTTTGGCCCAGAGTGCTCCTAAGAGATCTGTTAGGTTAGAGCCGTTAGGAGTAAAGATTTTTTCGGGCGATTATAAAGAGTGGAGGACTTTTTTTGACACTTTTACCTCTGCTATACATACAGACTCAGAATTATCGGATATAGATAAATTTAGGTACTTGCTCAAATATTTGGAGGAAGAGCCTTTGGTTTTGGTTCGTTCCATGCCACTTACTGGAGATAATTATGCAATCGTTTATAATTTATTAATTAAAAAATAAGAAAATCACACTAGGTTGACTGCCACTAACTTTTGGAATGGAATTTACTTTTTTCCCACCCTAAAAGATGATACAGATCTAGCAAAGTCCTGGAAAACCATTTATTTCTTCTTTCAGAAAAATTCAATCTTTAGGAGAAGTTATTTAATGGCTTTGGAAAGATTAGGCCCCCAACCCTTCTCTCTCCTGCATATGTCACTGTTAAACCTGAACCGTTTCATTTACCAAAAAAACAAACGAATTAATGTCTGTGTCTCACCAAAAATTTATTCTTAAAACTAAAAAAAAAATTCCTACAGCATACGAAGATGTGACTTGAACCCACAAACTAGAATGTCATGCAAAATAGTATGTGGCTATAAATAAGATCCCCTGACGATGATTTTTATACATAATTTTTTTTTATTTTGCGACTGAATAAAAAAATGTGATTTTTTACATGCTTTGACCAAATAGCTTAAAAGTTGATGTTAAAATGACAGACCCAGATTTTTTATTTTACTTTTATTTAGACGATACATTGTCAAGTAAAACAAGGCAGAATCGAAGTTTTAATACACAGATAGACATGACAATTCTTTTAGTCAAAAGTTGCCAATTCTGAGATTTTTGCGGTTTTTCCAATTTTTAAAAATTTAGTTTGTTGAAACCAATAGACCTAGAAATTTTTCATTTGCCTTGTATGATAGCCAAGCCACTGAGCTTGGAAGGTTCTAAAATATTGACCGGTCACTCAATTAAGGACCACGTACTTCTAGTAATGTGATTGTAATGAAATTGGGCATACAAGTTCGTGAAGTTAATACGACCATTTAGCCCCCCAAGTCCCCCGGGAGCTAGGGCAAAAAAATCGCATTGACCATAGTTTTACTGAAGGACCAGGCACTTCTAATAATGGAGTTGTAATGAAATTTGGCATACAAGTTCGCAAAGTTAGTGCGACCATTCGGTGAAAATTTTAGCCCCCCCACGGCCCCCCATAAGAGAGCTAGGGCGTGGTCCTTATTTTAGTTGCTCTGATTGACAACGCACTTCTAATGATGTGGTTGTAATGAAATTTTGCATGCACGTTCATAAGGTTAAAAAAACTATCCAGTGAAAATTTTAGCCCCCCACGGCCCCCCATAAGAGAGCTAGGGCGTGGTCCTTATTTTAGTTGCTCTGATTGACAACGCACTTCTAATAATGTGGTTGTAATGAAATTTAGCATGCACGTTCATAAGGTTAAAAAAACTATTCAGTGAAAGTTTTAGCCCCCCACCACCCACTATAAGGGAGCTAGAGCGTGGTCCTTATTTTAGTTGCTCTGATTGAAAACGCACTTCTAATGATGTGGTTCATAAGGTTAAAAAAACTATTCAGTGAAAATTTTAGCCCCCCACCACTCACCATAAGGGAGCTAGGGCGTGGTCCTTATTTTAGTTGCTCTGATTGAAAACGCACTTCTAATAATGTGGTTGTTATGAAATTTAGCATGGACGTTCATAGGGTTAAAGAAACTATTCAGTGAAAGTTTTAGCCCCCCACCACCCGCTATAAGGGAGCTAGAGCGTGGTCCTTATTTTAGTGTCTCTGATTGACCGAGCACTTCTAATAATGACAAGTTTGATTTATTTCATTAAAAAACAGAAGTTTTACAATATTGTCAAAAATTGGTACAATTTTTCTAAATCCCTATAATAGACAGTTAATCTTAATGTAGGTTGTTTCATTTAAAATGTTAACGAACAAAACATAAATTATTAAAAACACTATTGTTAAAGCTAAAATACACCCTGGCTCACAACACATTCAAAAATTAAAACAAATCCAGATCTGATACCTGATAAGCTAAAAATTCACTGATGGAGTAAAAACATTGTTTAATTAGAAATTGTTTTAGTTTAAATTTAAATGCATTAAATGGTAGATCTCTTGTACTTTGAGGGAGTTTATTATATAAGACAGGCGCATAATGTAATGTTGCGTTCCTAGAGGTCCCGAGCCGAAGAAACTGCACTCGAACATCAGTTCTGTGTCTCGTATTATGTTGATGTATGTCTTCAACCCTTGTGTAACTTTGCGAGTTTTTATGAAAATAAAGAAGACATTCTAAGATATACTGCGATGGAATAGTCAATATACCCAGATTTTGAAAAAAAGGTTTGACATTTTCTCGATATTTAATGCCTGCCAAGATTCTGACTGCTCTGCGCTGCAAACCAAAGATGCGTAAGGTATGTGCTGAGTGACCCCAGGCCAGGAGTGCATACACAGCGATAGAGTGGTTGTAATGAAATTTAGGACGCACGTTCATAAGGTTAAGAAAACTATTCCGTAAAAATGTTAGCCCCCCACCACCCATCATGAGGGAGCTAGAGCGTGGTCCTTATTTTAGTGTCTCTGATTGACCGAGCACTTCTAATAAAGTGGTTGTAATGAAATTTGGCATGCATGTTCATAAGGTTAAAAAAACTATTCAGTGAAAATTTTAGCCCCCACCACCCACTATAAGGGAGCTAGAGCGTGGTCCTTATTTTAGTGTCTCTGATTGACCGAACACTTCTAATAAAGTGGTTGTAATGAAATTTGGCATGCATGTTCATAAGGTTAAAAAAACTATTCAGTGAAAGTTTTAGCCCCCCACCACCCACCATAAGGGAGCTCTAGAGCGTGGTCCTTATTTTAGTGTCTCTGATTGACCGAGCACTTCTAATAAAGTGGTTGTAAGGAAATTTAGCATGCACGTTCATAAGGTTGAGAAAACTATTCTTTGAAAATTTTAGCCCCCACCACCCACCATAAGGGAGCTAGGGCTCGGTCCTTATTTTAGTTGCTCTGATTGACCGCGCACTTCTAATAATGTGGTTGTTATGAAATTTAGCATGCACGTTCATAAGGTTAAAAAAACTATTCAGTGAAAATTTTAGCCCCCCACCACCCACTATAAGGGAGCTAGAGCGTGGTCCCTATTTTATTGTCTCTGATTGAAAACGCACTTCTAATAATGTGGTTGTAATGAAATTTAGCATGCACGTTCATAAGGTTAAAAAAACTATTCAGTGAAAATTTTAGCCCCCCACCACTCACCATAAGGGAGCTAGGGCGTGGTCCTTATTTTAGTTGCTCTGATTGACCGAGCACTTCTAATAATGTGGTTGTAATGAAATTAAGCATGCACGTTCATAAGGTTAAAAAAAACTATTCAGTGAAAATTTTAGCCCCCCACCACCCACTATAAGGGAGCTAAAGCGTAGTTCTTATTTTAGTGTCTCTGATTGACCGCGCACTTCTAATAATGTGGTTGTAATGAAATTTAACATACAAGTTCGTGAGGTAAATTGGGTAAAAATTTTAGCTAAATGTTATGTTAATAAATGCATTTTAAGCCACATTCACCAAAAAATGTAGGCAATAATACTTAAGTGCTTAATTTGCTTATAATCTTTAAAAAACTTTAAATAACCAAAAAATATCTCTAAAACCGCAAAAGAATACATAGTTTACCACCCAAGGCTGAAAATAATCACGTAACCCAAAATGATCGATTGGACCGACTACGACTAATCACGACCACCGATATTAAAGGCCGGGAATCGAATTTTTAGGGCCTCCTAATTTAATAATTTTGATAAATTTGTGTGATGGCATCAAACGGGCTCTGCAACGAAATAGCGCGTGTATAAATAATGCTTTTCAAAACAGCGCGTATCAAAATGTCGTATATTCATAATAGCGCCTAATATCAGAATGGCGCGTGTACAAAATAGCACATATCAAAATAGCGCATGTATAAAATAGCGCCTCTTAAAATAGCGCGTGTTTAAAATGGCGCGTATCAGGTATGCTTAGGTATTGTTACGGGTTCACAACGACAAATTAAAACTCGCAATTGTTGAAAAACTATATGTCAATTTATTTCGATAATTATGTACAAAAATACGCACTTACACTTACTAATAACTCGCTGATAATTCACTACTATAATCGGTCTATTAACTTCGTGTTAATATCTCACGACCACTACAGTACGGTATCTGTGACTGACTCCTGGTGCGCGACCCCGGCCCTATATATAGGATCGTCCATCTCTCTCGAACTTTCCGGCAGCCTTCGACGTCCGGAAAGTTCCCGCACTACCGCGACCGCAAGCCACAGACAACGCAACTAAAACCTAGACTAAGAATACAACCTTAAGATAAATCGACCTAATACTACACTAAACCTAAATAAATTCCAATTATAAAATTTAAATAACTTAAATTTGTAACACTATCCTCCTCTTCAGGTTTGATCGTCTCGATCAACATTTCCCAGGTAAGGTTTTAGTCTGTCTAGATGAACAACTTTCATCTTGGACTTCGGGCTTCTCTGGATTCGGTAGACTACATCATTAATTCTCTTAACAACTTTATAAGGCCCTTCCCATGGTGGTGTCAACTTAGGTGATCTTCCTTTCTTGCGTTGAGGATTGTATAGCCAGACTTGATCATTCTCTTTGAACCCTGAAGAGTTTGCTTTCAGGTCATATCTCGCTTTCATGCGGTCACTGGCTATTTCTATTCGCTCTCTAACCACTTCATGGATATCGTGCAGCTTTTGCCTTAAACGTTCGACATAGTCATTAACTAGAGGTTGTGTGCTTCTTCAGGTGAACCAAACATGATATCACATGGTAAACGCAGTTCTCTACCAAACAGGATACTAGATGGAGTAGCTCCTGTCGTATTGTGAATGGCAGTTCTATAGGCCATCAAAAACAATGGAATATATTGTTCCCAATCTGTTTGGTGCTCATCAACAACTTTGCAAAGATGTTCCTCTATTGTTTTATTAAATCTTTCAACCATGCCATCTGACTGCGGATGCAAAGCAGTAGTCCGTGTTTTATGTATTCCTAAAAGGTCACAGAGATTCTGGAAGAGTTTTGATTCAAAGTTTCTTCCTTGATCTGAATGTAGTTCCAAAGGAATGCCAAATCGGCTGAAAACATCATTTACCAGAACTTCTGCAACTGTAGCGGCCTCTTGGTTAGGCAAAGCAAAAACTTCTGGCCATTTGCTAAAATAATCCATGACAACAAGGATGTATTTGTTGCCCTTTTTAGTTTCTGGAAATGGTCCGGCCACATCAATAGCAATGCGTTCGAATGGCAGACCTACATTATATTGTTTCATTTGACCTCTGGACCTTGTTTTGTCAAGTCGAACATCGGCGGCACCAGTTTTTCACATCTTGAAAGTAATTGACCCAATAAAATCGGTTTCGAATTTTGTCCATGGTTTTATTTATGCCTAGGTGCGCGCCTGATTTTCCACCATGGCATTCGGCCATTATATTGTCTACCATGCTCCTAGGAACCACTACTTGATTAATCACAGTAAGGCCATCGGCACTTTCCCAGGCACGTTTAAGGATGTTTTCTTCTACTATCAGTGAATCCCATTGTGCCCACAGTGATTTGAATATCACCCCTTGGTTTGCGATATCTTGCCATGATGGTCGTGGCTTGTTCTCTTCTTTCAATCGCAAGATAGGTCCTACATCTTTGTCGTTAAGTTGTGTGGTTCTAATCGAAGCCGACATCCATTCTTCATCTGGTTCTAACTTTATCTGGCGCACGTAGGTAATTCCTTCTTTCTGGTCAATTTTCCTGCAATATTTACAATCCTCGGGGCAAGGTCTTCTGGACAATGCATCTGCATTATTATGCACCCTTCCTGCTCGGTGCTTAATTTGATAATGGTATTGTTGTAGCTTTTCGATCCATCTCGCGACTTGCCCCTCAGGTTGTTTCATTTTCATGAGCCACTGTAACGCAGCATGATCCGTTCTAATCAGAAACTCTGGTCCGTACAGATATTTGTGAAAGTGATCTACGGATTTAACTATGGCTAGGAGCTCCTTTCTAGTAACACAATAATTTCTCTCTGGTTTGGATAGCTTCTTGCTGAAAAATTCGATGACCCGTTCTTCTCCATCTTGTACTTGGGAGAGTACTGCTCCTATGCCATCGTTGCTCGCATCAGTATCTAATATGAATTTTCCTTTTGGAATGGGATATGCAAGAATCGGACTAGAACATAATGCTGCTTTTAGTCTTCTAAATGCTTGGTCACATTCGGTATTCCATTTGTAAGAAGCTTTATCTTCTGTAAGTCTATGTAATGGAGACGCTATTTTGGCGAATCCTTCTACAAACCGTCTGTAGTATGTACACAGACCCAAAAAGCTTCTCAATTCATGTTTGTCACGAGGTTGAGGCCATTATTTTATTGTTTGTAGCTTCTTTTCGTCGGTATGGATGCCTTCTCGGGAAACGACGTGACCCAGGAACTCAACTTTTTCTTGAAACAGAAAACATTTCTTTGAGTTCAATTTAAGATTTGCGTTCCTGATTCTTGAGAATACTTCTCGTAAATTATCTAGATGATCTTGAAATGATTTCCCCATTACTATGACATCATCTAAATAGACTAGGCAGGTTTTCCAAGTAAGGCCTCGTAGAACGACTTCCATTAGTCTTTCAAATGTAGCTGGGGCATTGCACAGGCCAAATGGCATCACATTAAACTGATAAAGTCCACTTCCAGCAGAGAATGCAGTCTTCTCTTTATCTCTTTCAAAGATTCCTACTTGCCAATACCCACTTTTCAGGTCAAGAGTAGAAAACCAATATGATCCTGCCAACGTTGTTAATGTGTCGTCTATTCTTGGCAGTGGGTAACTATCTTTCTTGGTCACATCGTTAAGTTTCCTGTAGTCGACACAAAATCTAGTACTTCCATCCTTTTTAGTGACCAACACCACAGGAGATGACCAAGGACTTGATGACTCTTCAATAACACCGTCGCTGAGCATTTTATTAATGAGATTGTGAACTTCTTCTTGCTTGGCCATTGGTAGTCTTCTTGGGGGTTGTCTTATCGGTTGGGCATCGCCAGTGTTGATAGCATGTTGAATAAGGTTTGTGCGTCCCGAACTACTCCTAGTTTCGAAGATATTACTTTGTTCTTCTATAAACTCTCTCGCTTTACTAAATTCTTCTGGAGTGAGATGTTGCCAAGTTGACTCAAATTGCTGAAGTACCTCCATTGGTAACTTGCTTGTATCCTCGGAAGTTGGCTCTTCACATCTTGTTACTTTCTGTACTGGTTCAAATAATGCTACCACCTCCCCCTTATTAATGTTGACACTATTTGGGAAAATATTGGCGACTCTAATCGGGATGTCTTTATCGGTTTTAACTAGTGATTTTGCAATGAGGTAGGTGTTGGGTGTGTTTTGTTGGCTTATGAGTCCGACGCAGCTTGATGTTTTACTTTCCAGCCTCCCAAAAATTATGGTCTCACTGTTACCGACTAGTCTTGTTGTGCATACTGCCACCACCTTAATTGGTTCTTTATTGATGTGACTATTTGACAAAATGAACTCTTCGTTCCCAAATCTTAGGGTATTAAGTTTATTATCAAACGCAAATCCATGTTTACTTATCAGGTCCATTCCCAAAATAAATTCGTCTTCTATGTCTGCAACTAATACCGAGTGGCGAATTTTCAACCTCCCCAGCTGTAGGTTTATGTCTGTCTGCCCCAACACGTCGGCGGATTCTCCAGTCACAGTCTTAAGTGTTATTTTCTTTTCTGTTGGTCGAATTTTATATCTCGTTGCAATTTTGAACTTAAGCAATGATATGGCAGCACCAGTGTCTACTGTTATATTAACTTTTCTTCTTCCATTAATAAGTCCGTCGATGTTAAGACTGTCAGCAGTATGTTTTAAGCTCTTGATAGAGTAAATTTTGGGGGCTAAATTCCCATTAGCCAACACCCGCCCCTCTGCGTTGACTAGTTTTAGTTTCTCCTGATCTCTTCTTCGGTAATCTGTCCCACTAGATGGTGAGCGAGACCTCATTTGGACGCGACAATCGCGTTGAATATGCCCTGTACGTCCGCATCTGAAACACTTTACATTTGGAGGGGATCGTCTGCTTTCTTTCAAAGAGTCAATCTTCTCTATCAGTGATTGAAACATTTTGTTTAGCGTTTTTGAGTTGACCTCATGTCCATTGCTCATTTCTTCTCCCTCCTGAATTGAAACAGCTCTTACTTTTGGCCTGGACATATTATTTGATGATTCAATTTCAAGGGCTCGAATCAACACTTCACTGCTGTTAGGAAGCGTTCTCGACGAAGTAGCTTTGCTAAGTCCGTGTCTCGTAATCCGTTAATAAAGCGATCTACCGTGAAGGGATCTCTGTAATTTTCTGGCATTTCTGGGTAAGCTAAATACATCAGCCTCCTGATATCTGCTTCATACTCTTGCAATGATTCTCCTGGTCTTTGTTGACGAATATTTAATTCTGACCAATGTAAATTTCGCAACTGTTCGTCTCCATACCTTCTTTCTAACGCTGCCACTAAAGCATTATAATTCTGTTTTTGTTCGACTGGAATGGACCGTAAAAGTCCCAGAGCAGGTTCTCGTAGAGCTACTAACAAAGCTCTAGCTTTTTCTTCATCATCCCAACCATTTGCAGCAGCGGCAGCTTCAAACTGTTGTTTGTAAGTAGACCAGGAAGACGTACCATCAAAATTTGGAGGCTTAATGTTTTGGTTGGAATTTACAACACATCCTTGAGCTTTTATTTTGTTGTGTTCTTTCTGAAGCTGTATAAACTGTTTTGACATGTCCTGGAATTTTTCTTCTATGGTTTGAAAAACTTCTTCCCTAACATTCTGTAGTTTGGTCTCCACTTTTTCTTCAACATTTTGTACCTTTTCCTCAACATTTTGTACCTTTTCTTCTATATTCTGCAATTTATTTTGTACCTTTTGTTCCACACTATGCATTCTTTGAGTTATTTCTTCCTTAAGATCTTCGGTTGCACTCTTGAACTCTTCTCTCAGCTGTTCGGAGTTGCTCTTTATTTGATCGAAGTTTTCTTGAATGCCATCTAATCTTTGCTCAAACGTCTGTTTCATATCGTTCTGGTTTTGTTCGATGGTCTGTCTCATATCATTCTGATTTTGTTCAATAGTGTGTTTCATGTCGTCCATGGTGTGTTTCATATCGCCCTGGTTTTGAGCCATTTGAGCTGCTAGAGCCTGCATCATTTTAGTTAGATCTTCCATCTTTGACCCTTGTCTAGTAAGCATCAACTTCCTGATAAATCACTTAAAACGTCTATTTTAGGGCTATAAAGCGAATGTCGAAGTCGGTTTTTCAATATCTCTTCCAATTCTTAAATAGAACCTAATGGAATGTTCTGGAATATACTGGTAAATGCTACTCTTTCTGCTACTAGGCAAATGTAGAAGTCACTTTTTGATTATCTCTTTTGGTTCTCGAATAGACCGTCGTAGAATGTTATGGAATATTCTAGAAATAATTTCTAATTCTTACTTTTAAAATAACTAAGCTACTGTCGAAGTCGGTATTTGTATATCTCTTCTAGTTTTTGAATAGAACGTCGTAGAATGTTATGGAATCTTCTAGAAATTCTTTCTAATTCTTACTTTTGAAATAACTAAACTAATGTCGAAATCGGTATTTGTATATCTCTTCTAGTTTTTGAATAGAACGTCGTAGAATGTTATGGAATCTTCTAGAAATTCTTTTTAGTTCTTACTTTTGAAATTACTAAGCTAATGTCGAAGTCTCTTTTTGGATATTTCTTCTGGTTTTCGAATAGAGCGTCGTAGAAAGTGATGGAATGTTCTAGAAATTCTTTCTGATTCTTACTTTTAAAATTACTAATCTAATGTCGAAGTCGGTATTTGTATATCTCTTCTAGTTTTTGAATAGAACGTCGTAGAATGTTATAGAATATTCTAGAAAATCTCTCTAATTATCAATTTTTGGACTGTAAAGTTAATGTCGAAGTCGGTTCTTAAATATCTCTTTTAGTTTTTTAAATAAAACAATATCGAACTTCTTCGAATATTCTGGAAAAATCACTTACTGTTTTTCTGTCCAATTGTCCTATCCGGTGGTAATATGTAAGGGTAGTCTTTGCACTATTCAATTCCGAATATTCTGGCAAAATCACTTACTGTTCTTCTTTTTAATTGTCCTAGCCGGTGGTACTGTGTAAGGATAGTCTTTGCACTATTTATTTCTTTTAATCTCACTTCTGACACCAATTGTTACGGGTTCACAACGACAAATTAAAACTCGCAATTGTTGAAAAACTATATGTCAATTTATTTCGATAATTATGTTTATACGCACTTACACTTACTAATAACTCGCTGATAATTCACTACTATAATCGGTCTATTAACTTCGTGTTAATATCTCACGACCACTACAGTACGGTATCTGTGACTGGTGCGCGACCTCGGCCCTATATATAGGATCGTCCATCTCTCTCGAACTTTCCGGCAGCCTTCGACGTCCGGAAAGTTCCCGCACTACCGCGACCGCAAGCCACAGACAACGCAACTAAAACCTAGACTAAGAATACAACCTTAAGATAAATCGACCTAATACTACACTAAACCTAAATAAATTCCAATTATAAAATTTAAATAACTTAAATTTGTAACAGTATATTTACACCTAAATAGTTTGCCAAACTTAACACAACTCATATAGTTCGACTATATTTTAAAAAAAAAACAACTTCCCTGACTTCTTTCTGGGGATCCTAGCGGGTGTGTGTAACCAAACCGAAACAATTTTTTAATTTTTTTTTATTTAGCTCCCCTGTCCTCATTTTGGGAGGTCGAAATTGGTGTGTCCTTACCTTTGTCAATTGATCGCAAACATATCCTAATCGGTCCAGATACCACTTGACTTTTTTCACCTAAAAAAATGTCCCCAATGTCCCGCTATTTTAAACACCCGTCATTTTTATACGTGCTATTTTGATACGCTCTGTTTGGAACATGCGCGGTTTTAAACACGCCGTTTTAAATGAGCTTAAATGAACGCGCTATTTTGATACGCGCTATTTCGTAACGGAACCGAGCCTATTAGACTTTTTTATCACCCCATTTGATTGCCTCTGGTTTGGTGGCTTTCATTTACAATTCTGTACGTCAGAGTTAAATTATGACAACTTCCCATTTCTTTTTTTTATGAGGCATTTAAGAAAAGGTTTTTCTGTTTGCACACATGGAGTTGTCATATTATAGGATACAGTAGATATAGCCTAGGACAAAACTAAAATCATAAAACTTCTTTTTGAAAACACAAAGAAAATAAATGGATCCATGGCGGATCTGATACCTTCCTAACCCATTAGCACACTCCAAGAAAAGTCCATGCTATTTTCACTCAGGAACAAGTGATCCATGCCAATGGAGATAATGAAAACCAAACAGTTTTAACAAGTTCCCAACAAAAGCATCAAGCCATCAGTATAATTCAATGCCGGTAGGGGTATTTTCCCTCGGAGTAGTTGTTTCTGTTGGTTTTACAAAACTTATGCTCTACACGGAGCTATCGCCTACATTCACCTGAGGATGGCCCAAAAGGTCGAAACCGGTCCGGTCGTGGATTGGCATGGATCACTTGTTCCTGATTATCAGGACGTGTTCCAGACGGGGATCACTCGTATCCCTGTGATCGACGTTGGAGATAGTGAAAACCAAACAGTTTTAACAAGTTTCCAACGAATGCATCAAGCCATCAGGGGTATTTTCCTTCGGAGTAGTTGTTTCTGTTGGTTACAATACTTATGTCAAAAAACTGTTGATGAATTTCGACCAAATTCCATTCAACTTGTTACAGTATCGAATACTATTTTAACTAAAAATTTAATGAAAATCGGTTAGGCAGTTTAGGAGCTATCATGTTACGGACAGAGTTACATACATACACACACATACATACATACATACATAAGCTATATTCATTTTAGAATATGCCAAAAGAACATATCGGAAACAAACTTAAATTATATTCTAGAATATTCTTTTTAGAATAAACCAAAAGATTATTTCAGGTATAAACTAAAACTATATTCTGAAAAGTTCTTTTTAGAATATATCAAAAAGAATATATCAAGTATAAACTAAAAACATATTCCAAATATTATTTTTAGAATGTACTAAAAGAATATATCAGACCTAATCTAGAAGTATATACTTTTATATTCATTTTAGAAAATGCCAAAAGAACATATCGGAAACAAACTAAAATCATATTCTATAATGTTCTTTTTAGAATATACCAAAATAATATTACAGGTATAAACTAAAACTATATTCTGGAATATTCTTTTCAGAATATACCAAAAGTATATAACAAGTATAAAGTAAAAGAATATTCTATGATATTCATTTTAGAATATAGGAAAAGGATATACCTGGTACATAAATGCTATATTTAGAAAAAACTTCGCATATTAATGATATTTTCGTACATTCCATGTATGTGCATAGAATATGCAAAGAAAAAATTCTTTTCTGACTATTGCGGGTATATACGAAATATATGAATATACCCGGCTTGCTACATGGGTATTTAGGTGTAAATATAAAAGGCGCTATTTGATACATGCGCTATTTTGATATGTGCTATTTTGTACACGCGCCATTCTGAATATACGACATTTTGAAACGCGCTGTTTAAAAAGCTATTTCGTTGCAGAGCCCGTCTGATGCTATCACACAAATTTATCAAAATTATTAAATTAGGAGTCCCTAAAAATTCGATTACCGGCCTTTAATATCGGTGGTCGTGGTTACTCGTAGTCGGTCCAATCGATCATTTTGGGTCACGTAATTATTTTCAGCCTTTGGCGGTAAACAAAGCATTGTTTTGCGGTTTTAGAGATTTTCTTTGGTTATTTAAAGTTTTTTAAAGATTATAAGCAAATTAAGCGCTTAATCTATTCTTGCCTACACTTTTAGGTGAATCTGGCTTAAAATGCATTTTTTAACGTAACATTTAGCTAAAATTTTTACCCAATTTACCTCACGAACTTGTATGTTAAATTTCATTACAACCACATTATCATTATTAGAAGTGCGTTGTCAATCAGAGCAACTAAAATAAGGACCACGCCCTAGCTTCCTTATGGTGGGTGGTGGGGGGCTAAAATGTTCACTGAATAGTTTTTTTTTTAACCTTATGACCGTGCATGCTAAATTTCATTACAACCACATTATTGGAAGTGCGTTGTCAATCAGAGCAACTAAAATAAGGACCACGCCCTAGCTTCCTTATGGTGGGTGGTGGGGGGCTAAAATTTTCACTGAATAGTTTTTTAACCTTATGACCGTGCATGCTAAATTTCATTACAACCACATTATTGGAAGTGCGCGTTCAATCAGAGCAACTAAAATAAGGACCGAGCCCTAGCTCCCTTATGGTGGGTGGTGGGGGGCTAAAAATTTCACTGAATAGTTTTTTTAACCTTATGAACGTGCATGCTAAATTTCATTACAACCACTTTATTAGAACTGCTCGGTCAATCAGAGACACTAAAATAAGGACCACGCTCTAGCTCCCTTATAATGGGTGGTGGGGGGCTAAAATTTTCACTGAATAGTTTCTTTAACCTTATGAACGTGCATGCTAAATTTCATTACAACCACATTATTAGAAGTGCGCGGTCAATCAGAGCAACTAAAATAAGGACCGAGCCCTAGCTCCCTTATGGTAAGTGGCGGGGAGCTAAAATTTTCACTGAATAGTTTTTTTAACCTTATCAACGTGCATACTAAATTTCATTACAATCACATAATTAGAAGTGCTCGGTCAATCAGAGACACTAAAATAAGGACCACACTCTAGCTCCCTCATGGTGGGTGGTGGGGGGCTAAAACTGTCACTGAATAGTTTCTTTAAACTTATGAACGTGCATGCTAAATTTCATTTCAACCACATTATTAGAAGTGCGTTGTCAATCAGAGCAACTAAAATAAGGACCACGCCCTAGCTCCCTTATGGGGGGCCGTGGGGGGCTAAAATTTTCACCGAATGGTCGCACTAACTTCACGAACTTGTATGCCAAATTTCATTACAACTCCATTATTAGAAGTGCCTGGTCCTTCAGTAAAACTATGGTCAATGCGATTTTTTTGCCCTAGCTCCCTTATGGGGGGACTTGGGGGGCTAAAATTTTCACCGAGTGGTCGTATTAACTTCACGAACTGGTATGCCAAATTTCATTACAATCATATTACTAGAAGTACCTGGTCCTTAATTGAGTGACCCGTCAATATTTTAGACACACCCACTGAGCTTTAATGTGCGTATAGACTTTTAGCTCACACATCTACTATACTATAGTAGTGTGAGCTATGGTGATCCTAATTTTTTCGAGAAAAAAAAAGTTGCTCCGATTTCAAAAATTTTTATATATCTTTTCAGAAGATTTTGAAACTTTTTTGTCGCGCCGTCTGTCTGTCTGTCTGTATGTCTGTATGTCTGTCTGTAACGACCAACGCGCATAACTCAAAAACCGCTTGCCCGATTTTAATGAAATTTGGTACCTAGGCTGGGTCTGTGTCGAGATGGTCCCATTTAAAAATGAACAAAATCCACCAAACATAAACCAAGTAAAGGGTGGTGGTAGATTTCAAAAATTAGAGTTTATGTAAATATATGGCGTGTGTGATATCAAACGAAAGGTAATTGAGTCTGGAGTTAAACAAAATAGATTTTAGTTTTAAAAAAAGGGTGGGGGTAAATTTCAAAAATTAGAGTTTACGTGAAAATATGGCGTGTGTGATATCAAACGAAAGGTAATTGAGTCCGGAGTTAAACAAAATACATTTTAGTTTTTGTTTTTTTAGGGGTGGGGGTAGATTTTAAAAATTTGAGTTTAAGTCAAAACATGGCTTGTGGGGTATCATACGAAATGTAATTTAGTCTGGAGTTGAATAAAATATATTTCAGTTTTTAGTTATATTAGCTCACACGTACACTATAATTATAGTAGCTAGTGTGAGCTTAGGGGCCCATATATTGGCAGAGTATTTTTTGATGGACAGTATTCCGCACCGGTGTAAATAATTAAAAATCAAGAAAATCATTAGAAGTAAATTGACTATTTTTTTAAAACTATTTTTGCCATGTCAGAAAAGTGAGGTTAATTTTTTTTTTCTGCATAGGGTAAATCCATATCAAATCAACCAGTCAATTTTTTCGACCATCTCCGATTTTGATGATTTTTGGTACACTTATTCCGCCCCTAGAAAAACTCAGAAATCCAAAATTTTAGATTTTTTGGATCACTAGTTTTTGTGTTATGAATTTTTGAAAATTGAAAAAATGGTCAATTTGGCTCTTACAAGCACTGCTTACATAAATAGCAATATCTTGAAAACTACTAAATGTAGAGAAAAGTGTGATAGCTTAATTTAAAGGTAGTCATAATTATACTCGGCATACTTTTTTATAAAAAAAAAATCGAAATTTTTGAAAAAAAATTTTTTTTTCAAATTTCTAAAGAACAGTATTTTTGATTTTTTTTCTTTTTTGATATTTTTTACCTTATTGTATTCCCAACATATATTCCAAATTTTAGGATGGAGAAATGATGGGTTCCTGTTAAAAAAAAAATAATAAAATCCTGCATAAAAGATTGTATGCATTATTGACCATGCCATAGCCAGTGCATTCATAATTAAAATAAGAAGCAGCTTTTATTGTTTTTTTTTTAATTTCGAACAATTTTCCAGATTTCCCCTCACTTTTTGCATAAAATTCACGTAAGTCCCCCCCTTGCTGACCTCCCCCCCCTTCTAGGTGATGTTATTTTAGCCTTAACTTCTTTTAATACACTAGAAAAACAAGTTGTGTCATGTTAAATTCATGCCGTCTCATTACAGAAACTTGTTTAATCCTGAAAGTTTTGTAGAAAGGTTTTGTTCACCTGAAATAAGTTGTTCCTGTTAATAATGCATCTTATTTCTGATAAGTTGCCCCACCAACCTACAGCGGCGTAGCGTGCCCGAAAGGGCGGGGGGGGGGGCGACAGCTAAAAAGGGCGCCTCTGAAAACTGATGAAAAATCTTGTGACAAAAAAAAACAACAAGGTCAAAAGGGCGCCTCTCACAAATCTTGCGACCAAAACAAAAAAAAACAAAAAAAAAAAAAAAGGTTATCATCATGTGTGAGGGGACGGCCGATAAGTCACAAGGGCACCTCTCACGAATCTTGCGACCACAACAAAAAACAAAAAAAAAACAAAAAAAAAAAGGTCTTCATGTCGTTAGTTTCCTTTGGCACCCACTCAATTGGCCGTTACCGGCCCGACTTAATAAAGCTGAGGGCGCTTCGGCCACCTATGGGGCGCCACTACCCTCGGGGCGGGGGGGGGGGGGGGGGCAACGAACCCCCCGCGCCCCCACGCTACGCCGCTGCCAACCTAGATAGTCCCAAGAAATTTCTCGTTCAAACATATCTTTCTTAGCTCTTTATTATTTAGTCAGTTCTACTGTTTGATTTACCCTCAAAATGGCACAAAATAAGCAAAAACAGTGGAATAAATTTTTTGTTGATTGTTGTAATCCATAAAAATCAGAACAATCAAATCCTGCATCCTAGAAAGTTACGAAATGTGATAAACAAAGATTATAGATTATAATATATATTATTAAGATGGGCCACTCAAAATTATATTATTATTATATACAGTGTGTCGAACGTACATAAGTTCGGGTAAGCAGTCCAAAGATGGCGCTACAAACATTTTCGAAAATTTGGTAAACTTATCACGTCCTTGCAATGCAACTATAGGTAAATTTAGTGGGAATAAGGACACTGTTGTTCTGGTAAATATACGTTTTAATCCATCGGTAACGTTTCGACAATGGTTTTTGTCTTCATCAGACCTTCAGACTAGATCGTACATTGGAACAACAAAAAACAAGAATTCAAGCACATCAGGAAAACAAACGGCACAAAATTAAAAACGAAACCCGACATTAATCTGCTAATTATTTATATTTTCTTTTGAACCGAACCGAACCGAACCGAACCAGAACAACAGTGTCCTTATTCCCACTAAATTTACCTATATTTTCGAAAATCGCGCACGGGTGATATACTTAATTTTATTTAAAAATACTAAGTGAAATATTTTAAATATAACTTAAAGATTATTTATATTCCATAATCTTTGGATTATATTAAAAATTATTTTCAATATTTTAGGAAATCATTTTGGTGAAATGAATCCAAAATGTCTTAACTACTACTTGTATTGAAAAGTCTTTAAAATATTTTAGAAAATCATTTCACCGAAATACATAAAAAAACAACTCAATAACTACACATATATTTTTTATTTAGCTATGTTCAGTATTCCACCAGTCAGGATTTTTTTTACTGTAATATATTTTATATAATAAATCAATGTTAATTTAGGCACATGCTAGTCATTTAAGGAATGTTTATGTTGGTATCTCAATCACAGTTTTTTTTTATTTAGTTCAATAATTTCACCTTAATTTAAATATTTTATGAACTAGATATCTATATCATAACAAAAACATTTCATGTAAAAAAAGCCAAGTACGCGAAAATGGTATTTCGTAAAAAGAATTGAGACAAAAGTAAAGCCAAGTTCTCCAATACAAATTTGAAAATGAAAGGTTCCTATAGTGTTTGGAAATGTTTTTTTAAAACTATGCTATTCCAGCCAAACTTCTTTATGTTCAATTTAGCACTGTGCCTAAGAGTCATTTGCAGCCGTAATATCCAAGTTTAGAAAAACATTTACAAACTAGTAAGAACCTTTCATTTTGAAATTTGTATTGGAGAACTTTTTACGGAATACCACTTTCGCCTACTTGACTTTTTTTCATGAAATGTTTTTGTTATGATTTCACTCCTTTTTTAAAGGATTTGGACAATATTTAAGTTTTAAAGTAGTAAAATATGCGGAATATTGTTCAAAACTTTAGCAATACCTTATTAAAAATTTTTAGGTTTTTTTTATATTTTCCTATGGTTTTATCATAGTTACTATCAGCCTTCTAAAGTTCAGCTCTCTCAGTGTTCGTGGAAGTAGGCAATGGTATTTTACATAACTTTACATTTATAGAGGAGGAAAGTAAATTAAAATTTGGGTTTTTTTAATTTAATTTATCGGCCTTCCAAAGCTTAGCTCTCTAACGTTTCTGGAAGTGGAGAATGTTACTTTTACATAACTTTACATTTATAGGGGAGGGAAGTTAATTAAAATTTGGGGTTTTTTCATTTTCTTTTATAGTTTTATCATAGTTCCCTTCCAAAGCTCAGCTCTCTAGCGTTCCTGGAACTGGGCAATGTTACTTTTACATAACTTTACATGTATGGGGAAGGGGAGTAAATTAGATCTTTAAGGTTTTTTGATTTTTTACAATCCAAGGGTTTGGTCGCAATTTCTATCAGTCTGCCAAATTTCAGCTTTGTAACATGTCTGGAAGTACAGACAAATTTACATGATTTCTACATGAGTGAGTGAGTGAGTGGCAATTTCGACGTTTTTTGAAATTTCGTAACTACTTTACTACTTTATGGAAGTCCATGAAACTTAGGATCTATGCCTGTGCAAAGTTTGAGTTTGGTAGCTCATTCCGAAGTAGAGTTTTAGATAGTTCAAATATGGCCTGAAATGTTTCACAAAAAGATGGTACAGCAGTTTCCACGCGCACTTGGTGGGGCACTGCCGTGCCCCCAGATTTTGTATAAGTCGATAGGCGTTTTCATGTCCAACGGCATTCTCCCATTTTTGGCGGAGCTGAAAGTAATTAAAGTGTTTTTCATAATAAATCTTTCTATAAAACAAGCTTATATCACTGTATACATATTAAAGGCAATGCTTATATAAATATATATTGTTACATACCTGAAAATATCTTGGGAATCTATGAAAAAGTTTAATTTTGAAAGGGCAATTGAGTACGCAACACGTTAATGATGCATTTATGAATGACAGAAAAAAATTGACAAATATAAAAAATTGATAAATTTGAAAAGTTTGACGGTATAAAAAATTATACTGGGAGGAAGCAACAGCGCGGGTATTTTTTGTGAAAAAAAAACTGTAAAAATTATGGAATTAGTGCCATCTCGGGAATGCTTACCGAACTATCAGTGCGCAGGCCGTGGTGATAAAGTTGATGTGTTCTTTCAAAGGTGTTTAGACAGGAATGAAAATCTGTGATAGTTGCCGAATTAAACTTTCAAAACAACCAGAAATAGAAGCAGGGTAAGTGCCGAATTATTTTTGAAATATCAGCGTATCTGTATGATTTTTTATTTCACCATATCATATGGTATGATGGACTATTCAAATCTTGATTTTTTGACTTTTTAAATTTAATAAAATTAATTATTAAGGTCCTAAATCAATAATAAAAAGTATCTCTGTCTGTCGTCTATCGTCTGACGGTCTGTTTGTATACAAAATAACTCGAACACGCCTAAACCGATTTCAAACAAAATAAAATAATAACAAAGACTTTCTCGCTCAGCCCTGAAGAACAGGTTCAGCAGCTAAGGATCTCAAAAGAAGCTTTAACAAAAGTGGAGCTACAAAACATTGTTTCGGGATTTGCTACCATAAACTATGACAACTTCTGGTGGTTGGGGTGTATTATAGGAAAAAATATGGAAAGTGGAGTGGAAAGTTTTTGGTACCCCAAACCCAAGGCTGACTATTAGTAGTAGAACAAAGTTCAATACTAAGAAAAGTTAACCCAAATACTGTAACGGGTAGAACATACACACTGTCTGCTGAAGAAATGTTGGATTCTTCAAACATTCTGGAAATAAATTTAAAAAATTAAATATTACACATATAAGGATTTTTTTTTAATAAGTTAATTTAGCTGTTTAGTATTTTATTTTTCAATATTACTTATCCTGTTTCTTAACTCTGAGGTCGCTGGACTAACATATATAAGATTTCTCATTCAAATTGTGTATTTTTTCCATGTAATAAAAGTTTCATTTTGTTTTTAACTCAGAACACGTTATTTCTCCATCCTAAAATTTTGAATATATTTTGGGAATCCCTTAAGGAAAAAATATCAAAAAAGAAAAAAAATCAAAAATACTGTTTTTAAAAAATTATTTTATTTTTTTTTTCCAAAAATTTTAATTATTTTTTAAAAGAAACTATGCTGTGTGATACATCGTTAAAAAGGTCTTTGAAGTACCTTTAAATTGAGGCATCACACTTGTCTCTAGGTTCAGCAGTTTTCAAGATATTAGTATTTTTGTTAGTGCCTGTAAGAGCCAAATGTACCATTTTTTGAATTTTCAAAAATTCATAACACAGAAACTACTAAGTCAAAAAATCTAAAATTTTGAATTTTTAAATTTTTCTATAAGGAAAATAAGTGTACCAAAAATCATCAAAATCGGAGATGGTCAAAACGAAAATCACCATTTTCGTGGTTGATTTGATATGGATTTACCTAAGGTCACTCATCGTCAAGCAAGCTTTACAGGTAGCGAAGCTAACGTCAGGCTTTCTATTTTTTGGTTATAATTTTTGACATGTTTTCCTCGTTTTCGCATTGGCGGCTCGTTGTTATTTTAAAAATGTGGTTTTAACACAGTCTAAACATCTATTTATTATTGATACAGTTTCAAGATAGTTTGCAGCATAACTTTTTAATTCTAATTACATAAATATGTATAGTTTAGGTACCTTCATACTGTGTAAAACAACATCTTCAAAATAAAACAGAACCGCCAATGCGAAACCGAGGAAAACATGTCAAAAATAATAACCAAAACATCATTGAGTTGTATAACGCCCATGCAAAAAATAGAAACCTTGATGTTAGCTTCGCTACCTGTAAAGCTTGCTTGACGATGAGTGACCTTAGATGGTTCTTGTCGACTTTAGAGACACAAAAACTAAACATTTTTCTATCACGATTTCACTTGCAAACACTAATTTAGATATTTTTAAGCATATTTAGATGCGGATAATATCAAAAAACACAATTTTTTTATTAGGTTTTGGTAAAGTCTAAACTATACGGAAAATCGCGTGCAAAAACTTGTATTTAATTTTGTTTACATTACAGGTGACATTACCCTGGAATAAATTTTTGGTTGGAAAAAAGAAAAACAAAAATTGTGCGCCGTTGCCAAACTGCTCATGAACGCGTCCTAAATCTAACAGCACAAATTGGTGAAAGATATTAAGTTCGGTTCAGTTGGGTTTGAAATTGTTGGATTAGCTCGGGTTTGCTTAAGTTAGGTTTCATTACAATAAATTATGTTTGATCCAGTTAGGTTAGGTTAGGTAAGGATTCATTACAATAAATTATGTTTGATCCGGTTAGGTTAGGTTCGGTTTGGTTCGGTTCACAAAAATTGTTAGGTTAGGTTAGGTTTTATTATAATAAATTATGTTTGATCCGGTTAGGTTAGGTTTCATTACAATAAATTGTTTGATCCAGTTAGGTTTCATTACAATAAATTATGTTTGATCCGGTTAGGTTAGGTTAGGTTTCATCACAATAAATTATGTTTGATCCGGTTAGGTTAGGTTTCATTACAATAAATTATGTTTGATCCGGTTAGGTTAGGTTAGGTTAGGTTTCATTACAGTTAGGTTAGGTTTGATTTATTCAAGTTCTAGTTCAAATATGCTTTTTTGCTTAGGTTAGGTTTAGTTAAAAAGTGTTTAAATTTTTATGCAGTTTTGATGTTTAAATAATGTTTTTAAAGTAAGTTTTTTAAATAAATCTTATCCACACAGTAAGTCTATTTTTTCCCTAATTTTGACGACTTTTGTGGCGATCTGGCAACAGTGCCTTTTTGAAACATATTTCAGGTGCATTTTGGTTGGCAGCCATGCTTTTTGAAGTTAGTTGTTATTGATTATTATTGAAAACAGTGAGGTTAAACAGCTCATTTTGTAGGACTTTTTTTCCATTTTTTTCAAAAAATACCGTATAATCCGCAAAATTTTTTTTTTGTAAATGTTCTTAAAAAGGCCCTTTTTAAGCCTAAAAAAATTTTTTTGCAAAATTCGTGTGTCCGTTAAGTCGACAGGCCCCCCTTAGATTTACCCCATAGGATTATCTGGATTATCCAACCAATATTAAAGATTTAAATAGACATAAAAAAAATTATGGCCACAACTGATTTTCTTCTTTTCTTTACTTTTAGGCCTGTAAAATACGGGAGGCGACATTAAAAATTAAAACTTGTTAATTTGGTATTCCTAAGGACACTAATAATTGTTATCGAAATTTAATTTTTTTCGTGACATAGCAGCTACCCCCGTTGTATGATTTGGTGTGGAATTACTCTGGAGCAATTGCTATTGTGTATTGTTTTCACCAGTGATTTTGCCATGTTTGACTCTCTGTTGGTTTGGCGAGAGAGAAAAGATTATCTGCATCAAAGCAATTTCACAGCGTTAAACTAAAATCGACTCTTGAACACGGGCCTTGTTCTGTTCCAGAAACCCGACAAAAACATTTGATTTTTTATTAAAAATACCTACCTTAATAGGTACCCGTATAGGAGGTACCTAATTAAAAACACAGAACAGATTGAAAATGGTAAAATTTGTTTATTATGCTTGTTTTTGCATTTAAAAAAACGCGCAAAAATAAAATATTCAAAAGGCGTTTCGGCTGTTAGTGCGGCTTTTCGCCAAGGAAGTTTTAGCATTCTTTTGCTACCTTCTAACTCGTAGCCAAGAGGCGCTTTTTCGAGTGCCTACTATTTACAACAAATTTATTTTTAATGCATTTGTTTTATACCCTGTTTCCACCAATACCAATGCATGCCCACCCCGATTCAAAAAACGCATCAGATGACGCTGCATTTAAAACTGGTTTGAATCGGGGTGGGCATGCATTGGCACGGTGGATAGAATAGACCGGTGTTCGGATCTTATATATATATGTCGAACTTTCACGTCACTGGTGGTCCAGCTGATTTTTGTAAACAAAAGTTAGATCTGTTATGAACAACGGAACAACTAATATTTTTTGAATTTTTTGAAAACTAAGGCCATTTTTCTACTGTTTTCTAGTACATTCTTATAAAATGTAGTTTTCTAGATTTATTGTCGTTATTTTTTTTAGCCCGCTTTATTTTTTATTACACAAAACTTAAACTACAAGTCAAACTGAATGTGATCGTTTAATATCAAAGGTGAACAAAGAGGTATGTCAGCAGATAATTTTTGAAGCTGAAACGAACACATTCATTTCTTCGAATATTAGTTTTTGTGTAAAGAGAAATAAAGCAGGCTAAAAAAAATAACGACTGGTATGTCTGAAAAATATTATTTTATAAGAAGAAACTAAAAAATAGTGCGAAAATTGCCTTAGTTTTCAAAAAAATCAAAAAATATTAGTTGTTCATATCTTATCTAACTTTCGTTTCTAAAAATCAGCTGGACCACCAGTGACATGAAAATTCGACATATATTTATAAGATCCGAACACCGGTATATTCTATCCACCGTGATGCATTGGTGGAAACCAAGGACTGTACCAGTCCTTGGGTGGTAACAGGGCATTAAGGTGGGTGACCATTCGTCCGGTATTAAGCGCGATTAATAATATTCGTACCGGCACCGTCACGTCATCGTACCGTCACCGACACGTAAATTATTCTTAACATAAAGAAACAATGAACGTATTCACACTACACCGTTTGGGAACGTTCTTAAATTACGAACGCAAAAATTCAGGATTTGCGACCCCGCACACATTTGTAACCTATTTTCAAGAAAAAATACATTAAAAAAACATTGACTGAACGCAAGAATAATCCCCGCTCCTTTCTTTGAGCGTTGTTACGTAATTTTGGAATACTTTAATTTTGACAGTTGATTGTAAAGGCCATCACACATAAAGTTGCATAGGCTGCATAACGCGTAACAAGGGACTTTCTTTGATATGTTATCAGCGATCGAATAGCAGCTGTCATATTGGTTTTGCATAAGAAAAGTCCGTAAGGTTGAACTTCTATGCACTATGCATTTTTGTGTGTGATGGGCTTAAATGCATTCATTGTAAGAATATTTTACGTGTCGGCGACGATACGCCCAAGCAGCATTTTTCAGACTAACTACTACATTCTACACCAAGTTTGACGTTAATTTAAGTACACTATTTAGTCATAGTAAGACTGACTTCTCCTGACGACTAGATACCATACGGGTTAACGTTGTCTGAGACGCCGGTAATTTTTAGGATGTTTCTTAGTCAAATAGTGACGTTGCGTTAAGGTCTTCGGGCAACTGTATTAAAATCTGCACGTTAATTTAACGACCTTTCGACCGCAATCAGTAACTAATTTCTGACCGTTAATAAAACGTTCACTTTTTACTCGGCCAAGGCTACTATGGACCGAAATGGGTAATATTTTCGTTAAATGGGCAACCCAAGTATATGTTTATGTCAATATTTTAGATACCTTACGACTACACCATTTTTCCCTTCTACATGATTTTGTCATTGATGCATTTGAAACGTAAACAAACGAAAAAACATTTTTTTTTAGCTTTCGAATTAGTTTTGGCAAAGTGTCCATTTTATACTATAGTGTTGATGCTATAACTTGGGTTAAAGTTACCACTATTTTGTGAACAGAAAAAGACCTCTTAGTTGATTTCAAGTTAAACCATTAACGTTGAAACAACGACCAACTAGTAGTAGTAGTAGTAGTGGTGGGGAGACCATTTTTTTGGTCTAGCGACTAGGCACACGGCGCGCCCTTTTCGCAAACCCCGATTTGTCGGTACATCATATATCAAACTGATGCACGTGCCACTTAGGATGCAAGTTTTCTCTCTCTAAGAGGACTTAATTTTGCCTGGCACCTCTTTGTCGAGGGCAGGGATCTTTATACTGCGTAGCAAGTATACACAGTGGACCCACGCTTTCACACCCCTTCCGAAAGGTGGACCTGCTACATGTTAGACTTGCATGTATCTAACATGGCTATCGTCCCAGCAGAACTTGGTTATAGACGATAGACTTCTTTCCTTTTCAGCGCAACAGTCGTGGTCGTCGTGGGTTGACTGTAGGAGATTTATGCTGGCGCCGTCCTGGTTCCGATTATATAGCACTTATAGCAGGCTCCTGGGTTATTATCCCTGGTTCCTCGGCTGGCTGCGTGTCGTCGGCTCCTGGACTACACCTGCGTATATTCTGGATGTTCAATGTCGACTTATATTTTTTGCGTGCATCGCATCGCATACTTATTCGATGACGGCTATTGAACGCTGAAAAGGAAATCGGCGACAGGGCGACAGATTTATTTTTTGTTTTTGCATCGTTCGAGACGCGAGCCTGGTACCTTCTGCATGTGAAGCCGACGGCCACACCAGGGCACTACCCTGCCGCCAACGACTAACTAAGGCACATGGTTAAATGGATAACGTATAAACCCTAAAATGATTGACCATATTGAAGGAGCAACTGACATGCATTAAATCCACTTTTTGTGATTTTCGGGGTTATTATAAAAATGTTTTGCTTTTTTGTCAATCTATAATAAAAACAACCCAATTCAATCAAAGCGCATTAAATCCATTCAGAATAGCCATAGGCAAACATCAACATCTTAATTTTTGTTCTAACTTACTTTGCTATTTTTTTAACTTTATCTCGAAACAACATATTTTGGATTTAATGCATATTGGTCAGTTGATCCTCAGGTGAATAATGGAGTCGTAACAACGTTGAGGCATGAGTCGCTCATTGTACCATAGTTAGTCGCCTGAAGAATTTAAATACGTCGGCAAAACGTCAAATTGCTGCTTGGGCGGTGACGCTACGTATAGTATGCATTGCGCCTTGGGCAGGAATGTTCTGTTTTTTCAAGTTCTGTCCTGTATCATAAAATATCCTGTTTGAGTCAATATATTCTGGGCTGTTCTGTATTTAGATTTTGTCTTGCACTTATTTTTGCAAATTTTGAACAAATAAATCAATGTTATAAAATTAAGTTTTCGCCTGACTACCTCAAAACTTTAAACAAAAGTAGATAGATAGATATCTTGGGTTATTGGTATGGGATAAAGTAAACCCACATAGCACAATCACGTGTTTACAGGTAAAAAACGCCTGAAAAAGAAATCGTGGATTTTAAAAGAGAAAAAATGTTTGTTTCATATATAAAAAGAAGCTTACTAGGTCATTCATTAACGTAATAAAAAATAAAGTTGCTAAAAACATCGTTGTAATAACGCCATTATGAAATCAAAACAGCAACGTTATTTTCAAGTAAATTCTAAGTAGATTTTTATCAGCGTCAAAATCACATTAGGTTCGCGCCTTTTCTACACGAATTTTAAAACGCGACTTGCATGGCTTTTCTACCGAATATTTTAGTCTTGATAAAGGCAGATTAAAATTGTGTGATAGTGTTTATTGTTGAAAAATCTTGTTTAGCTTTTAAAGAAAACATAATGTATGTATAGAGATTATGGCTTGCCTTGAGCGCTAAAATTGTCTTGCAGTGTTGGAGTGTTAAACTAGTGAATTTTTAGTCTTAATCTAGAAAAAAAGCTATACTTATTTTTTTTAAAAACCGAACCGAACCCAAATTAACAACATAAATTATAATAAATTTTCACAATAGATTTATGGTGTGAAACAAGTAAAAAATTTAAAAAAAATAAAAAAAAACTAAAAAAAAACTAAAAACACACAACAAAAAGTAAGTTACATGTTAGGGCAATATTTAAAAAAATCTGCACTTAAATATTGTTCAAATGATCAAAATATATTTTGGAGCATGAAAGTATTAACAATCTTTTTAAATGCTTTTGTCTCCATCCTCCTCACCCCTTCCAGTAGTACATTATAAAATTTTATACAGAAATAGTTTTTTCCAACTTTGGTCTTTGTCAAACGCTGGCAGAAGCAAACAATGTAATTTCTACCCTTGTGACCGTATTCTTGACGGTCCGTGAGTCGAGTGCAGGGTGGGTGAGTGCAGCTATACTCTCTCACAATTACCTGGGTTAAAGTGAGAAGCTTCTTACTCACGGGCACGGGATTCAAGAATACAGCACCCGGTGTTTACGTTATGGATTGCACTGTGTGGGACAAAATCCGCAATATTCTTCCTTATGTGCAGCCGGGTACGGTGTAGACTGCCCTCCGTAGATTCCAGGTACTCTCTGACCCGGAGAGTTATCACCTGTCTTAAGTGTTCCTTTCCCAGGATTACGGCAAACGACCACATCGGTATGAAAGAGGGAGAGGACGGACTTCGGTGCCGTGATCATAGCATAGGTGGCAACCCTTCTTATATAAAAGTATAAAAGACTGATGCCTTACAGTCTGGCGTTGGCTCGTCAGACTAGAGGAGAAAAACCTTGATCTAAAATCCTGGCCGCCCTCTAAGTAGGGGGTTGAGGCATTAGACTGGTTCTTTAATACTTGTTAAACAAAGATATTACCAAAAAGCCTTAAACAAAGCCTCGGAGCAATGGACGGAAATTCTCAAAGACGAAAAAAGCAAAGACAATAGCTACATGGAACGTACAGGGAGTAAACCAAAAGTTAGATATTATTGCAACCGAAGTGCAGAATAGGAAGACAGAGACAAAAAAGAAAGGAACAGGTACAAGTAGTGTCGGTAACTTTGTTCACGTATTCACTGAAGCCCCAAAAGAAAGGAGAGCAGCCAGGGGGTATCCTTATTAATAAAGAAAAACCTCAAACATAAGTTTCCAGACTACGAGTGCATTAACGAAAACTTACTTCGAGTTAACATGAAGATGCTTGGACACAATATAAGCATAATAATAGCCTACGCACCATCAAATGACGAAGCGGTAGCTACAAAACAAATGTTCTTCGACTAACTTGATGAGACTATCAGTAAAATCTGGTAGACAACCCAAAAGCAAAGTGATAGGACCATTTGGAGAGGAAGTAACAAATGATATTGGCTTGAGACTGATGCAATTGTGTGAAACCCACAATCTAAAAATGAATAATGTTTTTTTTAAACATAAGGAAATTCATCGATATACCTGGATTCAGTCATTAAGAAATCTTAGATCAATCATTGATTATGCTATAGGTGGACAACACTCGGAACTAAAGTGGTATGATGTGCGAACACTTCGTGGTGTTACCTGTGGATCTGACCACCATCTGGTAAAAGCAAAAATATTATTCCCTGTAAGAAAAACAAATAGAGACGGCCCCACACCTCCCTGTAACGCACCTGTAACGAAACCACTGACTCCCCTAGAAAATTACGTAACGTTTGCCATCGTCCATTTATATATATTTATTTTTTTAAGACATAAAATATTTTTTTATGTTTATTCAACAAATTTTTTTTAGGTAGACTATGTAAATAGGCAGGGGATGAAAAAACATTCTTTATTTTTAATTTTAGCGCAATGTCAAATTTTTAATCGGGTGGTATAGTCTAATGTCCGAGAAAATCGCAATGTAGAAACATATCTGTAACGAAATAGCGCGGAACAAAATATCTCCATGTTGATATGGGAATGGAAAAATTCGCCGCGGGGACAATACGCCGCCAAAGTGGTTTAAGATTGCAACTTTGTTTATTTTGTGTACAAACATATTTTTAAAAAATAGTTTAAAAAAATAATATTTTCCAAAAAATCTCCCGGTGGTCTTAAGCCTAGCCTGAGCTAGAGACCCTCTATGTATGAAATATTTTAAAGACAAAGAGATGCGACAACTCTTCAAAGTCATATTTATTTAAGTCAAAATCAAAGGATGAAAATATCGGTCCTCTATACTCTAGCGATGTTTAAAGAGTCCTTCTGTCCTTGTTAATTCATAAGCGTCGAAAAATAAAAATAAACGATTTTTAACAAAACTTATACAGGGGGTGCGGACAAAAGTGTTTGTTTATATGTTGCATGATGATTGATTTCGCTCACCACTGACAATTTAAATTATTTTAGTGAAACGCCAATGAACTGGCAAGAAAACAACATAACCAAAAAAGTAGGGACGTTTTTAAAATGTAAAAAAGACCCACAATAACGTTCGAAAGACGTTTCAGGGACTTTTTTGGACTTTGGGGTTCCTTTACGTACGTTTCTAAAATGTCCGCTAGGTCGGCAGTAGACATTTTAAATATGTTTTCGAAACTATGGATTTTAAAACGCGCTGTTTTGTTAGAGAGCATTTAAATTTATTTATATTTAGAAAAGCCATCTTGTATATTAAAAAATAACTTTTTTAACCCCTGTTACGCTGAATAACGTGACGTCTGACCCCCCTTCATGCGTTACGTGATTTAAGGACAGGCCCTATTGGAGAAAGTGAAAATTTAGAATGCATCGCAGAAAATCAAAAATACAATTTTAGAAGTCTAGAAATTGAAAGTACGCAAAGATTGTATCAGAAGCGATTAGATGAAAATTTAATAAACACACAGCATTCATTCAAAGAGATATATACAAATATAGTAAAAAGCTTGAAGGAAGCAAGCAAAGAAGCTGTTGGATACCAAGATAATAAAAATAACAATGTGGTGGACAGAGGAAATACAGGAAATGGTCAAGGAGAAAAAACGTATATATTTGAAATGGCTCAGTACTAAAGAGCAAAGAGGCCTAAAAATCTACAGGGAAACCAGAAGACAGCTAAGAAATCTGATACGCACGGGAAAAAATTAAATGTTCGTTCGAAAATGCCACGATATAAATACACAATAAAAACCCAACAAAAAAAAGTAAACATTCAGATCATCAAAACAGAACAATGGACAGAACACTACAAGAGCAGCCGCAGGAAACAAGACCCGATATCTGTCAGCCTCTCCGAGGAGAGACATAGAAGTACATGGAGAGGAAGTTATTATCGAAAAAGAAATGATAAAAAATAGTATTAGAAAGTTTAAATCCGGAAAAGTTAGCGGACCTGTGGGAATATACAGTGAAATGCTTAAATATGGATCAAAAAACCTACTAGAAAATCTCACATATATTATCAATCAATGCATAAACGAACATCCAGTACCTGATCATTGGAAAATACCATTCACATCCTCAATACATAAAAAAGAAAACAAGCTGGATTGCACCAACTACAGAGGAATTTCAGTAACCAGTACTCTAAGTAAATTGTACGGTAGGATTCTTAGAGGCCCAATAGAGAATGATTTTCATGACCAAGAGGAAGAAGAGCAAAGTGGGTTTCGTGCAGGCAGATCTTGTAGTGATAATGTTTTTTGTCTTAAACAAGTAATTGAGAAAAGGAGTGCCAAAAATATAGAGAGTCATGTTACCTTTGTGGACCTACAAAAAGCGTATGATACCGTTCCAGTAGAAATATTATGGACAGTGTTAGAACAAACTAATATCAATCATACATATATAAAAGCGATAAAAGAACTTTACAAAGGGTCAAACTCTAAAATTAAAATTGGAAATCGACTTTCAAAAGAATTCCAGGTAACGAAAGGCTTAAGACAGGGATGTTGTATCTCTTCAACTCCAAAATATATATCGCAGTAATTGTAGCTAATGATAAAGAAGACATGGAGTATATGATGAGAAAGTTAATGGAAGAATACAAAAAGTGGGGATTAACAGTGAACGTGGACAAGACACAGTACTTATGTATTGGAAACGAATCAATTGAGTTGAGTTGAGAACTTGACAATGGACAAACAATATTGTACTTGGGTGTGACATTTGATAAGACAGGAACAGACTGTAAAGAACTGGAAAAAGAATAGTAAAAGCAAAAAAGGTTATTGGTTGTCTTAACAGTATTTTTTGGAGCAGAGAGATAAAATAGAATGTAAAATTTAACATACATGAAACAATGGTGAAAAGCACGCTGTTGTATGGAATAAAGACTTGTCGCGTAACAGAAAAATACAAAGCCAAAATGGAAACTGTCGAAATGGATGCAATAAGAAGACCAATGAGAATATCTAGAACAGATCATACACGAAATGAGATCATAAAAGAAATAATGGAAATCGGGGTAAGCATAACGGATGACATCACTAAAAGACAACTGATATGGTACGGCCATATACAACGGATGAACGACGAAAGATTACTAAAGCAGGTCCTAGAATGGCAACCATTAGGGCGCAGAAAAAGAGGGCGTCCTAAACTGGAATGGCAACAGTCAATCCAAAGATCAATAAGTCAAAAAAACCTGACGGAAGATGATTGTCAGGATCGAAGTAGGTGGAGAATAGGCGTCGGACAACGTAGAAAAACGTTCTAAACCGACATAGTAGTAGTATGTGCAGCAAACAAAAAATAATATACTGACATGGATGCGTCAGAATACCAAGTGACCTTAAAGCTTCCACGCATTCGTCACTATATTTAAATACCACAATTATTTTAATAGTTCTCCTTGGCATCCAAATCCAAACAGGGATTAAGACATCAGTGACTGAGTAATGCCGTCCCACATCAACGGTAAGTTAACGTGAACAAAAATGACAAAGTTTTTTTTTACTTAAAAACAATATCATACTATGTAACATTTATTTTGTTAAATCTACATGCCTAAAGATAACTTAAAAACAAGGAGAAAACAAGCTATAAAAACGTACTTTTTGATGAAGTTTCTGGGGATGTGCATATAAAGATTTTTTTACCCTCGTTATTTTCATGTACCAAATTCACACTTGAAAAGTCCTCCACAACATGTTCTAAAACGCCACTAGATTAAGACTTCTCAAACCTACTAACTTTCTACGTCTTTTTTGGTCATGTTTTTTAATAACATTTTTTTAACTTAAAAGAGACTCGAAAGGAAGTTATAAAAGTTCACTAGTTTAAGAGTACAACACTTCAAGACAATTTTAAAGATGGCGCTCAAGGCTGAAATTAGTTTCCGGTGAACACTCAGCATTCACGAACCGCTTAACCTATCCTCTAAGAAGATCGTTCTATCCCAGCAAGCACAAAAGATATTAAATGCCAAGGCCCCTCTTGGTCCTTCAATGTGACGCCGCTGATGTCATGTGTAAGAGGGGGGGATCAGAATGAAAACAAAAAGATTTTTTCCTTAAAGCAAAGCAACTTGTTTTAAATAAAATGTATATTGATTCACACCCCGGGCGCCTCAATAGGACTGCTCCCCTGTCCATATACATATAAGTACGGCCAAGGCCTCCGCGCACTTACACAAGAATTTTTCTTTTTGGCATTTATACTTCTCGGCCGACTGTAAAATTTTTAAAGGCAATAGAAAAAATATTGATGCATCTTTTTTCAATAAAATATAAAAAATCGAAGAGGTCACATTTTCAAAATGACAATTTTTTAAATTTACTGTCTTGTACTAAGGTTACTGATGCGATTATTTGTCAATACTTTTTCTTAAAGCCTCTTGTTCTTGTTTCTAAATAGCAGTAATTTTTTTTGCAAAGTACGTATTTTTTCAGGAAAAATCATAAACCATAGATATGTTTTAGTCAATTAAGTAGATAAAACACCCTGTAGATTTTAGGAATCGCCACATTTTTGCAAATTTTTTTATCTTGGTGTAATCAGTATCTATAGAGGAAGCGAAAAATAAATGTTAATTAAAATCAACATTTTTAAGTGCAAAAGGTGGCCGGGTTGACATGAGAAGCCCCATATAAGATCCATAGACCGGTCTATTCTAGGGACCATGCCACAGTTTCACTGCTTGCCATTCACTTCTATTTCCCCCTTTCCCTAACATAAAAAGATGGAGATGTAAATTGCTTTCCATTAGAGAAAGAGGGAGATAGAAGTGAGCGGAAAGAAGCTAAACTGTGGACCAGCCCTAAAAACAAAACTGCTTCTATAGGTACTTTTATTGCGTTTTAATAGAAAACAAAACAATGCTTTGTTTGCCCTTCACGATATGTCAACGCATTAGCTATCTATTTGTGACGACATCCCAAAACAACCAATTCAAATGCAAATTACATTTGGAAGTTTAGCACGCCAAAGAGCACCTATTTCGATTTGTCCGTGTAACATCCTTTATTGAAAGTTTTCCTAAAATAAAAAATAAGGTCACTAAAATGAAGCAGGTAGTATCGATTGTTTGTAGACAAATTTGTGAGAATTGGGTATTTGTAAAAATGTTAGATCTGTAATCGATTTTATAATCCTTCAACATCAGTATTTTTTCCTCTTCTATCCAATGAATTAGATAAAGAAACCTAAGCTGGTAAAATTGTCTTTGATTCTCTTTTTATTAGTAATGAAAGAGAGTAAGAAACATTTTCGGCTGATAATCGATGAACCTTGGGGAAAATTTTGTACGGGAGAGAATCCTGCGAAATGGGTGGCAAAACGTCGAATCGAATACGCAAGGTCAGTAGAGTCCCGTAGTGGGAGTGGGACAGAGGGGATTGGCAGGATCGGTATACAGCCGAGATTTTAAACCAGGAGAAAACCATGGTTTAATATTATTATTATATAGGTTTCTTAGAAATGTAACCTTTTTAATTGTAGAAGCGAAATAATACCTAATACAAATACATGCTTTAGGGCCGTCCAAAAGAAGAACGCAGTATAATAAATAATTAACTAACCCAATATTCTATAAACAAAAACTTTGCTGAATGTTAATATACTAAATGCATATATTATTCTGATTATGTTTATGCCAAATCTCTAAGATCAATATAAAACTATATACAGGGTGTTTCAAAATTCCGAGTACACCCAAATCTATTCGGAACTATTGACGAAGATTACTAAACCATACGTGGCAGTAATCGATAAAATCAAGAGCCTATTAAATGAAGAGGCGGATGCGCTACTCCTGCATTAGGGGACGCATGGTCGGGGCGGCCAACTTATTTTTTTGAATAGAAACCCCTATCGAGTAATACCTCATTTTAAAACTCTTTGAAAAGCTAACATTTTAACATAACTGTCAAAAGCTATACTTAGACCTATACTTAGACTGTTAAACCTAATTTTTTCAGTTTTTGTCGCATTCAGAAATTTGTTGTTTTGAACAAATACCCTATTAAGAGATATCTTGTTTGAAAGGTCGTAAAAAAAACAACATTTTGGCGTAACTGCCCTTGCGTATGTCAAAGGTGTCAAAATCTATGTACTGTCAAGATTATTATTTTACTAATTTTGACAAATTTCACAAGTTTTGTCTAACCATACCTTGTTTGAAAGGTCCAAGGCCAATACAAAAATAGAGGCCACGACCCTGAAAAAATCAGCTGTTCTCCCGGGGCTGAATTTTACATTGGGTCTTATGGGAGGTCAGACGTTTTTTTATGATATTTTCAAAATGGCACTACAGATTTCCGCAAAATTTCAGTGAAATATTCTCAGACACCATCCCGATATTCCACCAAAGGTTTGTTAGGAAGTAACGTGATTAAAAGGTTAAAATCTTCAAGATTTAGCATTCCTTATTTTTAATTCAAATTACCCGCCATGTACCACATGCCAACTGTTATATTTGACATGTATTTGATGTCATATGTGATTGTCACATTCGCTTCTGCTTTAAACTTAATTTTTGTGTGAGCTAATGAAGCGGCTATGAAAAATTAGGGCTTACTAAACATTTAAAAAAAATTGTTCTGCCAGAATAAAGTAAAAACAATCTCAAAAACGGCTTTATTTAACAAAAAATCAAATATCCATGAACCGTCATTCCAACTTCAAAATTTTAAAGACAATCAGCTGTGTCGTAACGTGACCAACAAAAAAAAATCAGCCCCGGATGTGACGTCAACAAAGTGGAGGATCGTGGCCCGTCCATTTTGATAGCCCTGAAAGGTCTTTCAAAAACTAACATGTTGACGTAACTATCACTTGATTACGTCAAACATTTTTTTTTAAATTTTTTGACATACTTCATTTAAAATTTTTTAACAATGCGTTTACTAACAGAACTGTGTCACATAAAAAATTATTTCAACAAATCTTGTAAAATTTGGCAAAAATTGAAAAATAATAAGTCTGACAGTAGATAGATTTTGAAACTTTTGACAGAGGCAAGGTGCAGTTAGGCCAAAATGTTGGTTCTTCAAAGAGCTTTTAAATAAGGTATCACTCAATAGCGTTTTTCTTAAACTTTTTGAGAGACTGAAAAAGTTCGGTTTAGCAGTCCCTAGCTTTTGACAAATTGGACGTAAACAATTCACAGTTATGTCAAAATGTTCGTTTTTCCAAGAGAAGATACATTCTTTTTGAATAAACTAAAATAATAAATCAAAGAATCTACTATTTTTTTTAGAATCTACGAAAAAAATATAACGGAAATAAACTAAAATCATATTTTAGAATATTCTCTTAAAAATATACTAAAAGAGCATTTCGGGTATAAACTAAAAGTATATTATGTAATACTTATATTAGAATATTCCAAAAGAATAACCGAAAATAAACTTTAAGTATTTTCTGCAATATTACTTTTAGAATATACCAAAATAATATTTCAGTTACAAAATTTTAATTAAAGTTTAATCCCTAATATTCATTTTAGAATATTCCAAAATAATATACCTAGTACATAACTGGTACCGTTAGAATAAACGCCACATATTAATAATATTTTCATATATATTATGTATATGCATGGAATATGCGAAAGAGAATATTAATTTCTGACTATATGAATATCCAGCCAGGGGCGTGCCAAAAGGTTAGGTAATGAAGCAGCCGCCTCAGGCACCAACCTTCAAAAAGCAACCAAGTATTAACAATTTCAAAATTTATCCACTCTCTATAAACTGAATTAAATGGTTAACGTAACTTCAGTGGTGCAAAATAAACTGAGGTATAATAACCTGATAGATGCGTTTGCAAAGAAGAAGGTCGAGGGTTCCAAAACTTCTGGGCAAGTAACATCGCATGTTTATGCATTTTTGTTAGTTATGCATTCGGCTTTTTGAAAATCGAGTTAATTTCCCAGACGCAGCTGATTGGTGTGCTAAGCCCCTCAAGCCCAAAATTTGCCACCCTAAACGAAATGAGCTTTATTTATCAGGGGTGAACCAACTGAATGGTTCAATTAAATATAAGTCAGTAGAAACATTGGACTTGATCCTTTTGAAACTATATGAAACTTTTCATTTGATATTATTTATCCCATTTTTTCGTTAAGTTATTTAATTTATTTAAAAATTTTCCATTTTACCACAAATTTTCTATTGCGGTGCCAATTTCTTTAAAAATACCTAATTTTTCTCAAATCTTCGACTCCCTAGCCGTTATTTAGGTCATATCTGCAAAATGTTTTCCACAACGCAATTATTTCCGAAATGTATTTGAATTTTTGCCGCGCAGTTGTTTTTAATTTTCCATTAGTTTTTTTTTATATTGCAAACATTTTCTTCTGTGGCACCATTTTTGGTTGAAAAGATCTTAATTTTTCAGAAATTTTCCCCGGCTTCGCTGAGGATGGAGAACTGTAAACCGGCTCGGAAAAAAATAGGGGACCGGCCCATATTTCACACCAAGGCAGAAAACTGCAACAACGCTAATCGAAAAACATTAATTATTAAAAGGACTTAAATTCATAATAAACATATATTAACATCCTTGTACCCAAGATCACTGGCAGATCCAGGATTTTCGAGGAAAATCGCAGCAAAATCCAAAATATTTTTTTTTTGCTGTTTTGTGAAAAATATGGAACTCCAGATACATTTTGTAAAAAAATACAATTCTTATATTTTAAATCAGAATTTAAAAACGGATTTAATGTCTGGGAGATGGGGAACCGGCTCACTCTCGTTCCCCTCAATCTGCCCAAGATAGATAGAGAAGTACCCAGTGTTACTAAATCAAAATTTAACTCTTCCACAAGATCACTGCGAATTCATAAAAAAGTCAGTGCGTTATAGTTATTAGTTGACAGAACGACGCGGAAGGGAGTTCGGTCAAGCCGTTAAGTGCGGTAACGACATATTCCGCAAGCGATATACACAAACGTTTACCTATTAAGTACCTTTTCTTTCAAAAAATTGAACGTAATTTATTTTAAAATAAATGGATCCATGACGGATCTGATACCTTCCTAGCCCATTAGCACACTCCAAATAAACTCCATGTTATAACAGCCTTGAAAACGGGTTTTTACATATCTCAAAAACGAAAGCTGCTACAATTTTTTTGTTTATAATACAATATATTGAAAAAATATGTTCTACTATATTCCGAAAACCGCATATTGATGTGATCCTCCGTTAAAAAGTTAGCATATTTTAAATTAGCACTAATGGATTTTGGCTTAAAACTAATCAGCTCGTAACAGTATTGAACATTATTTTACCTGAAAATTTCTTGCAAATCGGGCAGACGTCACGCCGATATTGCTAATAATACATTTTGGTCATCATCTGAAAGTTTTTTCGTAGAAAATAATATCTTCTCTAGCCAGTGCTGCGCAGGCTAGGAAGGAAGTGTCAAATTCAATCATATTTAAATGTAAAGAAATATTGAAACTATCTTATTGATGCTTTGCTAAGGTACGCGTGCGTTATAGTGTACTTTCGATAGCCGGTAATAATAAATATAGTTTCTATAAATTACGCATGCTACTTTGTTCTTTTCTAATCACATCACTGCATTGGACAGCCTTTTTAAGAAATCACAGCACCATCACGATTATACTGAATTAATTCGTTATGTTGTAACTAATCTGAGGGCACGGCAGTGCCTCGCCAAGTTTGCGGTGCCGTACCATCTTTTCTTGAAACATTTCAGCCCATATTTGACCTATCTAAAACTCTACTTCGGAATGAGCTACGAATCTCAAACTTTGCACAGTCGTAGATCTTTATAGAGTTAACAACCCTTCTAAGTTTCATGGATTTTTATTAAGTAGTAAAGTAGTTACGAAATTTCAAAAAACGTCGAAATTTATTTAAAAACGCTTATGTAAAAATGATCAAAATTCTACTGTACTTCCAGACATGCTACAATGCTGAAATTTGGCAGACTGATAAAAATTATGACCAAACCCCTGGAAACCCCAAAATTCTAATTTATTCCCCTTCCCTATACATGTTTATTTGCGTAAAAGTAACATTGCGCACTTCCAAAAATGCTAGAGAGCTGAGCTTTGGCAGAGTGATAGGAACTATGGTAAAACTATACATGTAAAGTTATGTAAAAGTAACATTGTCCACTTCCAGACACGCTAGCGAGCTGAACTTTAGAAGGCCAATAGTAATATTGTCCACTGTCAGAAACGCTAGAGAGTTGAGCTTTGGAAGGCTGATAGGAACTATGATAAAACCATGGGAAAAAATTTAAAAAACCTTAAAGTTTTAAGTAAGGCATTGCAAAAGTTTTGAACAATATTTCGCATATTTTACTACTTTAAATATTAAATATTATCCAATTCTTTAAAAAAGAAGTGAAATCATAACAAAAACATTTCATGTAAAAAAGAGCCAAGTACGCGAAAATGACATTATGTTAAAAGAATTAAGATACAAATTTCAAAATGAAAGGTTCTTACTAGTTTGGAAATGTTTTTCTAAACTTGACTATTACGGATGTAAATGACTCTAAGGCACACTGCTAAATTGAACATAAAGAAGTTTGGCTGTAATAGGAAAGTTTAAAAAAACATTTCCAAACTAGTAAGAACCTTTCATTTTGAAATTTGTATTGGAGAACTTGGCTTTACTTTTATCTCAATTCTTTTTACGGAATGCCATTTTCGCGTACTTGGCTTTTTTTACATGAAATGTTTTTGTTATGATACCCATTTTTTGCCCCGTGGTACCGACCCATAGGACACCAGCTCATAAGGCACCAGCCCACAAGGCACCGGCCCACCGGGAAATTTCCTAATTTCTCATATGGCACATTCACCCTTGGCTGCGCTATTTTCTTTGTTATATCTACAAAAATTTTCATCGGCGGAATTTAATTAGGTTTTCTAAGATTTTCATCTGCGGCGCAAATATTTATTTTTATTTTATTATGTAATTATTTTCTTTGTTTTAGGGTGTTATAAGATATCTTACCACTCCTTCTGTAGTAGTATTTTTCGAATTCTCTACGTATTAAGCCTGGCTCAAGCTCCACCAAACTGGCCTAGCTAGTTGCGCCTAGTTAATGGGTGAGTGGGAAAGTATTAAAAATACTAAACAAATTTTAAAGAAATCGGATAAGAATAGTACATTGAAAACTAAAGACTGGGCAAATTTAATCTCAAGGCGAAAACGTTTTTGCCCAAGCGTAGGTCTCTTCAAAGTTTTCGTATTATTTACTTACTGTATTTTGGCGGTTGCTTTGAATCTACGAAGGATTGAGTATCATTTTAGTACCTCAAAAGAGGGATTAAAAGTACACCTTTAATCTCTAAAGTGCATAAATCGAATTGCACAAGATGTTTGTTTGTCTTTAAATGAGGGGCAGCAGTTTTTCCGATTGCCTTAGGCAAAGGCAAGCTCCTGACCCGGCTTGCTAGATTTGTAATTAATGAGTCTGTTCCATCAAACAGTTCGACAGTCATAAAACCGTCCGAAAAATCCCAAAGCGCTCGCAGTGCGCGGAGTACGAGTACTGTTTTAAAACGGCTTTGGTTAGATGGAACGACCAAATAACTGTCCAAAAACCGAATGCTGTTCGATTTACTTCAGGCATTTGATCATATGCGAGAGAGTTAAATTCAAAGTCACGTGACTAAAAGAAAGGGTAGGTTTGGCGTCTCGCGTAAAGATAAATCGAAGACAACGTATGAATTTGAGAGCACGAAATTAAAGTTGCACACAGAAAGGATTACACAATTACATAGGATTATCATAATATATTTTTAAATTTAGTTCTTTAAAATGCAGATAAAATTACATTAATTTAATTTATATTCACAAACTATAAATCACTACAGACTGCCTAATAAACTATATATATACCAAAAATTTTACTTTCGTTACTTTGATTCCTTCGATTATTTTAGTATTTGTCTTTATTTTTATTTATTTTTAGATTTTATGTATTTCTTTGTATGTAAGGCATTACACAAAGTTGTACACAGGACAGTTTCTACGTAATTCCTACGTTTATTTTTTAAATTTTAGCCCGCATACCTACAAGTAAATGATCTTCGAATTAACGACAGTCGAGAATTTTGCACTAATTGTCTGATTGAATTGAATACAGTTACAGTGATCAAAGTAACGATAGTAACAAATATACAAAATTACTTATCAGTGGAGTAACGATTAGTAACGAGTATTCAAAAGAAACGAAAATCAACACCTCTATCACCTGCTAAACTAGTTTTTCTTTTTCCAGGCAGGCTACCCTATGGTCAGTATAACTTTTTTCCATGTGGTATACCTACAACATTCCACAGTCCCCTAGTAATAAAAATTAAGGGCAGTTACCGTGGGTATTGGAATATTATGTATATGGACTTACCCGGCATTTTGTCATGTGTTAAAATTGGTTGTGAAACTCAATTTATTTTGACAAAAATTTTAATATTTTGGTTTATTTACTATTTTTTGAATTTTCTCAGACAAATGTAAATTTAATGTAATTTTATGACCGTTGCACGCGTTGATGGAACGCAGTTACATGTATTTCCATAAATAAATTAATAATAGATCATATATTATTTTTAATCAACTTCTATTAAAATACTCCTTAGATAAACATGTTTTAAACATGCAATCCCAACTAAAGCAATCACAAATAACAAAAAAAAATATTTTGGAAAAAAAATTGGCAAAAAAATTCAATTGGAAAAAATTATCAAATGGAATAAATTGCTCACCTAGTTTTGTTGCATTTTATTTAAATGGAGCAGATTTTCACAAAAATATTTTATGGTGAGTAATTCCACGCCAAATCATCCAATCCAAATCACGAAAAAAATCCAAATTGTGATAACATGTACTACTGTCCTTAGGAATACCAAATTAATAAATTTTAATTTTTAATGTCGCCTCCTGTATTTTACAGACAACTTTAAAGGTAAAATAAAGATGAAAAACAGTTGCGAACATAATTTTTTTTATTTTGATTGTATTAAATCTAATGTAAAAACAAATTTGACGGAAGAAATCTTTAATATTGGTTGGATGATCCTATACAGAAAAAAAAATATCCTCACTTTTTTGAGATCGCAAAAATAGTTTTAAAAAAATAGTAATTTTATGATTTTCTCAATTTTTAATTATTTACACCGCACCGGTGCGGAATATGGTCCATCAAAAATAAGTCTATGCGCACATTAAAGCTCAGTGGCTTGACTATCATACAAGGCAAAAGAAAAATTTCTAGGTCTATTGGTTTCATCAAACTAAATTTTTAAAAATTGGAAAAACCGCAAAAACCTCATAATTGGCAACTTTTGACTCAAAAAATTAGCATGTCTATCTGTCTATTGAAACTTCGCTTGTAGCTTGTTTTACTTGACAATGTATCATTTATATAAAAGTTAAATAAAAAAGTTGGGTCTATCATTTTAACATCAACTTTTAGGCTATTTGGTTAAAGCATGTAAAAAATCACATTTTTTAATTCGGTCGCAAAAAGAAAAAAATTATATATAAAAATCATCGTCAGGGGGTCTTATTTATACCCACATACTGTTTCGCGTGACATCCTAGTTTGTGGGTTCAAGTACCATCTTCGCACACTGTTGGATATTTTTTTTTAGTTTTAAGAATAAATTTTGGGTGAGACAATGACATTAATTAGTTTGTCTCTTTGGTGAATGAAATGGTTCAAGTTTAACAGTGGCGTACGTAGGAGGAAGGGGGTTGGGACTTAATCCTTCCAAAGCCATTGAATAACTTCTCCTAAAGATTTAATTTTTCTGAAAGAAGAATAAAATGGTTTTGCAGGACTTTGCTTTTACTCAAGCCCCCTCTCCCAACCCCTTTGGAAAATTTCTGCATACGCCACTGGGCATTAAAGAAAACTAAGTCCAAAACTAACGCATTGTAAAAGCCCATGTGGTGCGTTTGGAGGTACTGTGAAACGATTTGTTTTACATTAAAATCTCAAACAAACAACAACTGGACACCATTCTTTCACTCCTCTGGATGATTTAACTATAGATGATAAATTTACTTCAAGCTCAGAAAAAAAATTTGTTCGGTTTCCGAAATTATAGAACTCAACTTATTTTCCGATTTTTTAAATATGACAGTAGGTAACTACTAAAAAAGTAAATAAACTTTAAAAAAATTTGTTTGTGTAGTGACCTTATGAAGAGAGTTTAGATCATAATTTATTGAACATTGCTCATATAAATAAACTTTACCTTCTGATAAACCTTAATTTGCAGGGGTGGATCTAGAAACTTTATTTTGAGGGAAAATATCATAAATATTTCACAAAACTATTTTGCATAGTGACCAGGAGGTGTGTTCTATGTGTCAAAACTGAGTAAAGTTTCAGATTTGGGGGGGCATCCCCCCCGTAGATCCACGCCTGTAATTTGTGATGCAATTTAACATCACTAAAAATATTAAAATAACAAAAAAATGTGTAGTGACCTTAAGGATCACAGACCCAGATTTTTTATTCTTGTTTTTAAAAGTATATGATACAGTGAAAAATTTACCCTACTTGATTACCACCAGCACCCCGATAGACAGGGTCATTTTTGATGCTGAAGTTGAGGGACTTCCCAGACATTCTTAACTTCTTCGTGGAACTCCAAGGTAACGTCTACTTTTTAAATATGTTTTATACTGTATCAAAAATTTAAGAAAACATTACATTTATACCCCAAAAAAATATGAAAACTTCGAAAATTTCTGGATATTCTCTAAATTACTCTAATTAAGCCAGTATAAAAGATTTTGCTAAACATCACATTTTTTTTGAAAACTACTTTTATGCATGTTTTCAAAATTATAGGTTAATTTTTTTTAGGTGCTGTTTACTATGAGCATAATTTTTTTCTTTAAAGTCCCAGTTTGACTGTTTTTAGACTTTTTAAATGTGTGTACAACATACTAATTAAATTTAAAAATCTAAAATTGTGCAAAAGTGGTTAAGCATAAGCTGTTTCATTTAATAAGCATGATTAAAGAAAAAAATTAAATGTCACGGCAACACTTTTTTTGTAAATTGGATGACTTGGCGTGGAATTGCTCTGGTGCGTTAATTTCTTAAGGAGCAATAAAGTCCATATCATTATTTTTGGGATGAATTTTGACGATTTTTTTTCGCTGGCCTATGCTATTTGTTATGGTAACAGCTGATTACTATCAAAAAGTTATCTCAAAAATTATGGAATGAACTATATATTTGGTAATGGTCGACGCAAAACAATTTATGTTTTTCTTTTCTAGGGGTGGGGTCATGTGGTGTACATATATTTAAGACGTAAGTGTACAGACATACCTGCCGTGTCTCTCCTCAAGAGAAAAGTTGACTACCAACCGGCTGAGAAATAAAAAATAACCACTAAAATTTTAGAGTTGCTTTCATCATAGGAGGCAATTCTAAATTTACCTAATCTGTGTTCTAAATAAAAAGTCAATGTCAATCAATAAAATGTTATTTTGGGTTTGTTTTGCTAAAAAAGTTTCCTGCACATTCCTGCTATATCTAATTCAAGTGAAAATCACAGCCATCTCCCAGGCTAGTATTTTACTGCTCGCAGTCGAGAGCGGGACTAGCCACGGACTAGCGACCTTCATAGCTGTCATGCGAGGTGATCTATTTTCCGTGTGATTTTCTGATTGTGGCGTTCTGTTTTCCGTGTTTACCTTCATGTAGCTGTGAGTCGGATGAGGTATTAGGGCACGCGGGTGTGGTGAATTACTGGGTCGTGTAAATTGCCGCCCCAAAATGTTTACGGGAACCGTGAGGGTAAAAATCTGTGAGGCCCAGGGTCTAAGACCAACCGATTGCTCGAAACGGCACGCGTTTGGCAAGGCAGAGGAACAGCCCCTGGACCCCTATGTGACGATCGACGTAGACGACATCCAGTTGGCCCAATCCACCACCAAACAAAAAACATTCGACCCCGTATGGAATGAGATGTTTGAGCATCAAGTAGAGAATGCCAAGACACTCACCCTCACGGTATTCCATGACGCGGCCATACCGCCTGACGTTTTCGTCGCGAATTGCTGCATACCCATGGAAGACATTATTTCCAGAGAAAAAGATGAAAAAGACTTTTGGGTGAGTTTTTACATGAAAAAAAAACCATTTTTACTCTAAATACCTTGACATATTTTCCAGAACATCTGCGCATCTTAAGTAGGCTCCAGAAGTAATTTGTTTATTATTTTTCTTTCAGAAAGGCTTGCTATTAATTTAATTATTATTAATACTGGAACATGTTTATGCTTTTGTTTTATTTTTACCTGGTTTTTTAATGCTTTTGTTGCTGTATCATCATTATCTCATCTATGTTATTAAAAGCCTATAAAATTTAATGCTGTTGACACCTTACTTCAGCTCCCATGTTATCAAAAGAAGAATTAATGTTTGCTGCATAAAGTTTGGTTCAGCCTCATAAATTACATTAGATTAAATTAAATTAGCTTACATTAGGGACCTATTGCAATAGTGCCAGGCACAAATTGTGCCGGGCACTATATTGACAGTTTCACATTGCAAACTGACAGTTGATCTTTCAAAATTGACATACCAAAGTTGAATTTATAAATACCGTAGTTTATTTTCCATTAATAGTGGCATCACTATTAAATCCGGCTCGTATAGTAAATAGTAAAATAGTAAAATAGTAAAAATTTATTGGTGTTTTACATATAACAATGTTTACACAAGTCAGTTTTTTTTTTCTTTATCTCTCGAAATAGTAAGTAATAAAATAGTGGTAAAATTTGTTTAAATTAAAATCCTAACAGTACACTTAACATTCAAATAACACTAAACATTCAAGTTTCAAATTTATGATTTAAAAATTCTTCAAACGAGTAGAAGGCATTCTGGAGCAATATTTGTTTTACTTTGACTTTAAACGATTTTAGTTGTAAATTTCTTATTGTTTGAGGAAGCACATTCAGAAAACGGACACACCAGTACTTTGTTGAATTTTGGCATCTTTTTAATCTATTATAGATTGATCTTACATTATTTTTACCTCGCGTATTATAATTATGAGTATTGATGTGTGTTTCATATAAGTTCAAATTAGACTTCATATAGCAAAGGCAGTGAAAAATATAGAGTGAGGGAAACGTTAAAATTTTTTGATTTCTGAATGCATCTCTACAATCCTCTCTATACTTTAGACCACCCATCACCCTTACCGCCCTTCTTTGAACCCTGAACACCTCGGTAGCCCCAGCTGCATGACCCCAAACCATTAGAGCATATTCAATTCTACTCTGGCACAGAGCAAAATAGGCTTGTCTAAGTACCCTTTCTGTGACACAATTAGCCAAGTTTCTCAAAACAAACACATTAATATTTAGTTTTTTGCAAACAGATTGAATGTGGCTCCTCCACAGCAGCTTGCGGTCAAGAAGAACTCCTAAATATTTTACTGGTTCATTATCATCTTTTGGCATGTTTTTTAATGAAAAAGTAACATTTTGTGTTTTTGTTGTATTTAACACCAAGCCGTTTGCCGCAAACCAATCTTCCGCCCTCTTCTGTGCGTCACACGACACCATCATGGCATTCTCTAGTGAAGAATCCTTCACAGTAGTAACTACATCGTCAGCAAAAAGTGCTGCATGAATCAAGTCAAGGTTAACTGGTAGATCAGCAATGTATATTAGGAAAAATAGTGGGCCCAATATGGATCCCTGAGGAACCCCAAAAGAGCTTGTACTTGCTTCTGCTGACGATTCTGACCCCATCTTCACTATTTGCATACCCCCATCTAAGTATGATTTTATAAGGGCTATACTATTTGAATCAAAGTTATATACTGCAAGTTTTTTTAGAAATATGTCATGTGGCACACAGTCGAAAGCCTTCGTAAGATCGCAGAAAGTTGAAGCAGCATATTTCCCCTCTTGGAAAGAGGCCACCAAAACCTCAACTAGATCTAGGATAGCCATGGTTGTGTTTTTGTTTTTCCTGAAGCCATACTGGTTTTTACCAAGGAGATCATTTGCTTCAACAAATTCTGTTATTTGAAGGGCTAAAACTTTCTCCAAAACCTTCGAAAGAACAGGCAATAAGGAAATGGGTCGATAGTTTGTTAGTTCATTTATGTCCCCTTTTTTAAACACAGGAATTACAACCACTCGACGTAAGATGTTTGGAAAAATGCTTTCTGTTATACAATGATTTACAAGATCAGTTAGTGGACAAACTATCACATCCTTAATTACTTTTAAAAGTTCTGTAGTAAACCCATAGATATCTTTTGATTTTTTATTTTTAAGTCCATTTATAGCATCTCTGATTTCTTGTTGTGTTACCGTTCTGAATTTAAACAAATTTTTTGGTATATTTTTTACTTTTATTGCATACAAAATCGCGGTATTTTCATTGGGTTTATTGCCATTTGTAGTAATTTTAGCTGTGTTTATAAAATGATGGTTGTACTCATCAGGGGTTATATTTGATTTGCAATTTTCATTATTCTTCTGGCCTCTATATCGATTTACAATTTCCCACATAGTTTTTATGGGGTTATTTGAAGAATTTATGAGTTGATCATTTGCTTGTATTTTAGCTTTTTTTATTTTTTGCCGATATTTTTGCTTAAAAGTTTTGATTTTGTTTTGCAAATTGATGGATGGGTAAATTTTGTTGAAATCAACAAGAAAATGAAGTACTCTGCGTAGATTTCTAAGTTCCTCATTAAACCAATTCACTGTGTGTTCATAACTTGTTTTATTTTGATATGTTTTTAATGGAAATGCATTTTCATATGCCAATATTAATTTATCGAATAAACTTCTAAATTTTTTATCTGAGTCAAAATGTTTATTATTGATAAATTCAAAGTCGATTTGTTGAACAGATTCAAAAAATAGGTTTTTACCCTTTTCTGTTATAGGTCTGCATATTTTTGATTTAGGTTTTTCAATCCATTGCAGAGCATAAAAGATCTCTAAGTACTGCCCTCTATGATCAGACATACACGTTTCTATTGTTTCAGTATTATATGTTTGTAATTCAAAATTCAAAAATATGTTATCTAGACACTTTAACTTCCTTGTATACTCAGTAAAATAATATTTAAGACCAAAAGAACCCACTACATCGCATAGTTTAGAGACCCGTATATCGTCTGTACCAAAGTAGACATTGAAATCCCCACACATACATATTTTAGTTGTTGTACCAACTTTTTCTAAAACTTTTACTAAGACTTTTTCAATTTGAGTTATAAAAATATCAAAGTTTCCCTTGGGGGGCCTATATAGTGAAATAAAGCAAACTCGGTGAGTTTTTAGGTAGGTACCGCATATCTCAAAGTGTCTCTCAATATTATATTGCTCTATAAAGTCCAATACCCTATACTCAACCAAAGAATTTACAAATATAGCCGCACCACCGCTTTTATGTGTAGTCCTACAGGAACTAGCAACTACTTTGTAACCTTGTAAGTAGTAAATTTTTATTTCTTCATCTTTCATCCTATGTTCTTGTAATGATATTGCATCCAATCTCCTATCTACCAAGAAGCACTCAAAATCATTGGTTTTACTAATTATTGATTGTAAATTGACATGAAATATTTTTAATCCGATTTCCCCATTTTTCAATTTCTTTTCCTTAATTTTTGTTTGTCTCTTGTCTATCACCACATCTTTAATTAGATTCAGTTTTTGGGATGTTTTTTTTTGAAAGTTTTTTTGAAAGTTTCTTGTCTCCAAAGGCTTTTTTAGTGAAGAGGCGTATTGATGAGAAAAAGTGGGATCTTCAGTAGTATCCATTATTAGTCCTCTTGGTGAATTCAATTCTAGGTTCGGCTTTTCTATACTGTTGCTAAATTTTTTAGGGGTCGGAACGCTTATCAATAATTCGTAAAGTTCATCTGATTCTATCTGATAAGCTCTAAATCTACAGATACTGTTGGTGATCATTGACGCAATACACTTCCTTCCATGGATGTTAATCCTGCTGTAATATTTACCATAGTGCTTGCGCTGAAGAAAAATAGGAACATCCAAAAAGTACACATTGTCAAGCTTGTTTTTTATAAAATATCCAATGTTGCGTAATATTGCATTGTTTGTATTAATATTCATCTCCATTTCAGTAGCCTTGTTCCAAAATTCAGATGGTGAAGAGCATAATAAAAGGTTTGTGTTTTCGCAGCTATTTATTAAGTCATAGACTTTTCCATAGGATAGGCCACCATTTGATCCTGCCAGTACCACAACATAGTCATCTCTAATACTCTATAATACACAAAGGCCTAATTTTGAAAGGACACAGCTGTTCTTATAATGAGAAACTGTCAATATAGTGCCGGGCACAATTTGTGCCTGGCACTATTGCAATAGGTCCCTATTAACTTGCTCTAAGCCAAATTAAACTAACTTAAAAGGAATTTCTTTCAATTTTTACAGTTTTTCTGACTTTTTTTACTTGTGTTTTCTGTAAACATCTTATTTTATACCTAGGAACCTTCCTAAGTAAAAAAACAACACTTTTTTCACAAAAAATCTCTTAAGTTAGTCTAATTTGGCTTAGGGTAAGTTAATGTAATTTAATTTAATCTAGTGTAATTTACAAGGCTGAACCGACCTTAAGGACTAAGTAAGGTTAAAGTGATAATAGCTTTAACTTAAATTTGGATAAATGTTCTTGGATATCTTTTACCCATAATAAAAATACTAATAATTTTAAATATTCACTAGATAGTATAGATATTAAGCATGTGAACTGTCAGAAATATTTGGGGGTCATATTTGATACAAAGACGCTAGCGCTACCAAGTCCACTTTCAAACCCTGACTTTGCATGTGCAGATCTACCAATATTATTTACCTCATGTATTATAATAGATGAATACAGGGAGATTTTCACTTGAATGATTCTAACCACATGAAAATAGAAAGTTTCAAAAACCTAACCTAACAAAACCTAATCAAATCTAACCGAACCGAACCAAAGGAAACTGAACCAATAATTTTTTTCAAAAAAAAACTTTCCTGACTTCCTGCCCAGGATCCTAGAGGATGTGAATCCGAACCAAACCGAACCTAACTAAACTGAACCAAACCTAACCTAACCAAACTAAACTACAACACTGCTAATTAGGTTTAGTTGGGTAGGGTTAGGTTTGGATAGGTTCGGTTCGGTAAAAAAAAATATTGGTTTAGTTTGCTTTGGTTCGGTTCGGTTAGATTTGATTAGGTTTCGTTAGGTTCGGTTTTTGAAACTTTCTATTTTCATGTGGTTAGAATCATTCAAGTGAAAATCACCCTGTACATCTATTCTAATACATGAGGTAAATATTATTGGTAGATTGGTAGGGCTAGCGTCTTGTCATATTTGATGACAATATGTCATTCTGAGAACACATATTATTAAAAATAAAGAGCACTCAAAAAGTTGCTGGACTTATAGTTCAGAATACAAAGTCATTTAGTACTGATGTTAGTCTCAAACTTTTTGATAGTTTAGTGTTGCCAATAAAAGAATATGGTAGTGTAATAAATACCTTACCAATAGGAAACAAAGAGTAATAGTTGAAAAAGAAGGAAGAAAACATAGCTCTAATGAAGTCCACACCATAAGAGGCATACCACAGGGAAGCTGCATAGGACCCCTGCTATTTCTTTTTTATATAAATGATATTGAATCAGAAGTAAAAGATATAGATACCAGGCTTATAAACTTTTTGGATGACACAAGCATAGCAGTAAGAGGCCATACATTAAACTCTGTATTAGAAAAAACAGAATTAGTCCTAGAAAGTTCACAGGAATGGTTTATAAAAAACAAACTAATTCTAAATGAAGAAAAAACACACTATATATGCTTCAGAACAAAACAAAGAAATATCACTTCAAATAGAGTCACCATCGGGACAGGGTGATAATGCTAGAAGACACTAAGAAATTTTTAGGTATAATCATAGATCAGAACTTGAACTGGAGCGGACATACAGAGGCACTCAATACAAAACTTAATAAAGCAATATACTCATTCAGAGTGGTAAAAGACTATCTAAATCAGCATACATTGACAGTAATATATCATGCGTACTTTGAGTCACTCCTTAGATATGGCATAATCTTCTGGGGTGGCTCAAGTGAAATCGAATCAGTCTTCATAATTCGAAAACGAGCTATTAGAACAATCATGAAAATGAAATTTACTGAATCTTGTAGAGGGAAATTTAAAGAGTTAAATATACTTACTGTCCCAGGGTTGTATATATATCAATGTCTTTTGTTTTTGTTTAAAAATAAGAATCTTTTTCAGAAATACAAATCGAGCCACAATCATAACACAAGAAGTGAAGATTATATATTCCCGTCACATAGGCTAACTTTAACAGAAAAACTACCAAAATATTCAGCCATTAAATTTTTTAATAAGCTACCTGTGCAGTTACAGACAGAAACAAGTGTTTTAAAATTTAAAAAAAATATATTTAACATTATTACAAAGCTTGAACCATACAATGTAAGAGATTTCATCACAGAGATATTTCGCTTCTGCTAATGGGGGAGACCTCCTAGGATTTCTGGTGCCTGCTTCTGATTGCTTTAGATTTCAGTAAATTTGATGATAAAAAAGTAAAATAAAAAGAAACATAGATAAATACTTGAGAGTGCACATCACTGAAGTTTTTAGTATTTTAATGAGTTTTCATAAACTGTGGGGACATTCTACAATGGTTTTGATGTTTGTTTTTTAATTTTGTTTGTTTAATAGTCCTAATATCCTAGAAAAGGATGTCTTTTATTAAAGTGTGTTTAGCTTAGGAAAAACTTTTTTATGTCTTTTTAGAGTTTATTTTGTGTGTAACTTTTTTGTTTTCAAGTCGACATAGATAGATAGATAAGTGGGTAGGGTTTGAAATTTGAAAAAAAAAACTAACAATACTTAAAACTTAAAATTTGCTTTTCTGACACAATTCTGTTAACTTGAGACTGATTTGCAGGTATTGTAATTTAGGCTTAGGTTCATTTGAATAAAGAAGTTTTGAATTTGAATTTAATATGGTCTCCACCAAGGGGTGAACAGCTAACCCAAAATCTGTACACCAATTATGAAAATCCACAATCTTTTACTAAGATTGTGTAAAGATTGTGAGGGATTGTGGCAAGATTGTGAGGGATTGTGGTAAGATTGTGGAGGACTGTAGCGGCGTAGCGTGCCTGAAGGGGCGGGGGGGGGGCCGACAGCCCACCAAAAAAAAGAAAACAAAAAAAAAGGTCATCATGTCTATAGTTTCCTTTGCCGCCCTCTTAATTTACCGTTACCGGACCTGCTACTTAATAACGATTAGGGTGCTTCAGGCACCAATGGGGCGCCATGCCAGTACCCTCGGGGCGGGGGGCGACGAACCCCACGCTACGCTGGGACTGTGGTAAGATTGTGAGGGATTGTGAAGGACTGTGGTAAGATTGTGATAAGATTGTGAGGGATTGTGGTAAGATTGTGACAGATTGTGAGTGATTGGGATGGACTGTGTAAAGATTGTGAAGGATTGTGGAAAAATTGTGAGAAATGTGTACACCGATTGTGAGAGCTATTCACCCCTCGGTCTCCACAGTATCAAATATGATGGGTTGTGGTGGTGGAAATAGAGATGGGTAGTTCGCGAACGAACTAGAAAAATGAACTAGTTCATTCAACAAGGAAAACGAACTAGTTCACTTTTCTAAAATGAACTAGTTCAAAGTGAACTATAAAGAAGCAACACACAATACTCTTAACCCAATTATTTCTGTACAATAGGAACGCGGCATCTGTTTTCCTGTTCATGAAATGCTGAACGAGCACAGAACACTGAACAGAGACAATTTCTCTATGACACTGAACGAGTGAACGATACCGCGGTGCTTTCGACGATGAACGAACGAACTGTCATAGCTTAATTAATTAAGCAGCTGTTTTTCTCTAATGGAGGCTTTTAAACCTAAGTTTAAATCGGGAGTTTATATAGCGGTGATTAGACAGATGGCGCTGACGTTGAAATCTACACATCTGGCAGTGGTCTGGCAACCAGCATAGCTTAAACTATTGATCGCCTTGCGTCACAGATTGTTGACGTGACGTGACACTTGACAGTCAAAAAAATTTTATGGCATCCTAAAGGGAGTGTTTTGTTCCTTTTGGTTGTTATTTTTGTGAAATTTCATAAAAAACTTAGTTGTTCGTGTTTGTTATTTATCGGTAAACAAAGAAAAATTTATAAGGCTTCATAATGGATGATTTTTGGTCTAAAAAAGATGTACTTTACAATGCAGGTAAGCCTAGTATGTAGCAATTTGGTTTTGAAATGACATGGCATCGGAATTATACAATTAAACAAATAAGTAATTACTGAAATTTTGCTGTAAGGTTACCTAGTCCTTGTTGTCAATCTTCCAAGTCCTAATTTTTTGCATAAATTTATTCTTAATTTATACTGGGTGTACTAGATTATGTTAGCATTATTGCTAACATCACTATTAATTGGAGGTAGGTGTTTTTTAAGGAAAACCCTGTATATTTTTACACAAGATGATAGCAAATAATTTTGTAAACAGAAAGGTTCCTATGCACCACTGGTCTAAACTTGTAGCCCCAATAAAAGTGAAGTTCGCAATATAGTGCACACTTAATCTGCGACATCCTACAAAAGTAACTTTTTTTTTCTCCAAGTAGTTATATTCAATTATTTTTAGCTACTTTTTTATAAATATTTAACTACTTTGTAAGTACCTTTTGTAATAAAAAATATAGTCCACTTAATTAACTAATAACTAATAGTAATTATTAGTTTTAATTAGGTACTAGTAGTTATATGCTTTACAACTAAATCTGCCCAGCTCTTTAGCGATCCCTATTACTGTTACTTTGATAAGATAAAGAGAAACAGTTAAGACTAAAACAAGTTTAAGATTTAAAACTATCCTGCCTAAAAACTGGTTAACAATTCTGGAAAAACCTCGGGAAAAATCAATACAATCTTATCTTGTTAGTAGGTACTATATGTTTGGTTTATGATTCTTCACAATTCACAAAAATAACAGATTTAAAAGATATGTTTCACAAACATAAAATTTCTATTAAATCTTGTAAATTCTCATGATTTTGGCACATGAGAATTGATGGAAGTTTTTATGGAACTATTCATATTTTGTGTAAGACACATAATAAGCGGGTCAAATTTTCCTAAAAAAATCTTCTATAATAACATTTAAATACTGTTCACAGGGGTATTTTTACTAATTACAACTTTTTTATTTTCAGAAAAGGATGAAATGAACCTTGACTATGAAGCAGGTGATGCCAATGAGATTATCTTAAGGAATCAGCTTTTGACAAATGGGAAGCAAAACAAAAGAGGTCTAGATCTAAGTATTTTTACACATTTGAATTTAATTAATAACTTTAAAACTGTCTTCTCCACTTTTCAGTTATTCTGTTTTTTTAATAAATTATGTATTTCATTATTTCCTTTGTCTTTTTACCCAACCTTTTATAATAATATAGAAAAAAAAAGGTTTTGTAAAAAGGACCAACTCAGACATAATTTTAACATAAAAAAGGTTAATTGTCTTGATTACAGTGCGACTGAAAAATAAAAAGATTTCAAAAGGACAAAAAATCGCAATAATTTTTACTGGCCCTTTTGAACTCTTTTATTTTTCGGGCGTATTACATATTGGTCCTTTTTGAATCAATCCCGCCCGACCGAAATTTCCGCATCCAGCGCCATCTCTTCGCACAGAGCGCAACTACTGTCAACTAAAATTTTTTCGGACGTGATCAATATAACGAGAAAACTTAGTTCCAGACTTTAGCATTGCAGTTGGGCTTCTGGTAGTCACGCAGACCGAACCGCAGCTTTTTTTTCTGTGCGAACTGTTAGAAATGAACTATTGAGTTGAACTAATAAGTAAAAACCGGCGTTCGTTCAGTCGGCTAGTCGAATCACCTGTTTCGTTGCATTGAGTGGCACGCTTAAGCTACGATGAACTAGGTATTTCAAATTTGGATTTGATTGCGGAAAATTAAGGAATTGCTAGCCTAATACAAAATAATAGGGCCATTTTGGGTCAGTTACTAAGAATAACGGCAATATTTCAGGGCAAAAAAGATAGATTTTATGACATTAGGAATTCGGCATCTGTCTTCCTGTTCATGAAATGCTGAACGAGCACAGAACACTGAACGAGTGAACGATACCGCGGTGCTTTCTACGATGAACGAACGAACTGTTAGAAATGAACTATTGAGTTGAACTAATAAGTAAAAACCGGCGTTCGTTCAGTCGGCTAGTCGAATCACCTGTTTCGTTGCATTGAGTGGCACGCTTAAGCTACGATAAACTAGGTATTTCAAATTTTGATTTGATTACGGAAAATTAAGGAACAACTAATAAAATTTTGACGAATGTCCAATTATTTATTATGAATTTATACCTACTGTAAAATATTTTAGTAAAAAAAAGCATTATAAAAAAATAATTTTAAACTGTTTTTGATTCTGCAACTATTTTAACTAAAAATTAAACAATTAAATACAACAAGTCAGAAATACGATAAACAGGTTTATTTTTTTAAATAGAATGAATATAAAATATAAATATATAACATGCTTAATCCATATAGCCATTCCGTTAATACTTCAAACGAACTAGTTCAGTGAACTAGTTCATTTTGGTGAACTAGTTCACATGAACTAGTTCATTAAAGTGAACGGCTAAGCACATCTCTAGGTGGAAATAACGAGGCTGTTTGAGAGTTAGTTAGCGACTGATCTTTATTAAATATTTTTAGGTTATACATTGGCCTTGTGGCTGTTGTTTATATGTGGGTTAAATCGATTTCAATAAATACTATGTTTACATCACATCCTTCTTTTTCTAAAGTTTATCTCACCATATTCACTATAAGTCACTTTGTTAGATCATATTTAAAATTCAGAATTTTGTTTAAAATTTAAGTTACACTAACCTAAGTCACTTTCTTACAATCTAATATCACATATTTTCTAAACTATAATTACAGTCATATTCTAGTTATCACAGTCAAATTCCACTTTTGTTTCCACAACAATAATCAGTTTTTACAACAATTACAATTTACATTCAAGACAATTTAATTTTTTTATTTGAGTACAAAAGACATCAAACATTTATTTTTGTAGTTAGCTCTGTAGTTCTAATATTATTTTAATAAACATGTTTTTTAAAAATAGCTGTGTAGTTTTAGTTTTATTTACATATTACCTATCCTTTACCCCTTTTTTTTAAAAGTTATAAGTGTTCACTTTTTATGTGAAAAGTTAAAAACAATTCTTAAATTATAATTAGACAGTTCTTAGTCTAAGATTATACAAAATATATTGTTAGTCCACGGATAGAAAAACGCTAAATGCAGTGGACTGTAAATATTTTAATTAATGATAGCGCGAACAAACATAAATATTGATATGAAATTACGAAATAATCAATACGTCCATAGGAAAAATATTGGTGGCACACAACGGTAATCAGACAAATGCACTCACCACTTTTGCAGCCAAATTCTCCACTTCCAAGGGGCCCCTGATGGATCTAATGATGTCACCACGTAGCTGAAGGGTTGAAGTTTCTAGTTCTATGCTTCAGTACACAAAAATCGAGCACTTTCAGGTGTAGATATTTGAAAATAGTTGGAGAACGAAATTCACACGCCTTTTTCTCTAGGCGATTGACAAGGATCTCCCCGGTTGTTGGTGCGCATGTCCAAATACGCGGAATGCGCTTTGTCCTTCATACAGTTGTGTGTTTTTAAAAATATATATAAACAACCGCGAAATTTAGCGGGAGCTAACATAACTGCCCTCCAAAACACACAAATTTAAAATCTCAACCGGACAGATATAGATATAAGAAAAAGAATCGACCGATAAATATAAATGAATGAAAACAGATAAGTATCGTAAGTTTATTTAGAGATAACGAAATCCCGAAAAAAGGCAAAACAAACAAACAAAAAATTTAAAAAAAATTAAAAATAAAAAAAACCTATTGTAATACCCGGTAAAAGGTAGAAAATTAAAATTACTTTTAATTTGGCAAGAGGCACAGTTTTACAACTGGCCGCTTATATACACCGGTAACCGTTTGTACCGTCGCAACACGCACCTGACCGTCCCCGCCGGGATGCAGTTCGATGACCCGACCGACCGGCCATTTCAAAGGCGATTGAATGTGATCACTTGTTATGATAACCAAATCATTTAATTTGATATTTGGGGACAAATCAGTCCACTTGTGTCGCTGTTGTAGCGTATGCAAATACTCTATAGAATACCGTTTCCAAAAATCATTATGTAGTTTTTGGATTAGTTGCCATCTCGAGAGCCGATTTAGGGGAACTTCGGACAAATCTGACTCCGGAATTTCTGAATTAAGGGGTTCAAGTGTCAAAAAATGCCCAGGGGTAAGAGGTTGAAGATCGTGTGGGTCTGAAGAGGCAGGAGATAAAGGGCGACTATTCAGTACGGCTTCTATGCGACAGGTAAGGGTGGACATCTCCATGATAGACAACTTCTGGTCGCCGACAACTCGTACAAAGTGAGTTTTAAAACTTTTAACGCCAGCTTCTGCCAGGCCATTGAAATGTGGACTGAGAGGAGGTCCCAGATGCCAACGAATAGAAAGTCTGGTGGCAGCACTTCTTGCGTAATCCAGTAATTGGTTACGAAACCTTATAAAATTACTGCCTTGATCTGACCAGCATTGCGTCACGCTTCCGCGTCTGGAAATGAATCGATGGAATGCACCTACGAACCCTTCGGTGGACAGTTCCATGGTTAATTCCAAATGCACGCAATGTGTGGCCGTACAGACAAACACACAGACATACGATTTGAAAGCTTTACAACCACGGTAACGATGAGGAATCACAAAGAAAGGTCCACAAAAGTCGATAGCTACACTCGAAAAAGGTTTTAGTTGATTGATTCGATGAGCGGGAAGTGAACTCATTATGGGCGGTCTATAGGGTTTAGGGTTGATTCTAAAACATTGCAAGCACTTGGATATGGTTCTTTGAATTGCCCGTCTGGCAGATAATATCCAAAATTGCTGTAAAAGCAGATTATGTAATGTTTTAAACCCAGGATGAAGATATTGTCGATGAGCGGACTCGATAAGAAGAGTAGTTAAACGATGGTCACTCGAAAGTAAGACGGGGTGTTTTGCAGAATAAGACAAAAGGTCAGATTTTTGTAATCTGCCACCGACTCTAATGATATTATTCTCATCAAGAAAAGGTGAAAGTTTTCGCAAAGGTTTCGGTATTGGTTTATCCTTAGATAACGCGGAAAAAGCTCAGAAAAACAAGAACCTTGCACGCGTTTGATAAGAAGGTGTAACGCACTTTGCATCTCACCGGTGGTAGGAAAAACAATATTCTCAAAAATAACTTTTTGGTCCGGCGGTTGGTTTTTGATAGGAGTGGTTTTGAAAAAGGTTAACTATTCGAAGGACATAACAAATGATACGTTGAATTTTTGATATAGAGGAATATTTGATAAGAAGCTGATCTAAGAACTTGACATCAATTATCGCATTGCAACAGACTTTTGGCTTTTCCTCCAGATTAATATCTCCGAAATCAATCGGCATTTTTGGTTTATGAAAATCGGGCCATTCGTTTTCGGGAGACCACAAAAACGACGGTGCGTTCCACCACATGTCATGTGACATGAGCTGTGAAGGGGTGGCCCCTCGTGACGCAATATCGGCTGCATTCAAAGCAGAAGGAATGTAGCGCCACGAGTTTGAGGGAATGATTTCTTGGATTCTACTGACTCGATTTCCAACAAAGGTTTGCCAGCGATTAGGAGGGGATGAAAGCCAGTGCAATACGACTTGCGAATCGCAGAAAGTAACGATATTTGTAAAAGTTATTTTTCCTTCATAGCTAGATAAAACGAAGTCAATTAATTCGCTTAAAAGAAATGCGCCTAGGAGTTCTAGCCTAGCCAAAGTTTGTGACTTTATAGGCGCGACCCTAGATTTTGCAGATATGAGAGAAACAGATATATTGTTTTCCTCTTCTACACGAAAATATACGACGCCTGCGTAGCCTCGAATTGAAGCGTCACAGAAGCCGATGATTTGACAGGTATTGGTTTTTGACAGTTTGATTTGTCGGGGTAATTGAAAATTGGAAAGAAGCGGGAATTCAGAACGAAGTTTGTTCCAAGAGTCGATGATAGAAGAATCTGGTTCTTCGTCCCAGCCTATTTTCGATATCCACAACTGTTGCAAAATAAATTTTGCTTGTAGCAACAAGGGACAAAGAAAACCTAAGGGATCGAAGATTGTCCCTATGATAGATAAAATAGAACGTTTGGTTGGGGGTTTGTCCTTCATTCGGCATTGATAAGAAAAAATGTCGTTTTTTGGATGCCATTGAAGTCCTAAAACTTTGATAAAGTGGGGTTCCTCCTTGTCGAAAGAGAGAGGCATTTGACGATCGGACTCTGGCAATGTTGCCAATAACTCAGGACAATTGCTTGCCCATTTTTTAAGTTCAAATCCTCCCGACTTCAACAAATCATTGAGTTCTGTTTGAAGGGAGAGAGCTTCAAAAAGCGAAGGGCTAGTTCCCAAGATATCGTCGATATAGATTGACGTTTTTAGAACAGTACTAGCCATAGGAAAACGTTCCTTTTCTCTCTCTGCCAGCTCATTTAAGGTACGCATGGCCAGAAAAGGTGAGCATGTCATGCCAAAAGTGACAGTAGAAAGTTCCCACACTGAAAGTGGGTCCTGTGGAGAAAACCTCCACAATATCCTTTGATAAGGACGGTGATAAGGATTGATAAGGACTTGACGGAACATCTGTTTGATGTCAGCAATGTAGGCAATAGGATTAAGACGAAACGTAAGGAGTAAAGAAGCAATATCCTTTTGAAGTTTCGGTCCAGATAACAATGTGTCATTGAGACTAATATTTTTTGGGGTGACTGCCGAACAATCCCAGACTACCCTTAATTTTGTACTTAAGCTTTTCGGCTTTAGTACGCAATGATGTGCTAAAAAACACGACACGTCGACCTTTGGTTGACTAGATAAAACTAAACTCATATGATTAGAATCGATATAGTCTTGCATGAAACTTGAATAGGCAGTGTACAGATCAGGATTTTTGATTAATCTATTTTCTAGAAGTAAAAATCTACGATAAGCTTGCGGATAAGTATTTCCTAGGTCAGGGTTTATTTTGTCTTTAAACGGAAGATCTACCACATGAATCTACCGCTCGGTTGCCGTACCACACTAGCAGTAAAAATTGATTCTGCCTGTTTTTCTTCCTTTGATAAGATTTGTTTTTTAGGCAAATGTTCGATTTCCCAAAACCTAGGGAGAATGACCTCTAAAGGAGGTGAATGACTCGTTAAAAAACAACTGGTTCGTTCCGTAAGACTACCTACTTCGTCAACCTTTCCCATGACGACCCAGCCAAAAATAGTTTCAAGGGCTGAAGGCTGCCCTACCTGTCCAAGAACCCTGCCCTCCTTGAATATCTGTGCGAATAGCTCGCAACCAATAACCAGGTCCACAGGTCTAGATTTGAAATAAGATGGGTCGGCAAGTTTAAGGTTTCCCAAGTGTTTCCACTGATTATCGTTCAAAGAGAATGTAGGCATATTGGAATATAGTTGTGGAACAACAATTGCTTCGAAATTAAGTAAAGGAGTGACTTGTCCTTAATGTGACATTGAACGAGCCCTTTGGAAGTGAAAGAAGACATCTGATTTAATCCGAATATTTCAGTGGTGTAACTTCGCCTAGGAAGATTAAGACGCTGAATACACTTTTCACTGATGAATCCTGTCTGTGATCCAGAATCAAGCAGTGCCCTTACAGGTTGAAAATTTCCGCAACCGTCCATAACATCTATTATGGCGGTGCATAAAAGAAAGGTACCTGAAGGTCCTGAGGCATTTAATGATACATGAAGATTATTGACAGGTGGTGTGTGAATGACAGGACTAGTATCTTGGCTTCCAGACTCTTGATTAGTTTCTAAGATATGAGTTAAAGTGTGGTGCCTTTTACTATTGCAAGTCCTGCATGAATATTTTGATTTGCACGTATCTACATTATGCAAGGGATGAAAACACGCTAGACATAATTTTTTCTGTTTGACGAAAGATAGGCGATCGATAGGTGAGAGATCAAGAAATGTTTGACATTTCGAAAGCACGTGACCTTGATTACACCGGAAACATTTTATTCCCGTACTCGAATTAGTTGAGGTGCCAGCCAGTCATATAAAAGGCGAATTGGATGATTTATAGGTAGGCTTTTGCCCAAACTGATTTCGCATAGAATTTGAATTTTGATAGGTAGGCTTTTGCCCAAACTGATTTCGCATAGAATTTGAATTTTGATAGGTAGGCTTTTGCCCAGACTGATTTTGCATAGAATTTGATTTTTGATATATAGGCACCTTTTTGGGTGCTGTTGATTGAGGAAGTGATTCCAAAACTTTACATCTTTTTTCTAGAAATTGAAAAAGTGACTGAAAAGTGGGAATTTCGGTATTAGTATTGGCGTGACTCATTTCGAAATTTGAACGCGTTGGAATATCCAATTTTTCTAATAAAATGAAAAAAATAATAAAGTCCCAACTGTCAACGTCAAAGCTAAGTGATTTTAAAATTTCTAGGGATTCAGAAAAGGTGTCAATTAAATTACGCAATTCTTTAGCTGACTCGTTTTTTAAGGTGGAGTTCATAATTGAGCTTAAAGCATCATTTGCGAGGTCTCGCTTGTTTTGATATCTATTGACTAATTTGTCATAAGCAATTTTATAATTTTGATCAGATAAGCTAATCCCTGATATCAATTTTAAAGGCTCATCCTCGAGATATGAAAATAAATATTGAAGTTTTCGAACGTTACTTAGACTTTGATTTTGATCTATAATGTTATTAAAAAGATCGAAAAAGCTTGGCCATAATTTTTTATCACCTCGGAATATGGGAATACCTAACTCTTTGAGTTTTGGAGTTTCAGATTCGTTTTGTCGAACATATGATCCCGAAAAAGATGGGGCCTCAACCGGAAATATTTTAGAGTAAACCCCCTTACACGCATAAAAATATTTACGAGCTTCTGAAAGGATCGCATCCTGCGTTTTAAACTCCTCGTCGTCCGTGTCGTCTATCAACATAATGACGTCATTATGCGCTAGCATGCATTTATCGAAGGTTTCATCCAAATCGGAATACCTCACTTGAAACTCGTTTCTCGCTCTTTCATCCTTTTCCGCGGTCTTTGACAACACATAACACTCGGTGATCGCAGATAAAAAACCCTTGCGTTTTTGTACGGCTTTTTTGACAGACATGATTTTACCTTTGAAATGACGAAATTGTCGGTAAATATACAATTAACGCTAAATTAATGCTTCTGAAATAGAAAAATGACGAATTGTCGAAAATATGCACTAATTTATCGCAATTGATGAAAATTGTTTTAAATATCGAAATGATATGAAACACCCTAACATATAAATGAGAAATGTTTTTGTTTGTTTTGTTTTGTGGTTCCTTCGCTTTGTTTACTGAATCGAGCACGCGAAAGGCACGTGAACCGCACGGACGACTTTCTCGTTTCAAATACGATGCGTGCGAAAATTCAAGGCCGTTGTTTGGCTTGGCCACAGATTAGGTAAATAATTATTAATACCGTCGTATGGATCTATTATTTAAAATAATTCGGTCGAAGGAGCACTTTATGTTAGTCCACGGATAGAAAAACGCTAAATGCAGTGGACTGTAAATATTTTAATTAATGATAGCGCGAACAAACATAAATATTGATATGAAATTACGAAATAATCAATACGTCCATAGGAAAAATATTGGTGGCACACAACGGTAATCAGACAAATGCACTTACCACTTTCGCAGCCAAATTCTCCACTTCCAAGGGGCCCCTGATGGATCTAATGATGTCACCACGTAGCTGAAGGGTTGAAGTTTCTAGTTCTATGCTTCAGTACACAAAAATCGAGCACTTTCAGGTGTAGATATTTGAAAATAGTTGGAGAACGAAATTCACACGCCTTTTTCTCTAGGCGATTGACAAGGATGTCCCCGGTTGTTGGTGCGCATGTCCAAATACGCGGAATGCGCTTTGTCCTTCATACAGTCGTGTGTTTTTAAAAATATATATAAACAACCGCGAAATTTAGCGGGAGCTAACATGTATATATTGACACATTTTTGTCTTTAATTATGTAATTAAAGTAGATAAAATTTAACTTAAACAATTTTGTAATTTAAATAGAAACATGTTAATTATAACACATTTGACTTAAAATTTTTACAATTCTGTAATTAAAATTGATTTTTTTTTTTACATATTTTAAAAGATCTTAAAAATTTGGTTGTTTTTGGTTATCATTATGTAATCATAACCTTATTAATTGAAAACAAAAATGTTAGTTTTTAACCTGAAAAATAAAATACAGTTTATAACATTACAACTGCTCATAATGAGAAGGTCTTTTAACTTTTCTTCCTGATTTTGTTTGGAAATTTACTGGCACGAAGCTATAACACTCTTCAGAAGAAGAGGAAGTTTTGGTAAGACTACTCTCGCTATGAGTACTATTTTCAACATCATTACAACCTACAATGGTATTGTCAAACTTATTATTAAAATTTACAGAATTGCTTTTATTTACTAAAGACTGGTCAATACTAAAACTACTGTTAACACTATTAAAACTAGAGCTACTACTAGTTTTGTCACTGGGGGAAGAACTTACGTCGCTAAACCATTCTCCCTGATCCCTACCAGAACAACCTGGTAAATTATTTTTTTCTCCCGAAAACTCGTCAAAATCCATCACCACAGGTGAAAAACCCTTGCATTCTGAAATATTCTGAAAAGAAGCTAAACTTTGACTATCTGAACAATTTTGTCTAGTCAACTCAGAAGGCTCATTCTGAGATTGACAATGATTTTGAAATATTTTTCTGCTTACAATTTGATTTGTTTTTTACATTGTTAATTGGTCTAATGTAAATTCTATTTCTAACAAACGTCCTGCCATCCTGCAATAAGATTTTATAAGCTCTAATACCTTCCATGGATAGGATCCTGCCCCTAAGCCATTTTGTTTTGGGTTTAATTTGACACCAAACTTCAGAATTATTTTGAAGTTCATTCAAGTTTTTTGTACCTCTCTTATCAAAATAAAATTTTTGATTTCTTTGATTTTGATCTATAAAAGCATTATATTGTTTTTTATTTGGTAAGTGAGATTCAAAGTTTTTATTAACTTGAGGCAATAAAGATTTTAAATTTCTACTCATTAAAATATTGGCTGGGGAGTGTATACCATCCAAGGGAGTATTACGCAAATCCAGAAGAGCCAAATAAGGATCCTTTCCATCTTGCAAGCATTTCATTAAAGTTTTCTTCACAGTTTGGACAGTTCTCTCCACCTGACCATTACTCTGTGTATAGGTAAGTGAGGAAAACTTGTGCTCAAAACCGTAATTTTTTGCAAATTCTTTAAACTGGTAACTTGAAAATTGTGGCCCGCCATCTGTGATACAGATTGAAACTATTCCGAAACGTGAGAAAATGCTCTTTAAATTGTTTATAACATTCTGACTAGAAAGATCCCCATTCAGGTCAACTGCCTCGAAAAATTTTGAGTAATAATCTACCAACAACAATTTATCATAAAATTGAAATAAGTCTACGCCAACTTTAAAAAATTGAATTTTCACAATTTCGTGTGGAATCATGGGCTCTGAAGGATTAGATTTCTTGTTGGATTGACAAATATGACAAGATGTTACAATGTCAGTTATTTGTTTAACCATGCCTAGCCAGTAAAAAGATAATCTAGCCTTAGCTATTGTCTTGTTTATCCCAAGATGACTATAATGCAACTTCTGTAAAATATAGTCTCTGAAACTTAGAGGAACTATTAACCTTTGGCCTTTAAAAACCAAACCATCTATTATATTCAATTCACTACGAAACTTATAGTAAAATTTTAACTGAGATGGAACCAAATGATAACTTTTTGGCCAACCTTTCTGAATATAGTTTTTAACAATAGAAAGTTCAGAATCGGTATCAGTTGCATTTTTAAGTTTTTCTCTAATTTCAGGAGTTAACCCATTTATGCCCAAGGGAAAAAATAAAATTAAATAATTTTTTATACATTCTTTATTGGTTCACCTCTAAGAACAATGTCTGAAATTAAAAAAAAAAAAATATATTATTTTTTGTAAAAAAAACCTGTGGCGAAAACGCATCACTGGGACCAAAGGTAAAAAAAAATTGTCCTTATTTTCTAAAAAACTTAATTTATGAAAAAATAACAACTACAGACAGTTTAGCGTTAATCTATTATAATAAAAATACACAAATGTTTTATAAAAAAATGGTTACAAACAACATATTTTAACTTTTATAATGTTGCGAAAACGCATCACTGGGACGATACTATATACTATTTGGTAGTAAATCTTATGGCGCAGAGTGATACTCAGCAAAGCAAGTAGTGTGTAAGTGCACTTTGCACTTTTGACAGATAAATACAGTTTGGCTGTGACAAATTCAACACCTCCTACGTGCTTTGTCGGGACAATGCATCACTACATGGCCTATATTATCGTAACGTAATTCGTTGATGCTTGGTGCAAGATTTCTGATTATTGCTGTTCTTTCAGTTTTTATAAGACGAAGTGCAACATTGGATTTAAAATCAAGTTGAGGCATTGATGTATCATTGACAATGTAAAAAAATTTCCACGCATTGACAACTAAGCTGTCAATTCCATTGATGAACAAAGGCCACCACCACTTTTTTCCAAGAACACTACACCTATAATTAGCAATGCCATTATCGTGTAAATCTACGCCCCCCATATACTTGTTATATTCAGATATCACGCTGGGTTGAGGAACGAATATCTCAGTTTTTTTTTTCCTATCAAATCTTTTTACACGACCAAGAGGCTCAACACTAAACGTATTACTTGCAACAGTCACCACCGAATTATCGTTCCAACGAACAACTGAGACGTTTGATAAACTGTCATATGCAGTGGAGTGAGTGCCACGCTCCTTTTTCCCTATTTGTTTTACGTCTTCAACTGGGCATTTGCTAGTTCTATTGTCTCGAATAGTACCAGTTGCAAAAAATCCATTGTTTTTCAAGTGCACAAATAACTTGAACGAGGAGAAAAAGTTATCAAAAAATATTTGGTGATTTATAGGTTTTTCTATCACCGAAAGCAAGCTCATTACTACGTCGCCACCAAGTCCAAGCGAAGAGTATTTTTTAGTGGGATCTTGTCCTGCATATGGCAAAGAATAAAATAGATAACCGCCAGATGAACAAAGGCACCACATTTTGAAACCAAATCGAACTGGTTTACCCTTTATAAACATCTTACAAGGGTGCCGGCCAAAATATGGTACCATTTGTTCATCTATAGATAAATTGTGAACAAAAACGCCAAATTACATAGGTTTTTTGTTTAGGATATCTAAAAAAGGACGCACCTTTGAAAACTTATCATTTTTGTCTAGCTTTTCATTGTCAGAAAGATGCAAGTTTCGTTTGATGCTTTGAAACTTGTTTCTACTCATGCATTTTTTTACCACATCAACACCCTTATCTTCATCATTGGACCAATAAAGTCTAGTTTGTGGTAGCTTATGATATCCCGATAAAAGGAGAATGCCAATAAAACTTAACAATTCTTCTTTCTGCAATGAAAAGCTATGGCGGTTATTATCTTTAGCATATTTTAGCGTAAACTCTAACACTAGGGGACTCTTTCCACCGTACAAATTTTTTAAATGTTCCTTATCACAAAATTCAACTGAAGTCGGGGAATGAGTGTATTTGATCTCACCTTTTACCCATTTCACTGCAGGAGGTTCCTGAGGCACTTTAGCTGCAGTTAGTTTTCTCCGAAGGGAAGCAAGCGTTTCATCGTCGGATGAGTCGTCACTCAAATTTTGTTGAGGTTCCTTTGAGTTGGGAGCACCTGGAAAAATTTGCAGATCCTCAGCTTCATCTAGGAAATCCTGGTCTGACGGACCATGTAACTCAAAAGTTCCTGCTATATCTTCAGGTTCCCCTGTTTCGCATAAGTTTGCCTCATCAATGGTCTCTTCGTCGGTGAGAGTGTCGACGTCTGGTGGTATATAAACCCCATCAACATGCCCTGAAAAAGATTTTTATATGAAAAACGCCGTCAAAAGAGCGCAAAACGCAACAGCACTGCTACATAATAGTGCGCAACATAATAGCGCGAAACATATCAGCGCTGCTTCAAAATAGCATAAATTTTATAACTTACCTTCCTCTAGCTCAATAACAGCCTCCTCCATAGCTTCCACTAATTCTTTTTGGGTAAGAAACCGCCTAAAAGCTATTTCAAACGCCTGCCGATCCGTACAGTACAAATTCTAATGATAGACTGCAAATCTAAGAACGCTGGATTCCGACTATCATTCAGGTCTTGACAGGATATAACATGAAATATTCGCCTTACACTTCATACTTTATACCAGTGATTCGTTTTTGCAACAGTATATTTTGTTGCTTTTCTATTCACTTCATATCACTAAAATGTTTCGTGTAAGACGCGTTTTGCAAGGAATTGGGTCTGTATATTTAGAAAACAGTGTTTGTTTAAAAAAAAAAACTAAAACCATTTTTTAAATAATTTTAGTATGACAAAAAAAAAAGATTATTTTTTGGTGCAATTCAAAGTCACTGAATTTCGTACTAAATTGAATAAAAAATTAAATTTTTCGGGTTTTAATGACAGTACCGTTGTTGTTTTCTTAAATTAAATTGAAAATTTCAAACAAACAAAATAATTCTGGAAAATAAAAAATATTTAATTAGGTGGTGCGAAAATGCATCACTGGGCATAAATGGGTTAAAGCTAAGCTGCATTGAGACTAAACATACTTGAGACTCAAGCTCCAAATCTATACTTTCATCGAAATTCTGATCTAAATAAGCACGACTTAAAGTATCAACCAAAATTAGTTTTCTGCCTGGCTTATATACTAATTGAAAATCAAACTTCTTTAACTGAATAAGCATTCTTTGAAGTCTTGCTGGACAAGAATTAAGAGGTTTTTTAATAATCGAGACAAGAGGTTGGTGATCTGTTTCTACCACAAACGATCTACCAAAAACATACTGTTCAAAGTGATTAACACCAAAAAACACTTGCTTTCAGTGTCTTTCTCAATCTGGCTATATCTTTTTTGTGTCTCAGTCAAACTTTTAGAAGCATATGCACAAGGGATACCCTCCTGCAACAAAGCAGCTGCCATACCATTCTGGCTAGAATCAACCGAGATGGTAGTTTGCTTTTTGACATCAAAAATCTTAAATATGATGATCATTTAATTTTTATTTAAATACCAGTTGGAATTTTTTTTATTAATTTTTTTGAAATTATTTAACTGTGTTACAGTTATCGAAAGAAAAATCTAAACATGACGATGTCATTTTACTTTTATTCAAATTCTAATTGGAAATTTTATTTTTTAACTGCGCTGCGTTACAGTTATTGAAAGAAAAATCTAAACATGACGATGTCATTTTACTTTTATATAAATTCTGATTGGAAATTTTATATTTTTTTAACTGCGTTACAGTTATTGAAAGAAAAATCTATACATGACAGTGTCATTTTATTCTAAATCCTGATTGGAACTTTTTAATTTTTTAACTGCGTTACAGTTCTTGAAAGAAAAATCTATACATGACGATGTCATTTTATTTTAAATCCTGATTGGAACTTTTTAATTTTTTAACTGCGCTACAGTTATCCAAAGAAAAATCTAAACATGTCGGTGTCATTTTATTTTTATTTAACATATTTTCTTTGGTTTTTGAGTCGATGACTTCAATTTCTCTGTATTAAGTTTAAAGCTACACATGTTTTTAAACCTAAAATTGGAGTACAATCCATGTCAACAATATAAAAAAGAATTTTACATTTTTGATTTTTATGAAAACTATCTAATATACAAGTTCCAACTACTGGCAATTCATGTTGACTATATGAACTTAACCTAATATTAGTTTTACCAATTTTACCCATGTCAAACAATCCAACTTTTTCCAAAATACTAGCTGACATTACATTTGCAGAGGCTCCGCTATCAATTTTAAAATTTATTTTCCTTCCATTTATGTCCAATTCCTGAACCCATGACTTCCCACTATTGCTGTCAATTCCTTCCAATTTGATGACATCCGAGACAGAATCTACAAATAAAAAATCATCAGCAGCATCATTTATACAACTAGAATTGTCAAGGTCATTTTGATCCTCTACAAAATGAACCTGTCTTTTAAAATTGTTACGATTTAAAAAATTTTGAAATTTATTATGATTTTTTTTTAAATTAGAATTATTACCATAAAATCTACTATTTTGAGACCCAAAATTTTGACATAAATTTGCAAAATGGTTCAGTTTTTTGCATTTTATACATTAAATAAATCAAACAAGTTCAGTCGTTCTCCACTAGTTTAATTTTTTACAACTACATGTTTCGAGAGCATAAGCTCTCATCTTCAGGTTGTACACTGAAATAAAATAGGTGAAATAAATGCCCGATTCCTACAATTATTTATAATATAAGAACAACCCAAACTTAAGACCTAAAAGAATGAACCCTACCTTGATGGAGTTATTCCATCACCATTGCCTACATTTTGTAGGCTCAAAAAGTTTTACAGCAGCACGTGCAATGAAGCAGTACAATGTATTACAGCAGCATGTGCAAAGAAGCAGCACAACCAATTACAGCAACATGCGTAAGGTAATTGAACAGCAGTGGGGGACTGAAAATAAAGAGAAAGCAATCAAACAACTGTCCATAAATGTCAAAGGTTTATCCCTGCAAAAGAACTTACTCTCCTCCCATAGAATGAAAGCCTAATTCACCCCCCTTTTTTTTCTCTTTCAGTTCATTATATAATTATTCCGTCTCAAGAAGTCAAAGAAGAAAGAAGAACCCTTTTTTTTTATTTTTTATATTATATATTAGGTTGTACTTACCGAAAAAATTCAAAAAAAAAGAAAAAAAAAACTTCTAGCACTCAATGATTAAAAGTGTGTTAACCCTTCCCCAGCGGAAGGGGTTGGTTTTTAATTTTAAAATACTCATATTAACTCTTTCAGTTCATTATATAATTATTCCTTCTCAAGAAGTCAAAGAAGAACCCTTTTTTTTTTATATTATATATTAGGTTGTACTTACCGAAAAAATTCAAAAAAAAAGAAAAAAAAACTTCTACCACTCAATGATTAAAAGTGTGTTAACCCTTCCCCAGCGGAAGGGGTTGGTTTTTAATTTTAAAATACTCATATTAACGTATAAAAATTTGAGTTTAACTTTTACTAAAAAATTTTCCCAGTTCTTCACCGTGACAGTGCATAAAAGGAAAGATGGCCGTTCGACACTTTTGACAGAAGGTCAGAATAGACAGCTGGTTAGTTGCTCCCTCTTTCACCCCGTACTAAGTTTTGTTTGAACTAGGGGTACTCCATTAAGGGCAAGACCCATCCAAAGAATTTCAAAATAAACTCATTTAAAAGCTAAAGAATGAATCTAAAAAACTAAAACTAAAAAAGTCATAATGACAATAATGGCGGGCAGTTCACAATTTACGCCAAAAAGAAACGAACAGTGCTGCAAGAGGGTCCGGAGGATTGGTTTAAAGGAGAATTTGTAGGTGGCGCTCAGATTAACGTGTTAAGCAAAATTGAACCAAACCAAAAACAATATAATCTCTCAATTTTAACACAATCAGAAGAAAACCCGGTCTGCTATAAGCGGATCTGCAACAACAGATGGCACTAGGGGGAATATGAGGCTGTCTAATAAGTGAAAAGAAACCTTATATGAAAAATAGAATTAATGATATTGAATGAAGGGTTGCACCAAGGCATAGTTTTATAAGAAAATGAAGAAAATATTATTCTAAATAGATGGAGTTTGTTAGTGGTTGTTTTTATGTATTTTTGTACGAATGTGATCTGAAAATTTATGATTAATTATGAAAGAGAAGTGTAGGTGGCTCTGTAACAAATAATTAGTTCATATTTTGGGATATAGGGGAAGAGGTTCTTTGAAGATATCATATTAAGAAAAAGATATAAGGGTAAAAACTGATCCGGTATCAAACATTCGCACTAGATGGCTCTGTAATATTTAACTATCTCGTTATTTGGATGAAAGCAAGTGGAAATATGATCAGAGATAATTTATAGAAAGATAGATAAGTGGAGTATAGAAAAATATGTTGAGGGAATTATAGAAAAATCGGGGTGGTTTATGTAAGATAAGATAGGGAGTGTGAAAGGCTAGTAAAAGGCCAAACAGAAAAGGAATCTATAGGACGTTGGTAACTTAACAACTGAACTTAAGAGAATTAAAGAAGTGTTGACACGGGTATTCTAGTTGAATGTTTAAGCAATTGGCATTATCCCTACGAGAGGTTTTGGTTATTTCAAAAATCTCCAATAGGTCTAGCTGCCTGCCTTTATCACAAAAATGAAGGAAATTCATGTCAATATCAGGATTGAACACATGGTTTTCAATATAAAGGTGTCTAGCAAAAATAGAGTTTATCCTAGAAGGAGAAGGGTTATTTCTTCTTGCTCGTGCCAAATCATAATTATGCTCACGAAGTCTGACTGAAAACTTTCTGCCTGTCTGGCCAATATAGATCGCTCCACACCCTTCCGTTGAGCATACCAATGAGTAAACTCCTGATTTATCCAGGTTAGGAATAGAGTCTTTTGAGTTAACAAGGAGAGATTTAAGAGTGTGTTGTGTTTTAAAACACACTTCAATGTTATGTTTAGCAAATAGGTTTTTAATTTTATAAGATAGAGGGCCCCAAAAGGGTAAAGATCTGTAGGTTTTACTATTCTTATCAGAAGAAATAAGGGTTCTATTCAAGTGTTTGTTGAGGTGACGGTAATATATTTTATTGATGTGGTTGAGAGGGAAGTTGTTGTTAACTGCTATCTGTCTTATGATGTTTAGCTCATTTTGGAACTCGATTCTCTCTAAAGGTATTGAAAAAAGTCTGTGAAAGAAGGAGTGAAATGCAGCGAATTTTTGATTTTGTGGGTGGTTGGAGTTAAAAGTAGGGTAACCAGATGAAAACTTCTCTAACGTCAGAAAATCCGGACAAAATCCGGACGTCAAAATTTTTTCGATGCCACACACAAAAAATCAACTTTTTTTTTATTGAAACAATAACTAATAAATAACATAATATACCTACTATTTTATAGGTACTTTTCACTGCTTTGTATTTTACTCAACAGCGTTGAATTTTCAGGCAGAAGTACAAAATCGTAAAATTCTGAGCAGCTCATATTTCTTAAATTGTATGAAGTCATGAGTATTCCTTTTAGAGAAGATAAAAGCAACCTAATTCTTTTTTGGTCCACTGGGTAGAAATACTTGCATTAAAATATTTTGCCCATTTTTCGTGGGTAGGCAGATTGTGGTCATCAGAAGTAAAATTGTCTGATATGTACTTTTTTAGATTACAAACTTCATCAAAAAAATTGTGTGTGCTTAAGACCACACTGCAGAAGTGTAATTCAACAAGGCGAAATTAATAATACTACTTTAAGCGGGTCAAAAGGGTCAAGTATGACGGTTGAAAGACTAGCGTAGACACTTGATAGTTTTAACGTACGTTTTTATATCAGTTTTTGATACAAAACGATGGTTCATGCGTGATCCGGTCAGTTCTCTAGGCGGTCTTCCGTCTTAAATCAGTTCAAGTAAAACGTCCGTTTTTCCGTCTACACACAAAGTTTTACTTGATGCGTTTTGACTGAACAGGCAAGATGTAAGGTAAAACGTTATGTGAAGACCCCGCTTAAAGGTGAATACACACTGCTAAATTTATCGACGATTATTGTTTAATTACACTTTTTGAAACTAGTTTATTTTGCATTATTTGATGTTTATAAAGGCGGCTACTTTAAAATCCGGAGGTTTATGAAAAATCCGCCCGGACCCACCCAGACGTAGTCAAAATCCGGACATGTCCGGATTAATCCGGACGTCTGGTAACCCTAGTTAAAAGAAATTGTGCAGTCAGTGCTAGTGGGCTTTCTGTAAATTGCAAATTTGATTTGGTTGTTGTTTCTGGTGAGCAATAAATCGAGGTAAGGGAGGGAGTTATTGTTCTCTAATTCATATGTAAACGAGATGTTTGGATGAAGAGGATTTAAAAAGTTTAGAAACCCATGAAATTCCTCTAGGGAGCCCAAGAAAATAGCCAAGATATCATCAACATATCTTTTGATGAACTTGATGTGTTCGAAAAGAGGGTTAGTTTGTATTTTCCTTTCTAAATCTGACATAAACAACTCAGCAAGGAAAGGTGATAAATTACTGCCCATGGCTAAGCCAGTGGTTTGGCGGTAAAATTCACTGTTGAACTGAAAGAAATCTTGTTCTAAGACTAAACTGACTAAAGAGCAAAGGTTTTCAATCTGAGAAAATGACAGATTGGTATTGGATCTCAGAAGTTCTTCAACCAAATTTATACAGTCTTGGGGAGGAATGCTGGGAAACAAGTTAGAGACATCAAACGACACTAAAAACGCATTATCAGGGACCTTAAAGTTTACTAGGGCATTGGCTAATTCGAAAGAATTTTTGATAAAAAATGGGCTTTTAAAGTTGGTAAGGGAAAGTAGTGTTTTATTAAGCCATGCGTTTGTGGCAAGGAGAATTGCAATAAGAAACTACAGGTCTGATAGGGATGTCATTTTTGTGGATTTTAGGTAATCCATATAGCCTCGGAGTACTGGGGTTTGAAGATAGAAGTCTGTATTCATTGAATTGGAGAAGATCTATTGTAGAAATTGAATTGAGGACTGTTTCACGGACTTTTGTTGCAAATTTCACAGTCGGGTTTTGTCTAATTTTAGTGAAAGAATCGGATGAGAGGAAGTTCTGAACTTTGTTTGTGTACTGTTCTTTTGATAAGATGACTGTAGTGTTGCCTTTGTAAGCTTTAGAGACAATGAGATTGTTATCTTTAATTTTTTGTTTTATGGATTTGAGAGAGGAGAACTCCTGTGGATTGCTCAACTTTGGGGGTAAAGCTGAATATTGGTTTAAGTGCATAGCAACCTCACATCTGAGAGACTCCTTCCGCGACTGTACTGGAATATTATTAATTATGTTTTCACATGTTACAGCAAACACTTCTAGGTCTTTGGTTTTTGGAGTAAAATGAAGGTTAAAATTAAGGCCTTGATTAAGAAGATTAGCTTCTTGATCTGTAAATTGTACCTCACTTAAATTGAGGGTTTTGTCATGAAAATTAAATTCAGTAAAATTGTTGTTGATTGGTAGGATTTCATTAAATTCCGATTGAAAGATAGAATTATTAAAACTTACTTCATCGAGGCCTGAAGTGTTCCCTGCACAAGTGGAGTTAAAAATATTAGTTTTGGACCTAGATTTATTTTGAGCAAAAGATGAGGCTGGATGTTGTCTTTCTGTAAGGCTAGCGATTTTGTTTTTCAATTTATCAAATTTTCTATCAGCCAAATCAGAGGTGTATAAGAGTATACTGTCGTAAAAGGAATCCCATTCAGTTGGGTGTAAGATATCATTAATTTTAAAGTATAAAAATTTTAGCTTGGTTTCAATAATGTTAAGTTTAAAGTATAGTTTTTTGACTTCCTCCTTAATCCACACTCTTACCGCACTGCCCATTGCCTTCCTAGCTGCTGTAGAATGAATATTTGAATGGAGGGAGATATAGTTGGGGCGAAGATTCTTTCTGAGGCATTCATTGTTAAACCATACGTCCAAGGTGACAAGACGTCTTCTGAGGTGATTTTTCTTGTACTCTCGGACTAACGAAGCTTGACCAGCATTTTGTAAATTGAAGAAATAGTCCATGTTGGGTGGAGGTGATTTATAAATCAAACAAGTTCAGTCGTTCTCCACTAGTTTAATTTTTTACAACTACATGTTTCGAGAGCATAAGCTCTCATCTTCAGGTTGTACATTGAAATAATTTTACAATCAAAATTAGAGGAAGAATATTTTTGATTATTGGAAAAATTTTTGTTTTGTTTAAAATTTGAAGATCTAGTAGACATGGAACTTCTATGACTTGCTGAAGAATGCCTCTTATTAATTGCATCGATGTTATTATCTGACTTACCATGACCATTGGTTATCTCTCTGTTGGAGTCACGTGCTTGTTCATGAGCTAAGCACATGTCAATTGCGTCTTGAAGTTTGCTGACGTCATTGCCCATTAGTTTTTCTCGCAGAGAGTCATTACGTAACCCAATAATCATGATTGACAAAATTAGGCTTTCTCTTAAGTCACCTAATTCACAATTTAATGAAAGATTTTTGAGTTCTGTCACATATTGTTCCAAAGTTTGTCCATTTTTTTGCTTATGGGTCAAAAATTTATGTCTCTCATAAGATAGATTTCTTTTTGGTGAAAAATGCTTACCAAATTCACTCAAAAGATGGTCAAAATTATCTCTAGTTTCATCAGTAAACTCAAAAGTATTAAAAATTCGAAGTCCCTCATCACCCATTAAGGTTAACAATTGAGCACATTTTGTTTTATTATCTTTTTTAATCAATTCTGTGGCAGTTAAATATGTTACAAACCTTTGTCTCCAAAATTTCCATTGTTCAGCGACATTTCCGGTGAAGGTCATCTGGGGAATACCAGGAAAATTCATCTTTTTCGGACCTTAGACACAATCTGAGTTGGATGTTGCTGGTTTAGATTAAAGCTGGTAGCTTAATTTACCTCTATTGCTGTTCTTCGTTGAAGAATCTTCAGGATTTATTGACTTATCTTGATTTTTCTAAAATTTCTAACATGGCGGATTTCGGGCGTTGTCCTCTCCTTTTTACTGCGCCATATCAAATATGATGGGTTGTGGTGGTGGAAATAACGAGTCTGTTTGAGAGTTAAGCCCATCACACACAAAAATGCATAGCGCATAGCATGGCGCATAGAAGTTCAACCTTATGGACTTTTATTACGCAAATCCAATATGGCCGCGGCTATTCGATCGCTGATTGGCTTTGCACCACTATGTGCCATGCTATGCGCTTATGCATTTTTGTGTGTGATGGGCTTTAGTTAGCGACTGATCTTTATTAAATATTTTTAGGTTATACATTGGCCTTGTGGCTGTTGTTTATATGTGGGTTAAATCGATTTCAATAAATACTATGTTTACATCACACACAGTATCAAATTTGGATAAGTGCTATTGAAGGAGTACAACGAAGATTTTTAAAATGTATGTTTTATAGAAAGTTTGGTTTTTACCCCCAACATGGCTGTGAAAATGCTTTTTTGCTTCATGTGTTTAATAGACTGTCCTTTGATAAGTGTTGTGTTAAAATATGCCTCTGTACAATGTTTAAAATTCTGAAAAATGATATTGATTGTCCAGAAATATTGAATCAGCTCACTTTTTTCGTTAACAGATTGAATTCTAGGTCTTGATCATGGTTACATGAGGACCCTGCCAAACAATAAAACTTGAGCCAGCAGGTGCAATAGTATACTTATATTCTGGCAATTAGAGTTGAGCACAGTCAATTAAGAAATTTATTGTTTCAAGTATTGTTTATTTATTTATTAATTTATTGTTTATAGTATCTACTTCAAATGCCAACTACCTATACCCATCTAGAAGCTACACTGCATATGTCGGTCCATTTCAAAATTTTCACACCACCCCCTGAATGTCCATTGTCTTTACTGTTGCTATATTAAATACAGCACAGGACATTTATTCTTGACTTCCCATGAGGTGAGGTGAGCGAAAAGTTCACTTGCAGGTGTGAACTTAGAACACTTTCAGCATCTTTTTACATGGGTAATTGAATCCACAGGTGTGAGCGCTCACGTCAACCTCACCTCACAAGCAGCCAAGAATAAATGAGAGAATAAATGTCCAGGCCACCAACAACAAAATCAAAAGTTAAATCAGCATGAAAATTCTGGAATGTGTTGTAGACAATAATAGTAAAAAAAATATTAAAGTTAAAACTTAATATTAAAAAAAAGTTCACAAAACACATTGCTTAAAAATAAAAAAAAATTTAAAAAAAAAACTTGTTAAAGCTACTAGATATTTCAGTCTTCAGAGAACCAAGTTTCCTTACCACTATTAACTATGTCAACTACTCTATTGACAATGAATTTATTAAAACTATTAGCAATTTTTAACTCACCAGAAACAGAGATCTGTTGGCCTTGACCGCCCTTGACATTGAAAATAACAGAATTATCAAAACATCTCAAAGTAAAAACAATTACTTACTGCTTTTTTTATTTGGACAGCAGTTTTGTAGCAAGCCTTCTCAGAGCTGAAAGACTATTAACAATGGATGAAAATTGATATAAAAAAAATTATATGTTTTTCACCATTGCCAAAGAAAAATTGATAAAGAAAGCTTTTATCCAAACTTAAAATGTGTGAAAATCTTGGTGAAAATACAAAATTGAAAAAGAATAATTTACATTGTGTTACCTAGACTCACTCCTTTTAAACTGTAGTGGCAGCCTCAGCCTATGTCTGTGCCTTTTTGTCTGTCTGTCTACACTCCAATACACTGCTTTTTCGCATTCTAGATCTAGCTTTAAGAACCCAGTTTATTAATTTATGAAATCTTAATTATCAGATATCATATACTTTCTGCAAAAAATAACAATCAGTAGTTAAGTACCTGCTCTTTTGAACTGTAATTTTAAATGTATTTTTAGGTAAATCTGGAACCCAAAGGAAGACTGCATGTGAACATAGACTTGAAAGTATCCCAAGGTAGGTCACAAAAATTGTTAAATTTGCATATTTAAGAAGGTAATTTGGGTTGGTCCATTTTGAGAAACAAACTTCATATAAAACATATGCCCTAAATGTCTTAACTTTTGAGATACAGGGTGTTAAATATTTTAAAAAATCTCTGTTTTGACCATACATCTTGTATAAACAAGATAAAAATTATTTTTACATTTTCATTCTTTTATAAGCAATAAATGTCGTCTTCAGATTTTGGTTTGCTTGACATACAATTTTCCCATAAAAAAGTTAATGCAATTGCATGTTGCTAGACCACTTACAAGAAAAACAATTTATTTAACTTTAAACAAAAATTTATTTAAATAACAAAAAATTTTTGGCCCAAAAGCCACTAGTTGAAATAAAAAATATGTTACACACACAAAAAGTCCTATTGACAGAAAATGTGGACAAATTTTAAAAATCAAAAAAATGTAGAAGGTAAAATGTTTAGAACATATCGCACCCCCAAAACTACAAAGATCTAACTCAAAAAATACAACTTTTCAGGACACACAAATAACTCAGTTATGAACTAGGTCTTTTTTGTAGTTTTATACATAAATCTAATTTTAAAGATGATTAAACATTTATTTTTGGGATGCTTGTTAGAAAATGTATGTTCTAAAAAAATTGTTAACTATTTTTTGCCTACAATGAAAATAAGGGGGGGTTTCAAAAAAAGTTAGAAGTGAGTGACTAGAGTGACTTAATAAAGCACTTTCCAACCACATGATCTAGAGATTGTGTTCAGTTCATTACTAATTGATGGCTCTCCTCAGATTTGGAGAAAAACTCGATTTCCCAATTTTAGGTCTTTGTAGTTTTGTGGGTGCGATATGTTCATTTTTTCTCAAGATGGACCCAAAAAATATTTACAATTCAATAACACCCTGTACATATACAGAAGACAATGCACAACAAATAATAAATTCTTACGCCAACGAATATGCAATATAAAATACAGTTCCCTGTAAAATAAACCATTTATTTTTGTCACCAGAAACAAAATATTTTTTTGGAATCTTCATTAAAAAAACTATAAAAAAGCAGCTGATACCAAAATAAAATTTTCATAAATATAAAAGTTATAAGCCCCCAAAAACAAAAAACCCCTGTAACATAAAAGCGGCTTGCGACATCAAGATGCGGTTTTTACCTTTAAGCTTTTCTTGAAAATCAAGCCTTGCAGGTGGGGGTTAGTTTTTTTCCATCTTCCCTAGAAATACCTAACCCCAACCCCCAAAAACATCGAATTTGCGACACCCTGTATAGTGTGTCCCAATTTCGATGTTTTTGGTGGGTTTCAGCTATTTCTAGGGGAGAAAAAAACTGACCCCCCTTTGCGACTCTAAAATTTCAAGAAAAGTTTAAAGATAAAAATCGCATCTTGATAAAGCAAGCCGTTTTTAAGCTACGGGGTGTTTTTGAAAAGCCTGCAGTTTGGGAGGGGGTCTATTCATTCTAAAGGAAATTTTATCCTGACTTGAAAACTTGAATAAAAAGAGGGTCATTCCATAAGAAAAATTGTAACTTTATGCAACATCTCAAAAAATATTTATAAAAACCGTTTACATCTGTCAATTATTCAAGAAAAAAATTATAATAAAGCTCTTTACAGAAAACAAAATTTTCATAAATAAAAAAGTTATAGGCCCCCTCCCAAAGTGCAGACTTTTCAAAAACACCCCTTAGCCTAAAAACAGATTGCTATATCAAGATGCGATTCTGACCTTTAAGCTTTTCCTAAAATTTGAGCGTCGCAAAGGGCGATCAGTTTTTTCCTATCTCCCCTGGAAATACCTGAAACCCCTTAAAAATATCGAATTTGGGACACCCTACCCTGTACAAGGTACACTCGATTTCATAAACAATGTCGCAAAATTTTATCTAGTTTATATTAGATCCGTCAGGGATCCATTTACTTATAACTTAACTAACAAGTTATTTAATGTTTTTATGACAGGCGCCGATCTACAGTTAATAATTATTGTGCCCGTTGGATTCTTTGTTGAAAAGACTATAAAAAATCAGTTTACACCAATATAAAATTTTTAAAAATCGAAAAGTTATAGGCCCCTCCCAAAATGCAGACTTCTTAAAAGTAGCTTCAAAACATTTTGCAATATCAAGATGCGGTTTTAACCTTTAATCATCTTTTGAAAATTGAGGCTTGCAAGGTGGAGTAGGTTTTTTTCTATCTCTCCTAGAAATACCTAAAACCACCAAAAACTTCGAATTTGGGACACCCTGTACATATTTTTTGAGTTTTGCTTTTTTATTTGTTTTTGTACATTTTTTGTACAAAATAGAAGAAACTTAAATCTTAAAAAAACATAACAATTTTAATTTGTAAAAAAATATTTTTTTTACATGCATATTACTGCTTTGAATGCATATAAACCAAAATGGCGGACGAAGGCTGACATGTTTTTTGTTAGCCAGGATTGACATAAGCCTAGACTTTATGTCTACTAAAGAAATATAGCTCGGCAAGACCCGGCCGGCAACTAAAACGCTTTGATAAGGCAAAAATTAGGCAAATATAAATACCCAAATAGGGCATTTTAAAATATTTCGTAAACGTGCAATGTAAACAACAAAGCACTAAAATTACGTTTTAAAATATGGTACATATCTTTTATTTTTTAATAATTGGTTTTTCTAATATGAGCCTCACGAAAACACAATAACAACAGTAACTAACTCTTCAAAACAAAGGTCAATAGCACAGGCTTTTGATTCCAAAGTTCGTTAGGTTTCGACTGACCTCACGACACGATGCAAGTAGAGGGAGAAGTTTCATGGGGCGGTTTGATAGATAGGTTATTGGACTAGAACAAAAATGGTTACAAGGTAGTTTTGAGTATTTTGGTAATTTTTACTTTTAACCGATTTTATTATACAGATACTCCTGCAATTTTCCGACCCTGCGCTGTTTTGACCATGTGTTTATGTGACCATGCGCTATTAAGCGTGCGCTCTTATAACCCTTTTATTTTGACCCTCGCTATTTTGCACTAGTTTGTTTAAAGCGCGAACTATTTTTTAAACTTTTTTTATTAAATTTTATTTAGACTATGGAGTTAGACCAAGAGAATTCAAAGAGCGTCAGGGCTTTAATCGCAGGCGAGGAGCCATGCGGCGCCGGGTACATCAAGTCAATGGTCACAAGTTTATGGCAACCTTCCTGAGGCAACCCACTTTTTGTTCCTTGTGCAAGGAGTTTATTTGGTAAGTCATACCTACAATATTTTTTTTCAGTAATTTTGCGTGCAGCTGCCGACTTTTTGTGTCATTTTTAATTTACCTAAGATTACTTCTTCATTTCGGTTTGCATTGTTTATGAGGGTTTCTAAAATGGGGAAACCCAGTAACATTTTTTTAATGGACTAATCAATTTAATAAATTGTGATGATCTTAAGTATTCTAACAATTTTGTATTATTGTTTACCATGTACATACATTCAGGTATTTTCTAAATTACCGAGTTAAACAGGGTGTGCCATGGCAGCAAGATTTATCTCAGAAAGTACTACAGCTATGACTATGGGGGAAAAATTATAACAAAATTGGGCCTTGCGAATTCACCCTAAGTATTTTTGTTTCTGTAGCTCCTAACTAGGAGGCAGTTATCACGTTTTCTGCCTAGATAATTGAATCTTTTTAAGAAACTCTATGATAAACATACATATCATATACTATATTTGTATGCCTTGAAAAATTCTGCACTTCCCCTTAAGAAAGGAATGAGACTGTCGCTTTTTATAAAAAAATAATTACATTTACGTGGTAATTCTAGTAAATTAAGTTAAAACAAAATTGCTAATTAGTCTTACTGACTAGATTGTAATAAAAAAAACACAGTGTGTTTGACAAATAAAAAAAAAAAAATTACGTGGTAATTAAACTGGTTTTTAATATTTATTCAACATATTAAAAAAGTCTACAAAATGCAAATATTTTTGACTCTTTGTCCAATTTTTTTTTTGCAAAGAGAACCTTTTTAAAATGGACCACAAAGGTACAGTCAGGCAGCGGCGTAGCGTTCCCGAAAGGGCGGGGGGGGGGCGACAGCTAAAAAGGGCGCCTCTGGAAATCTGAAAACTGATGACAAATCGTGTGACAAAAAAAACAAAAAGGTCAAAAAGGCGCCTCTCACAAATCTTGCGACCAAAAAAAAAAAAAAAAAGTCATCATGTGTCAGGGGGCGGCCAATAAGTCACAAGGGCGCCACCTATGGGGCGCCACTACCCTCGGGGCGGGGGGGCGACGAACCCCCCGCTACGCCGCTGCAGTCAGGGACTTTTTAAATTGCCGCTGTATTTGTTTTCTATCAAAATTAATCATTTAAAGAAATCAAAAAAAAATATTTTTAAATATACATGTATACAGACAGAGGTAAGGTTTACAATTTTTTTGTTTTGGTTCAAACTACTTTTCCGAATTTCAAATAGGAATATTTTTTATTTTCGAGGGCGGGAATTTAAATACTTCCCAACTGTACGTACATGTGAGCAGCAAAATTATGCAGAATATCTCAAGGAACATGATTACTGTATAATTTGTGTATGTTTGTCATAAAGTACCCAAGCATTAATTTCATTAATGCAATTTTAATTTGTCAAGTCAACTTACACATTTTGTAACTTTTTAATTCAGTTATAAAATTCTACCAAAAATTCTATGTTATACTTTACTTTATTATTTTTTAATACATGATTATATAAAATTCTACCAAGAATTCTATGTTATATTTTACTTTATTATTTTTTAATAGGTACATGATTATTAATGAAACTACAAAGGTATTCCTATAGTCTTTGATAATTTTGTAAAAGTAACTTATATTTAATTATTCTCGATAGAGGGTGTACAATTTAAAAAGCGTTATTAAAGGAAAAACTATTAAAAAAATTCAACTCTTTGTAGATTAGCAGCAAAGCTTTTACTCTTCTACAGTATGCCAACAAATACTAACTTTATGTAATATCTTAAAAACTAAAAGTGACAGATTAAATTTAATTTGAGAGTTGGATTCTTTTTAAAAGAAGCTTTAAAAAAGTAATTTACACCAAAATTATATTTTCATTAAAAGAAGTTATAGGCCATCTCCAAATATGCAGACTTCAAAAACCCCCTGTAGCTTAAAAACGGCTTGCGATATCCAAATGCAATTTTTACCTTTAATCTTCTCTTGAAAATCGAGTCTCGTAAGTGGGACTCCGATTTTTTCTGTATCCACTAGAAATACCTGAAACACCCCAAAAATATCGAATTCGGGACACCCTGTACTTGTTGATCGTGAAATCAAATCTCGTTTATTGTAATCTTCATATTGAATTATATAACTTTAGAAAGAGGGAGGATGAAAAATACGTAAATCAGCAGTCAGTTACATCAGGGTTACCATCAGGTAATCAGCAGGCAGGTGTGCCTGATCTTAACGGTAACAAGTAAAAGATGATAGGATTAAGTGTTTCTTTTATCTTACATGAGCTTTAAACTTTTCGCAGTCACATAGAATTAGTTTTATCTCATTAAGTAATGGTCTTATCCAAATAGAATAAATTATTCTGGGGGAATAGTATTCCTTAACTTGGAAAAAAAAGTTCCCATTAACCCAAAATATTAAGAGAGTTTAAAGCGCATTTGAAAACACTTTTTTTCCAGATTTATCAAGGCAGATATTTGATAAAAAAAACTGGTTGCCCTAAATTTTATCAACTGGTGTTATCAAGAAAGATTTTGCTGAATCGGAATGAGTAGTTTTGCAAGGTTAAGGGGATGGGGATGTTTTTGAAATATTTCTTTTGAGATAGTTATTTTTAGAATGTGGGTTTTTCGAAAACTACGTTTTTCAGCAAACAAGTTGCACCTTTTGCAAATCGCTTAGATCAAGGGTGTTCGTAAAAATTAAAGGCAGTGTTAACTGAATGCGTATTTGAGAAAAAAAAATAACAATTATAATAGGTAACAAATTATTGATTCATTATAATATTTGACAGGGTGTCGTGTGATCATCAAATTAATAAGACTACTGATGACACCCTGTATACCTATTTATCTATTTTATAACAACTTTAAAAGATCAAATTTAAACACTTATGAAGTTAATTGTTAATTTACTCATTAATTTCTTAATATTGACCTCACCTCCAAGTGATAATTAATGTGGTTACTTTTAAACACTGTAAAAACATTTTGGAAATGTCATATGTTTTGTCAGTGGACTGGAAAAAACACTTTCGTAATTAAAAAGTGCTATTAAATACTACTTTGTTATAGAATTGCATTACTTTAAGCACAGTATTGTATTTTATTGAAGAACCACAGAACGGGTTTTCTTTGGTTGGAATGAATTGGGGTGTAGATTATTTTATTTTTTTATTTTATAACATTTTTTAATTGTTAATATTGTTGTTATTTTATAGGTTCTCAGGGGTAAAGATTTCAAAAAATAAAAAAATACTTTTAAGGTCGTCTGATTTGAAAGGACCTTCAAAATATAAATATATATGAAATAACATGTTTTCTAAAAATGATGCCATAAAAGTCAAGAAAAGGAGGGGAAGTAGTTTTTAAATATTAAAAGGATTGGAGTCTGGAGTTAAAAATATTACATTATAAACATAGGGAGTAAAGTGATACTTTTAACCCCAAGCGAAATATTACTATTTTCTGAGTGATTAAAAGGCACTTTAGTCACGTGGTTTATATACTATATATAGTAGAGCGGCATAGGGCATAAAAAAGGGGTCCGACTGCACCAAAGTGATGATGTTTAGGTTCGGTTCGGTTCAGTGTATATTTTTTGAATCTGGGGACTCCTGGCTAGGAAAATATATCTTGGCCTCTCCCCCTCTCGGCCATACTCTCTTCACGCGCCGTTTAAACCTCTTAATATCCATTCTTGACAAGTAGAGTGCAATACATTTACAATATTTGCATATCTCAAAAACTCGCAATGGTACCTTTGCTTCAAACGCCGAGCGGTCCGGGTTCTAATCTTTGCTGAGTACTTGGATGTTTGTGATGCTTTTATTTTGCTATAGCATTACGCCACTGGGCGATTGATCCTGAATTGATAAAAAAGTCCCAGTATAAAAAAGTAGTTTTTAATTTAAATAATTGTAAATCAAAATATATTTTATATAAAAATGGCATCAAATAAATGGCAATTGAATCTGGGGTATAAATAATTAAGTATATTTTTCTCCTCGTTAGGTAGTGGGTAGGACAAAGTTACAAATAATGTCAAACTTGTGAGCTTAGGTCCCCAGCAATTGGCAGAATATATTTCCTGCACTGGCCTGATCAAGAAAAAAAAATATTATTAAAAACCTCATACATCCTCAAAACCATCATCCCTTTACCGTGCCTCTACTTTGTTGAGATATTGTTGCTTCCCATTTGTAATATTGTGGCCACTAGGGTTGGATATGGTCAATAATTGACCAACAGTTAAAGTCGATTTTCACTGTGGATTGATTATCATTTCGGTTGACAACTTTGACAGCTAAATAATCTTTTAACTGTCGAAGTTTTCAACCGAAATTTCAACCAATACACGATGAAAATCATTTTAAGTCTCATCTTTAAAACACCGTAAAAAATCATCCCCATGTTTCCCCCTCTGACAAGCAGCCCGCCATCAAATAGATTAGTTTGACTCAAAGGACATTTGTGCAGTTTGCTGCTTTTATTATTAAACCACCCTTTTTTTGAACAAGATCAGATGCTTAAAGAACCATGTCCAAATTAGGTGGTAAAATGGTCTTTACCCGAATTCGATGTAATTGTAGTGTTATAATTGGTGCCTACTGCCTATAGTGTTGGTCATTCTTAAAATTAATATCCATCGAACCCACAGCCAATATTTCAAATTCTAGTTATAAAAAGTGCACATTGTTTCATTTAGCAATGACTATTGCTATTCATACTATAGTGTAAAGGTAATTTTTCCATATACAGTACAATCCCGATTATCCAAATCGCGATTTTCCGAAATCCGATTTATCCGAAACAAACTTGAAAAATAAAAATCCCGATTAACCGAAAAAATTCGCATTATACGAAACGCGTCTGGGGTTCACCTATACTGCTAGGTGGTTCCCCTCGGGGTTTCACGGCAATACGACGGTCTAAAATGCGAATTGTTTTAGCTAGCCGACAGAGTGTTACAAATGTTATTGTCGATCTAATGATATACGCATCCTAAACTCCTATGTTCCAAAAAAAAAAAATCGGATTAACCGAAATTTCGATTATCCGAAATCACTTTGGTCCACATTATTTCGGATAATCGGGACTGTGTACTGTAATTTGTGCAAGGTTCTTGATGCAATTTGTTATAGACATTAGTTGATGATTTACGTCTGAGTTTACGTTATTATCTTTGCGATCAGCTAGTAGACATAATTTCCAAAAAAATCAAAAAATCAATCTTCATCCTATCAAAAAAGGTATTAGATTAAACAGTTTTGGGATTTTTGCCCTGTGTTATCACAATATTTAAATATGCAAGCGTTTTGGGGAATATGCTTTTGTTTTATAGGAACATAGACGGCGACACTGATGGAATGTTATTACTAAAACTTAACGTCAATCTTTACCTAACCTAAATTCAAAATGTCAGTGCGATACATATAGTTTTATAGCTACATAATTTTTTACGACTTTCGAAGGAAATTATCTCAACAAGATTGCCTTGCCGAGTTGATTTCTGTTTTCGGTAATGAAGCACCACATCAGTCGACAGTTTCTCGTTGGTATGGATCGGAAGTTCGACATGTGACATATCGCGAAATTGAGGCTTCATTGAGAATTTTAAAGACTTCAATTCAAAATATTTTGCATAATGAATTAAGGGTAAGAAAATTAGTTTCCCGCAGAAATAAGCTAGGGTCAATTGCTGCCAGAAAACTCTAGAACGCTTTGAGGCAGGAAACTCGAAAAACGTGTACATCATTGTCAGTGGTGATGAATCGTGGATTTACTCATGTGAACTCGAGAAGAACCGTCAGTCGTCTGTTTGGGTATTCCAAGATGAAGAAAAGCCAACAAAAGATTCAAAAAGATTGTCGCGACATTTATCTGAAAAGCAGGTTATGTAGCAATAATTCCTCTGGAAGATCAAAGGACTGTTACTACCGATTGGTACATTACTATTTGTGTGCCGAAAATCATCGCTGAGCTTCGAAAAATGAACTCCGAAGGACGAATCATATTCCACCAAGCCAATGCAAGTTCGCACAAAAAACCATTGACGTTTTAACCCAAAAAAAACGTCGAATTGTTGGACTCTATTCTCCTGACCTAAGTTCCAGCGATTTCTATACTTTTCCGAAAATTCAGAATGGACTGCGTGGTCGAAGATTTCAGTCGCCAGAGGAAGCAGTCGACACCTTCAAGAATCCAATTTGGACAGTACCAACAAATGAGTGGAATTACAGCTTTGACAACTCGTTTGAGCGCATGCATTAATTATCGTAGAGAATACTTCGATAAACAACAAATTCTTAAAAGTTATCTACTGTTTTATTCCAGCTGTATATGTAAAACTTAAACGACAACCCTCGTACACGTATTGACATACCTATTTGGTGCTTAAACTAACTCATAATGGTATGCTTTTATTTACAGGGGTATAGGAAAGCAAGGCTATCAATGTCAAGGTATGAACTTTGTGTTTAAATGCATGCTTATACCGGGTTAAGCGTTTCCGTCCGCAACATAGGGATTATAAGTATGTGTTGAAAACATTTTAGCTACATAAATAAACATAAACAAGAATGGAAATTACTGAACTGACAAAAACGTAACATTTTCTTCTATCAAAAAACTGTCAAATTAATAGATATAGTATTGGGAGAAAAACACAGTATTCCTTATGTTGGAGGCAAACGCATAACGCGGTATGTGTACAATCTATGTGCCTTAATACTTTCTGGATTATTGTTGCAATTAATATTATTACCACCTATGTGAATAAGTGTACTGTTTGGAAAGTCTAACTAATAGGATGAACGGAGACGTTTACATCGGTGATTACTAAAAATGTTTAAGTCTAACTCTTAAAACCTTATTACATTTTGGTTGGCGTTTTAACTCATTTTTTGTCAATGCCAAAGTTTTTAATAGATCTAATTATATAAATACAAAACTTAAAAATAATCAGAAAAATTAAATATTTGCGTAAGTATATACATAGTGCTCACATTTCAACTACTAGGTGTTGTTTAGGTGCATTTAAAATGATTGTCTATTTGTTTGAGATGGGTATTAATTTTGTTGTGTCTTGTACACTTTAAACCATCTCTTAGAGGTGGTACTAAAATTTAAGCCTATTTGATACGGATTCCTCTAGCTGCATGTACTAAGTCTACATTTTAGGATAGATTTTGCAAACATTATAGCGTTTGTCATGTACTCAGTTGAAATAATAGGAAGTTTTTGGAATACACTTTTGACAGCCGTTAGTAGTGTTTAGCAACCACTACTACTGGTCGCTCTTGTCAGAGTTTTTGAAACACGTTTAAAACTGTCCTTGTTAAATGCAAGAAATATTAAAACCTAACCTTTGTTTTTAGCCTTATTTTACAAAATAAATGTGAAAATTGATGATATTTTATTAGTTTTAATACAAGCCTGACAACAAATCTATTAAATAAACAATAAGTAAATGGATCCATGACGGATCTAATCCCTTCCTAGCGCATTAGCACACTCCAAGTAAATGCTATCAGCTATGAAAAAAGTTTTTTGTTAATATATCAGAAACCAAAGCTCCTATGAAGTGTTTGGTAATAACACAAATTATTGAAAAAAATATATCGTAGTATTTTCCGAAAACTGCATATTAATGCGATGCTCCGTTAAAGTGTTATGTATTTAAAAACATTTTAACTGTCAAAAAACTGTTATTAGCATTTATAGATTTTGACCCAAATCTAATCAACTCGTTACAGTGTCGAACACTATTTTACTTGAAAATTTTATGAAAATCGGTCCAACGGTTAAGGAGCTATCGTGTTACGGACATACACACACTCAAAAAAATTTACAATACCTTCTCTAGCCATTGCTGCACGGGCTAGAAAGGTAAACATTTTATCTTCCACAAGGAAAGGCCTACCTAACTTACGGCAGTAGTAGTGGTTAATTTCCATTATGGAATGATATTTTGATAGAGCGCATACGTTACGCTTACCACTAACACAACGGATTGTCAAATAATCGGTCCAAAACTTCCTAATAATCAAAAATAAGTTTATATATTTGACTTATAAAGAAACCTTTTTTTTTTTTATTGTAAGTTCATAGGCCTAAATTTATACCCTGGTCTGTTGCACTAGTTTTTGATCTATCGGTCTTTCTCTTATCGTATACTACATACAACTAAACAAAATGCAGAGATAGTTAGTACTTACAATGAGCAACTGGCATGAGATCTTGACAACGTGCGCCAACCTATTTTAAACTTGCCAAACAGTACCACCAACTTTAGTCTTTCAAATAGAATCTAAAAAAAATTGATTGTTTGTTTTTATTCTGCAGCCGATTTTAATAATTGTGCTTATTTGTGGTTTAGGGTGGTTACGGACCTAATCATGGCATGTTGGTCTGTGGTCAGTAAAACTAGTATGTAAAAACTTTCTAAATTGATGATGCATTTGGATTTTTCTGTGAACTTTTGAGGTTCAATATCTTCTAATAGCCAAGGCAATTTTCTAAGAAGTGTGCATATAGAAACTGTTTATTCGCGTACAATAACGGGCCAAACAAAACCGCTTTGGACCGAAACCGCGCCACTTCGGTACCGTGGTCGGGTAAGGTTAGGTTCGATAGTTAAGCAGGAATCGATAAGTCGTGGTTTTGTTCTGGCGTTGTTTTTGTCTTCAGACGCGGTTTCGTTCGGGCGCGGTCTGGTTCAGGCGCGGTTGAAAATTAGCCTGAACGGCACTTTGTATTACATATTTTTAAATAATATTTTTTTCCGCAAAAAAGTCTGATGATCTCTAAAAATAACTCCAATTTAGGGCATGGATAAGAGAACATTCACCGATTGGATTTGACCAAAGTAAAAGTGGCAAATCAAAAATGGCCGCCGTCCCGGGCTTTTTAGCCATTGACATTTCGTTCTCTGGTTTAGAAATCTCAACCCCTGTTTTTGTAAAAAAATTTTTGCCAGTTTTTTAAATTAAATTTGGTATAAAATGTAATTGCTTAAAACTGTTCAGGGTCTAAAACATTATTTTTTCCATTAGCATTAGAGTAAGAAGAGTCCTAGAATTTTTTTATTATTCAACAAAAATAACAACTGACAGTCTCCGCCATTTTGACAAGGCCCCGATAAAATCAAAATATAAGTAAGTTTAGTTAGGCTGCCTATCAGTGCTAAACTATTTTTACCACGATTTTTCAATGGTAATGCCAAACGCATGGTGTACCCTCTCTTTCGGTTTTGTTTGGTTGTGAAATCCAATCTCTAGCTGTTCTAATATCTCTGATTTGGGAACACAAAGGCAGTGTTAACCATGAACTTGATCTAGTTTGTGCCTAAAATTATTATTTTTTGAGAAAATTAGTTAAAACTTAGTAATATTCTCGTTTTGTTTTTCACATAATTTGGAAATACAAAGGAAGAGGATGGGTAACTTTAGGGTTCGAATCTCAGCAAATGTACTCTCTAGAGATCTAATAGAGTTTTCTGGTACTTCAAGTAAAATACTTTAAAGTGTACTTACAAGTACTTTAAGTACTTTACTTAATTACAATCCAGGACTTGTACTTAAAGTATTTTTAAAATGTAAATTATTTTGTCAAGTAAAGAACTTGAAGTACACCAAAATGTACTTTAAGTACACTATAATGTACTTTAAGTCCAGGACTAACTACTCTAAGTACAGTACTAAGTACTTTTATATATACTTGATAATTGAAATACATTTAAAAAGAAAATGTACTTAATGCTTCAAGTACTTTTACAAATCTTAATGTACTTTGTACTTGCACTTCAAGTACTTTAACAATGTACTTGTGACAGCTCTGCCAGGCAACTCAGTTATACATCAATAATTTATATGTTGTTCATCGGTTTATGTTATTACACATTTTCTCAAAAAATAAAAGTTTCACCGCGCATCCATATATACCGGGGATGAGGTTTGATTGTCACCTCTCGCTTTCCGTGATGTCATGTAGATGACAAAATAGCGGCATTGGCATTCAGCTAATGTTAAATGATGTTTCCGCAATCGGCAATAAGTGTCCAAGAAATTAACGTATCTAGCTGACATTTTGCACAAATGTACTCTTAAGTACTGGGTAATAAAAACTTATGCGGTGCCCCATTTTAAACAACGCTTCAAGTCATTACTCTAAAACTAGACAATAGATTTTGAAGAGTTATAGGGCAAAAGCTTGCCCGGAATCTAATAAAAAATTTATTTGATCCACCATTTAGGATTTAAAAATGTTTGCATATTTTTCGAAAAATCCTCAAAACTCAAAAACGAAATACAAATAATAAAAATTGACTATTATAACGGTTATAGAGCAAACGCTTTGTCCTACAATTGCTTAAAATCTGGTTTAAATCGATTGGCTAGTTTTAAAGTAATGACTTGAAACATTGTTGAAAATGGGGCCCCGCATGAGTTCAGAAAGTCCCAAAATGAGGTACTTGCACTTTTCTGATCTGGGCCAATTTCTCCAAGCTTTTTTAACATACTCAAGCGTACAGTTGTGGAAAACTTCAGGTTGATACGTGAATTCCTTGGACACATATCGCGGACGCCAGCCGTGGTTCGTGCCGCAGACGGGGTGCAGTGGTACATTATAAACACCAGTATACAAGTTACTCTCTTTAAAACTTGTTGCGTCCTAGAACTCCTAGAGCATGGTACACTAGTAAAAATATATTAACAACATATTTTAACACCTCGCCTGCGGCACGAGCCTTCGTTGGCGGAAGCATAATTTAACATTAGCTACATGCCCATTTCCCTATTCTGTCATCTACATGACGTAATGCGCGGCGAAAGCGCGTTTTGGCCCGCATTGATGACATACCGTGCTTGCATCATGGTAGTTTCTAAGTTAGAGGCCATTAAATAAAAAAATTAGACAAAATTCAAGATGACGGCCAATTGTTTAGCCTCATAACTCGGAAACTGTCAGGCTAACAAAAAATACGTAAAACTATTGTAGTCGAAAACGCGATATCTTTCACATGAAGTGAGGCGAATTTGGCGTTGCAAATTGGCTGGTGGGTAGGCCGCTTAAGATGTTAGTATATACTGGTGTTGTAGATGTCCGAACCTAAAGAATGCACTTAAAATCTGACTGCTTCATTTCAATTTTGCTAATCTGTATATTCTTTTTATTTTGCAGCAAAACAAAAAATTGCACTGGCATGGCTGATCTTTAGCTTTTTATTTGTAAGTTTTTTTATTATTTCTTTATCTGTTTTATATGTTCAAAAGTAAAAACCATATAGTCAAGAAAACTAATAAAAAGATTTATCCATGCGCTCAAAATACATGGGAAAATTGACTTCACCCGCATTTGACGTCATTTTAGTTAATATAGTTTTAGTCATTATTAAATAAATTGAGATCTTTTGGGAAGTTTTCTATTTAGTTTGTTAAAAATGTTACTTTAGTATAGCTAAGCTTAAAGTAGAATAGAAAAACATCCATTGGCAAAAGTGGGGCAACTATGTATATCACTACTAAAAATTTTCGAATGATATACAAAATATTTAAAAAAATATAATTTGTTCAAGTTTTTATTTAAAATTATTTAAAACTAGGTCGGGCTTCCATCAAATATGCATCCGACATTGTTAAATTACCTTAATAAATTTTTGGTTATGGTGACTACACCGCACTTAAACTAAAGAGGCATAACTCAAAAATGTTAAAAATTTATTTATGCACATAAATGCTTTAAAATCTGCGTTTTTATTTACTGCCCTGGTTCACAATTTTTTGGGCTAATAATAGAAAAGTTTGGTTTAAAAGCTATGTTCATTTATGAGCTATAAAAAGAGGTTTTAAGCATTTTCGGTTATGGTGGCCCCTCTTAAAACTAAAGAGCCAAAACTCAGAAATGTTAAAAATGAGTTTATGCAGAAAAATGTTTTAAAAACCTGCGTTTTTACTAAAGATTACAAAAGTTGCCCTTGTTCACAACGTTTGTGGCTAATTATAGAAATGTTTTTTTTAAAAGCTATGGTTATTTAGGAGCTATGAAAGACAAGTTTTAAGCATTTTTCTTGCGATGTGGTCACCATAATTAAAAATTTACTAAGAGGATTTAACAATGTCGGATACACATTAAAAAAAAAATTGATTTGTGCCCTTTTTAGTTTCAAGGGTGCGAGATGTATACTTTTTTAAACTAGGTATGATAAAACCAAAAACTTGACATTTTATATAGAAATTTGAGGTTAGAATTTCGTTCGTCACAATGCTTTATTTACTGTAATAGACTATAAAGCTGGGAGGCCGTCTCAGAAGAGACGCGATCTCATTGAAATCCAGAAATTGAATTGACTGTAATAGACTAATTTTTTTACGACAAATGTTAATATATGGTTTATCAAACTTCTTATTTTTATAAAAACTTGCTTGTTTAAAGAGAGTTTTATTTACTTTAATAAATGTTTATTTATTTTTATAGTGTGTACCTTGGTTATCCACAAAAGATGCCACCGTTTAGTGCTAACAAAATGTCCAGGGATGCAAGAGGAGGTATGTATCCAAACAAACCAAAATAAAGTGATATATGTATAAACCTTGATAATCCAAATTTGTCCTTGCTTTTGGCAATGTGTCCTAAAAACGAACTAACATTCACAATTATTGTCCTAATTTGTACTAGGTGAGTTTACTGATTAACAATTTATTCAGATCTAAATTTTATATTTTTCTCGATTCTTCGCTTTTGTTTACAAAATTAATTTGTTAATTGATAAGACTAATCTTCCTTAAGTGTGCTGCTATAAATATTGGATCTACAGCAAAAAGATTAATTGAAGCTCTTAAAACTGCGGAAACAGACTACTTGCTAAGTATATGTTTAGAAAATCTAATTTTTGCCAAACATTTAGCAGCAAAACTACAATTAGATAACATATTTGTAACATATTGACATTTCCTGGGTGAAAATTGACGAAATCCCTGAATTTGAGAACAGCGTAAATACCAGGAACTGACAAAATTTGCTTTTACAAGTTTGACTGCTCTATATTCTGCCCTCTCTGGTACAATTCTTCGCCACCTCCTTGTTCCCATATTCTTGAAGTCATCTTCGACGTCGTCTGTGCACCTTTTTCGTGACCTCCCATTTACTCTTCTTCCTGAAGGTATACATTATTTTTCTTGTTGTCCTTGTCTCATCCATTCTCTGAAGTTGTCCCAACCACGCTAATCTTCTACTTTTGATGATGATTTCCGCCATCAATAACTATATTCTGTTTGCACTGGCCCCAAGATCTTACGAATGATTTTTCTTTTAAATATTTTTAGTTGTTCTTCGTTCACTTTTGTGAGTGTCTATGATTCGCAGCTATATGTCATCACCGGCCTAATTATTGTCGTGTAGATTTTTTGTTTAAGAGATCTCTTTGCTTCTGTTGATTATTCTCTGGTTTATTTCCTTTGTAATAGAGTTTTGCTTTGTGTTTGCTCCCAAGTATGTAAACTTTTCCACTTGCTTGAAAGTAGAACCAAGTACCTGAAAATTATGAGCATATTCTTGTTGTTTTTTAAGAAGTTAGTGTATTTAGTTTTTGGCTCATTTATTTTCAGTCCTTTTTTTTTGGATTCTATATCACGCACTGTTACAGTTTCGGTCAAAGATCTTTCGTCTCTACTATGAACACCAATGTCATCCGCGTAGCCAGCTATTTGTGTTGATTGGGTCCCAATATATCCGCTCATCCTAACAAGCTTCAAGGACCAGATTAAACAGTAATGAAGATAACGTCTTACCTTGCCTTACTCCTGAAGGGATACAAAATGGAACCCTGAATAGAAGCGTTGAGAAGCTTAATGCAGTTTGAGGGAATTTCCAAAGTAGCTAAATTCTGAATTATTGTCTCCCGATTTACGCTGTCAAAAGCCTGTTTAAAATCTACATAAATACGAAATATATTTAGGTTGTGATCATATATTTGATCTGAGGTAGATCTGTTAGAGCGGCATCAGCATTGGTATTCTCCTATAGCCAGCTCAGAATACTCCAATAGTTTGTTGTATAAAGCTACTGACAATATCTTGTCAACTACGTTTAGCAGTGTTATGCCTCGGTAGTTTTGGCAGTTTAGATGTTCACCTTTTTTGTAAATTGGCTGTATAATACTTGTTGTGTGCATTCTTCAGGAATTTTCTCTTGTGACCACATTTCTGTTAGCTCAGCAAAGTATGTTGTCAATTACAGGAGCTTTTGGATTTTTCAGACATTAAGCTGCAATAACCTCTTCGTAACTTGGTGCTGCCTTTTAGCACACTATAGGCTCTACACTATCGTTACTGTTCACTGTCAGCAAATCTTTGAATATTGGAGTCAGAATTTGCTTATTAAAACGTTCTTACATTCTCTATGTCGGTAGCCCATCTTTTAGATATTAAAACGTGATCTATTTGGTTTCTGCACTACCAGGGATCTTTCAGGTGCCTTTATGAATATTATTCCTTGTGTAACATGTGCTTATGACCCTTAAGTTATTTAAGGTTGCAAACTGTACTCTTTGTGCCTGTTGTTGTTTCCAATGACTTTCCTAAATGCCTCCTTCCTGCCTAACTTGGTATTAAAGTCGCCAAGCTTTATGTGAGCGTCATGATTCGATGTTTGGTCGCATGCATGTATTATAATGACCGCCGTAAGAGATATCCACTTTCTTTTAATCTGCCCCCTCTCTCGGTGCATATATGGTACTGGCCAAACGTGGAGAAATCTCCTATTGTAAATAAATCTAATCCCGTACCAACTATCAAGGAACAAGTAGTGCAGTTGAAAACTTCAATCTAGTTCTCAGAAGTTCATGTGTTTTGCCAATTTTCGATACAAAATCATTTAGTGCCTTTTTGTCATGCTTAAAAAAAACTAAAAAGTGTTTTTGATTTTATCAAAATTCGCTAAAACACGTGACCCGAGAACTGGATTGATGTGTTCAAATGTACCACTTGTCCTTTGATAATTGGTACAGGATCGGATTTATATACAATTTTGTATATTAGCCGGTATTGTACATTTAGAAAAGTTAAATTGTGAAACTTTCCTTTAAGTCGTAGTGCACACATTTTTGGTCCAATAGGTGTGAAACTCAGTAAGCTGTTTCTGAATTTTTTGGATACTATATCTCCAAATCGAAAAAGTCATATACTTGTCCATTTTCTTAGCAAGGTTTTGTCTCCGTTAAGTCAGTCTGGCTGCTTCTTCACATATTAATTTTTTTACGGGGTAAAGTTTTCAGCCCTACGCCCAACCTTCTTTAGTTGCCTTGTACGACTGGCAGGGGATACCATGGAAAGTTTCTTGATTTATCGCGTCGCGTTGCCCACACGGTTTACAGAAAGAAGATTCAGTATTAATAGCTTTGTGTTGACACTATCGTGTCACATAAAAAGGCGAAACACGGTCTAAACAAAGCTAAAGATATTTTTAGGTTTAAGATAATACCACGACCTACATAGGAACATAGCCACATACAAAAAAAGGACGGAAACAAAATTGAAAAACAGCAGAAATCGAAAAAACAAGAAAAAACTGAAATGAAAAATATTGTCAAGCAGGGCAAACAATTTATTAAAAAGAACTTAACTGAAAAAAAAAACTGAAAAAAAAAACTAATTGCAGGTTGCCCAAAAATCCCTTACGAAGCTTGAAAAAAAATAATACGAAAAAAAATTATAATTTTTTAGCTATTTCATTATATCTTTAATTTGTTCAAATACCTAATAACAAAAATACAAATAATTTCATGTTTTTTTGTGAAAATCCTAAAACGTCCTAACCTTTTAATGACAAAATATCCCAACTTTCTTAAGTTATCTTGAGGTATGAGGCCCTTTATGCTCAGCAAATGGAAGAAACGTGACCCTTAGATAAGCTCACCAATTTTAGTGATGTTTTTGCCCAGTTGTTTCACCTAGGAACGTAAACTATTAGCGTTATCATTATTTTTAAAAATATATTTTTAATAAACACATAATTCTACAATAACATTACAAATTATCCAAGTCGATGTCTGGTATGTCTATTGCCAAATCAGCTGGAATTGGGGAAGTACCAGTTCTGTGCTCTTCTTCAGCGGCAGGTTTACCTTATAACACAAATAAAAAAAAATATTTTTTGTTCAATGTGATTAGCGGTTGGTGTAAATGGCTATTTCCAACTTGACTTGACTGACCTAGATTTTTAAAATATCAGCGTATTGTATCGGTTTATAATTTTTTTTTATTAAAAAATGTTAAAAAAAGGGTTTTAAAAGTCTTAGTTTACAAATTTTCAAAGTAATGCATTACTTGTAAGGGTAGGACTGACCTATGTATACAAATGCTGGATCGTTTTACAAACTACTACTTCTAAAGCCATTTTAACTTAATAATTGATGACGTAAGTGGCTTGGACTTGTATGAAAAAATCTTTACTCCTTACCTTCCTCATATTGTTTCTGTAAGTACTCAATAATGTCCAATAACGAATCTTCGGAGTCTTTTACCATCAAGGGGACTGGTTCTGGTGGTAGAAGGTCAGTTTTATATTCGGTAATTTCTCGGGCTCTCCAAATGGGCACTTATAAATTAAAATTTAAAGTAGGTATGCTATTATTAACGATCAAAAATTTTATAATTACCAAATATTTAGTATTTTTAACCCTCTTAACCGAACTTAAATGACCTTCAAAATTTAGTAATATCTATAGTTTTTGCAATAAGGACTTATTGCAATAAAGCCAGGCAGTAGTTGTGCCGGGCACTATTCTGACAGTTTCGCATTATTGGAACAGCTGTCCTCGTTTAAAATTAGACCTTTGTGCATTTTAAGAGCCGGAATTAATAGTGCCGCCATTATTAATGGAAAATAAACGACTGGATTTATAAAGTCGACTTTGGTATGTCAATATCAATTGAAAACTGTCAGAATAGTGCCCGGCACTAATATTGCCTGGCTTTATTGCAATAAGTCCCTAAGATCTATAGTGATGCAGCCTTTATTAAAGCTCTGAGTGACTGAAAAGACGGCATAAATAACTATTAATGTGAAGTTTTCGACAACCTACGATATACTTCGTTACAGCTGACATCTACTGCTAGTTTAGCTATTATTAGAAGTACTACAAGTAGCATGTCCAGGGATATACATATTTTTAAAATGATGCAATTGTTCTTACCTATTCCAATGGGGTTGCCCTGCTCCTCTAAAGGTTTTTGATCTTCTTCTAATTTTAACTCTTCCGCACCGACATAGTCGAATGCAGGATCCCGAATGTTGACGTAGAAACCATGTTGCATATATTTTGCGTCAAACGTGAAGCAACCCTTGCCTTTGGGCAGATTTTTTTCGAAGGAACCATGATACCTAAATGTTTTTACTTTAGTTTAAGCATTCATTAATTAAAATTACTTTTATTTTAAAATGTTTGTGATATTTCTGGGAAAGAGTTTCCTAGCGTAAGCCCCTATTCAGTAATGCCCGGTATGTCCGCAACTCGGACCAATACGCGTTCTTGCCACGCAGCACGTCATGTTGATCACAAAATAGCGAAATCGGCATGCAGCTTACTTTACTGCTGCTTTGACGATCCGCGATGACTGTCCAACGATTAATTATATTAACTTAAAATTTCCAAGTCAAGTCATTAATTTAAAATAAGCCAATTGATTTAAACCAAATTTTGAAAATTCGAGACAGAATTTTTGCTTGATAACTGTCTGATCTAGTGTGAATTTTGGGATATATTCATATTCAATAATAGTTCAGGCCCTACCGGTTCAGTTATTGCGTTTAATGAGAGAAGCAACACATTTGGTATTGCTAGACATTATGTATTTTTGAAAAATGATCTCTTGAGGATTTTTTGACAACTTAACAGATTTCAGTGGCGGATCTAGGCGTGGGCAGAGAGGGCACCTGCCCACGACGTTTTTTATCCCAGATCATCCACTGCAGTTTTCGAGTTATTAGCAAAAAGTTGACAAAAAGCACGTTTAAGGGAGGGTAACCATCTCCTTCAGGTGGTGGGTCCCCTTCGTAAAATGTCTATCCATACCAAGTGTGTTGTTTCTCTTATTAAACGCAGTATATCGCCCAAATCTCACATGTAGGGCATATATTATGTATAAAAGTATAAAAAATTCATTTATGCGAGTTATGTCACTTCGGGACTCTTTTTAGATATAACGATTTGAGTTAAACTGCCTGTTTTTTGTGTTAGCATTTTTTACCAGTGTTTGAATATTTTGCCCTTAAACTTAGAAGAGGCATTTTTTAAAGATAACAGCAGTTCTGGAAATTAAAAAAATTAAAGGGCAAAAGCTCAAGAGGTGAGACTCGAGCGGCAAATTTGAACTTTAACTACCCCAAAATACACAGACTCGAACATACTAAAATAAGAGTAAAAAATCATATTGAAAAAAAATACAAGTTAATATCTTAGTTTGTTAGAACAGTATAAAATTACGAACCTGTAGAATGAATAATTGAGAATTCCTGGTCCTTCCATTCGTCCATTTTTCCAGGTTCCGTAATGGGTGACTTTACAAGTTTTATAAGTGTAGGTGCCTAACCCGTGTCTGTACCCCTTCCACCAGCAACCTTCATAGGTGTCTTCGTTAATGTAGTAGTAGACTCCTTGACCTGTTTAAATTTTAATTAGACCTAGTTTTAAATTAGTAAGCGATAAATCAGTGGAAACTAGCAATCACACTGTGCTTATTTGCAAGAGGTAGAGATCCCGGATACATTTGTGTTTCCTCATATCTGGGCAAGTCATATTGCCCTCTCTTTTTGGAAAATCCAGTTTTACATTTTTGGATTTTGGGAGATATATAGACATAACGATCTATGTCTGTAGTGCTTCCCTGGACATTTTCTGACGTTTTATAATTTTAGATACTTTAATAGATTTGGCGTTTTTAATATTTTTGATTAAGAACTAACCATAGAAATAGATGCAACACCTTTAGGTCAAGCTCTTAAAACAATTTTTGACATTTAATCAGCGCCATCTATCGCGTAACACGGAGTTGAACTGTTTTAGGCGCTCTGCGTGTTGCATAATATTCTTAGTTTTTTGCATACAAAACTTTGGCAAAAATTTTGAGAATTCAGTTTCTCCTTACTATATTGGTTTACTGTGGAAGTTGCGGCGAAGTGATAACTTCAAATGTTGACAGCAAATTATTAATATGTAGTAAATTTTCTAACAACTGCCAAAGAGAGTTGCGCACCTCTGGTGTAAAGCAACTGTCAAAATGTATTTAGAGATTCTAGTATGAGGTATGTCATATTTTTGTCTAAAGAGCAGGTGCGCCATTTCACATTTCTATTGAGGGGTGGGCATACCTAATTTCAAACAAAAAAAAACTACTTTATTGCCAAAAAAACTCAAATAAACATAAAAAAAAAACAATTCTTTGGTAAAACACACCTTAAAATAAATGGATCCATGGCGGATCTGATACCTTCCTAGCCCATTAGCACACTCCAAGAAAACTTCATGCTATATCAACGTTGAAAACAGTTTTTTGTAAATAACTCCGAAACGTAAGCTCCTACAAAGTTTTTGGTTATAAAACAAATTTTTGATAAAAATGTGCTTTACTATATTCCAAAAACTGCATATTGATGCGACGCTCCGTTAAAAAGTTAACATTTTTTAAATGTTTTGACCAAAATCTAATCAGCTCGTCTCAGTATCGAACAATATCTTACCTGAAAATTTCATGAAAATCGGTTCAGCAGTTTAGGAGCTATCGTGTTGCAGACAGATATATACACACACACACACAGACCGACATCGCGACAATATTCAAAATAGACCCAAATAACACATTTTCGGCGTTATCTCAAAAAAAAAAAATTTCGTCGAAACTAATACCTTCTTTAGCCATTGCTACGATGGCTAGGAAGGTAAAAAAGCAAAGAAGCTTAGAACTAAACACTAAATTAATGGTTTAGTAGGTCACGGAGATGACTTATTGCTGCAAATTTGTCAACTAGTTTGTCTGGATCAAACTTCATGTTTGGTTCAGATGCTATCCGCATTAATGAACAATGTCTTTCGTGTTTCGTAGTTGTGGGTAGATAGTCTTACCTACACCTTTTAATACTGAGGAGAACCTCTCACCACTAGCCGTGTTCATTGGAAGTGTATAGATTGCTTTTTGTAAAAGAGAAATTTTGGTTTTTGTTTGCGAATACTCAGGAGTAGGGAGGAGCAATTTAGTTATTTATTTACCTTAAAGAATTTCTCTTGTTTCGTGTTTTAAATCACCTCCAAATATTTTAGTTTACCGTGTTTTAAATCTTTCCTCCATTCGCCGACATATTTGGATCCATCTGGGTATATAAATGTACCCTTGCCATGCTTAAGTCCTTTTCTCCACATTCCGTTGTACCTGGCACCATTTTTTAAACAGTATATCCCTAAAATTATTCGGAAAGTTAGTGGTCGCTGAAGCCATAGGTAAAGATTGCCGTTTGTTCTTATCTACCCAAGCCTTTTTGTTAAAGAAAAGCTTGGGGGAAGTACGCTACCCTGGGGCACGCCTGCTTGAATTTCTATTAAATTTGAATATGAATCTTCCTGTTTTACTCTGAAATGTCTATGAGATATGTATATATGTCTCGAAAAATTTAATTTAAAATCTGAATCCAATAAAAGGGAAACTAAGTGGTTACGAGATATAAAAGATTAAAATTTTAGGGGGGATCAGGAAAAGGGTTTTAACATTTTGGAGGAGGGGCTAATATTTTTTTTAATATACCTTTTCCATGTCTTTTTCCATGATAATAATCCCCTTCATAAATGTCTCCGTTCGGTAACAGAGCACTTCCCCAACCATGTCTGTCTAGCTGGTCATCTCTGCCCCCTTCGTATTCTCCATAGGGGTATCTACATATATCGATATAAAAATATTTAAATATTTTTTGCAATATTAGAGTTTTTACTCAAATATAAACTGGGAAATAAGAAAACATACAAAATCTTGGATATTCAGGAAAATACCTAAAACCCTGGAAATGTACCCATGTCAGCTGAAATTTTTTTTATTACTCTTGAAAAGAAAAAGTGTTTAATTTGCAATGCAATATTAAATAAAAAGCCTGGAATTATGTAAATTTTACAAAGTTCAGTACCAGTATGTCAACCCATTTGAGCAAGTGCAGCTCTTTCTCGCTCAGGGTTGGTGCCCCGAGTGCCTTTTGTCTCATCCTTGCGTAGGCCTCACTTTCTGCCACGATGTGCTTTGATGTCTCTTCTTCCTGTTTACAGGCTAGGCAGGTAGAGGCAGTCTCGACTCGTATACGTGCGATGTGCTCCCTCAACGGGATATAGGAAAAACTCAGAAGCAAAACGATAACTGAGTATTAGCTACTTGAATTAAAATGGTGGCTGCCGTTGCACAGGTCTTCTCGATACAAACCATTTTAAGTTAAATCTTAACAAGTTATTAGCGCCACAAATTTAACTTTTTCTTAATTTTTTCATCAATTGGGCACAGTGGGGTAAAAGGACATTGTTGATTTGGATACAAAAGAACTCATTTTAAAACTAGTTTGTTGGTTGCAAACCGAAATGGTTATAGCATGTTTCTCTTCCATGAGCAAGTTTTGACTTGTCAACTCTGTACTTAGGCTCATTCTTAAGTCTTAACAGGATAAACAGTAAAACAGCGGTATCGACATTTTTATAACAAAATATACTACACCGCGACGATTTTTTTTTATGCTGCACACCTTATTCTGAGCAAAGGTGAGGTAATGAACTAATCTGACCTAATCTATCTTAAACTGAGCTCCGATTTTATATCATATCGTGTTAAGGATCCAAAACTAGGCCTAAATTTCGCGTTTGAGTTCGATTGGTAAAAAATCACCCATTCCGAGTACAAGGTGCTTAAAAGGTTTTTACCTTTCTTTTCCTTCTCCCTCCTCTCCTGCCGCTTCTTCTTCTGAACGCTCATCTTCGTCGTCAGACATAATCTTTATCTATTTCTTTTGTTTACTTTGTTCAAGTGACAGTGACATGTATGAAATATTTCAGAAAGTCATCTGTAAGACCTAGTAACCCTGTATGTCGACATATTTGGATATAGGCTCCGGTTCAAAAGAGCGATATTTAAAACGGCGACATTCAAAACAGCGGTCTCATTTGAGCGACATTTGAAAGAGCGACATGTTAAAACAGCGACATATCAAAAGCGCGACAGATTAAAAGAGCGACATATTAAAAAAGCGTCTAAAAAATAGCAACAGTTCGACTACGTAACTTTCCTGACTTTTTTCCCGGGATCCTAGAGGGTGTGAACCGAACCGAACCGTACCAAACCGAACCGAACATATACCTCTCATGGTATAGAATCGGTTTGTTCTTTTGCAAAGAACTTTCCATTTTAACGGTGATTAAAAGTGACTGGCAGTGGCTTAATTTAACGTTTTTTGATGTTTGAGCGAAACTGAAATACCGGGTGTAGCAAGTCATAAGACGCTTTTTTCAAGTGTTGCTTAATATTGATTTTTGAATTGTCGCTCTTTTAAATGTCGCTGTTTTGATATGTCGCTCTTTTGAATGTCGCTGTTTTCAACTGTCGCTGTTTTAATATGTAGCTCTTTTGAATATCGCTGTTTTGATATGTCGCCCTTGGAATGCCGCCGTTTTGAAATGTCGCTTTTTTTAATGTCGCTGTTTTAAATGTCGCCATTTTAAATGTCGCTCTTTTAAACCGGTGCCTTGGATATAATATCCAAATATGCCAACGTACAAGGACCCTAGTAACCTCCAATCCCCACATCCGTGCCATGTGTTTTTCTTCGATGTGTACGAATGGTAGGAATTGAATTTTTTTTAATTATTAATAAATTTTTGATAAATTAATATTTTTGAAACTGTTTCAATAGGCGGAATAGAATTATTTGTAGAACTAATTTTTCTTGCGGTGGAGACCATGCTAGAAAATTATTAAAAATCACGCTTTGGGAAAACTACAAAACTGAATTTGAATGAATGGATGGAGTTTTGTGGGCGGGAAAAATCATTTATTTAAGCTGCCTTGCTGGGCTTGTTGTACCTCACTATCTAGCTTCTCAGCCCTGAAAACCTGCCGTCTGTGCTTAGCAAATGAGCAGATTTTTCTGGCTTGAAACTTTCGGGCTACCTATTATCGTGTGGCTATTATGGCCAATAGCTAGCGTTAAAAAATATCCGAGCCGTCACGTGCCATGCGAAAAGACCTCTATTGCGCAAGCTTCTTGTATGAACCGACCGAGAGACGTTCAGCCGGTCTTTTAACGCGTGAAATTCACCAACTGTGCAGAGCGTGCGACTAGCCATTGGTCGAGACCAGTCATTTTGCACAACATGCGACGACTCAGAGATTATATCGCCAGGGCTAACCACACAACTTCCCAAAAGTGACTATCTTACAGCGGCAAGTCCTGTCGCTAGTGTCATGTCTTTTCTCCCAAGTGTGAGAAAAGACTTCGCCATGGAGGCGCTTACCCCGATGAGAAGTTTGGCTTACCTCCCTGTCTTCCCAGAGCGCCTGAAAGCGCCTGTTCAAGTCACGTCAATGTAAGACAATCCGCGATACTCACCATGGGTTTCGGCTCCACTCAGCTGATGATCCCATTTTAGCTGGTTGGTCAGCCTCCTCGTTTTCAAGAATGACTTAAGTACATCCTTACACTCAAATACTACAAGTGCAGAGCTTACTCTGGCTGATTTAATGGCAGACAGTAGATGTAGATGTCTTTTCCGGACATACGCTTCGGTTTAATTTGTAAAGGTATCTTGTCCCTGTTCATATGAAGAATAGGACAGACCTCCGGTACATCTCTATAAAGTTCTGTGTGGCAAAGTCATATGTTCCAAAAATAGATGCTATCTAATAACTGGTCTAAGACCTACAGTTCATATCATTATTTTTGAGACAACTTTTGACAACTTTTTTTTGTTGGCCTATGCTATTTGTTATGGTAAACAGCTGAAAACTGTCAAAAAGTTATCTCAAAAACTTTTGACAACTTTTTTTTGTTGGCCTATGCTATTTGTTATGGCAAACAGCTGAAAACTGTCAAAAAGTTATCTCAAAAATTATGAAATGAAGTATAGTTATATAACCCTAATTAAACACAGTTAGAATGCGGTTTTAGTTCAGATAATATTATCAATAGTATTTTTCATTTTATCAAATGTAATAAATACACGGAATATTGCCAAGAGACTTAACTTGACTTAAGACTATTCTCATAACTCACGAAAAACCTTTCAAACAGTAGTATTTTAGTTTTTTTAAAGATTATATTTTAATTTAAGTATGATTTTTCAGAAAAGTCAGCCTGGGACAGGATCAGGCTTCAAGATAAACCTACCCCACCGTTTTGTGGTACACAGCTACAAGCGTTTCACATTCTGCGACCATTGTGGTTCTCTCCTGTACGGCCTTACTAGACAAGGTAGGTTGAGTCTATACATCTTTAATAGATATAACGTCCATTATTGAATAATATCAGAGTTGGGCAGATTACTTGAAAAAAGTAGTGGAGTATAACTACTAACTACATCAAAAAGTTGTTAAATTACTAACTACTAGTAGTTAGTAGTTAAAAATATAACTACTTTTTTGATTACAAAATATGTGGTAGCAAATTTAAATGGTCCCTCAATTCACGGCAGTATATAACTTTTATTCTGCATAAAATAATCGTAAAAAGTAGTTAAGTACATGGTTTTAACTAATTTTAGTAATTTAACTACTTTTGAGGAATTTGATTACTGTTAAAAATATTTAACTACTAGTAGTTACATATTTTTGAAGATAATAAAATTTCGCAAAAGTAGTTAAGACTACTAGTAGTTAAATATTTTTAAAAGTAATCAAACTCCTCAAAAGTGATTAAATTACTAAAAGCAGCTAAATTACTAAATGTAGTTAAAACCAAGTAGTTAACTACTTTTTAAAGTAATTTTTGCGATTATTTTATGCAGAATAAAAATAATCGGAGAAAAAAATCAGAGTAAGTATGTAGTTAACTACTTTTGCTGTTAACTACTGTCCAACTGATGAAATTACGTTAAAAAATCCCACCATTATATTTTACTGGGGAATTTTGTTTCCTCCAAAATAGATCTCACTGGCTTCTAATAGTTCAATGAAGTGGGTTGGTAACATTTTTACCAAGAACTGGTAAAATAAAAGAGAACGGGATTTTTAGCTCACACGTATACTACTATAGTAGTGTGAGCTATGGTGATCGTGTCAAAAACAAGAAAAAAGTTTTCATTGAATGACATGAAATTTTAGTTTATTGAACAAATAGATTTTAATATTTTTTAAAAAAACATTTTTTATCTTCTATGTAGTATGTTAGTTAAACCAGTATTTAGTTGGTGGGTGTGCTTTCGGGCTGTTCGGCCGTCGTCGTTGAAAATTCGTTCTCGACGTTTCGCCATCTCGAGTGGATGGCATCTTCAAAAGATGTTAACTATTTGTCGGCTTCTCGAAGACTGTCTAAAGTACCTACCAAATGCCATTGTATTTGGATTTCTTGTATCAAAAATAATTAACTCGACCTTATATAAAATGTGTGGTCTTACTATATTTTGGAAAAAAGCTACATTTTATCTCCAGATTTAATTTGGTACATTTAGTTTGTTTTTAATTTTAAATATCGTTGAGTTTATTAATTTCTCGGAATAACCATTCTGTTGTAAGTCCTTTTTAATGTTGTTATATTCTGTGGTTAATTATTCATTATTATTACCAATATTTACGGCTCTTAAATACAAACTTCTTATAACTCCTTGTTTTGTTGCAACAGAATGATTAGACTTAAAATTTAGGTACTGTCCCGTGTGTGTAGGTTTCCTATATACAGTGGTTTGAATGTTTTTGTCTAATCGTTTGACAAGGACATCCAAAAAAGGTAAGGCCGAATCTTTTTCAATTTCCATGGTGCACTTGATTGTTGGTCGAATACCGTTTAAATGGTGTAGAAAATTTTGTAATTCGTCATCATTTTCCGGCCATATAATAAATGTGTCATCCATGTATCTTAGCCATAGTTTTGGTTTGACTCTTGCTGTGTTGATCGCATGGTCCTCGAACCACTCCATGTAGATGTTTGCTACCACTGGCGAAAGAGATGAACCCATTGGGAGTCCATCATTTTGCGCGTAAAACTTATCTTTCACTTGAAAGTAAGAGTTACGGAGACAGAGCTCCAAAAGATCCATCACCCCCTCCACCGATAGCGTTGTTCTCTCATGAAGTGTATCATCAGTTTGTAATTTGTTTTTGATGATACTGAGTGACTCATTTATTGGCACGTTGGTGTAGAGACTTTCTACATCAAAACTTACAAATCTATCGCCGGGATCTAATTCGATACCTTTTAAAACCTCGACAAAATGTTCCGAGTTTTTGACAAAAGATTCGGACTTACCCTGTAGTGGTTGAATTATGTCCCACAAAAACCTCGACAAAGTGCTGGTCGGTGAGTCCCTCGAGCTGGTAATTGGTCGCAGTGGTATATCCTTTTTATGGATCTTTGATAATCCATAAAAATGTGGTGCCTTACTGTGGTGTGGAGTCAGGCGGGATCTAACAGCGTCCGGGATATTTTCAGCATACTTCTTCAAAGTCCTGTAGATGCGTCCGTCTATGGTGGTGGTTGGATCTTTGGGTAGTTGCTTGTAGTCTCCTTTCTCCAGAACTTCTTGGATCTTTTTGTCGTAAGTCTCGACATCCATGATCACCGTCGCGTTTCCTTTGTCGGCCGGTAGAATCTTGATTGATTTGTCAACCTGCAGGTTCTTGATTGCCCGTTGTTCTTGACTGGTGATGTTTGTCTTTTGTTGCTTCTTTCTGTCCAACGTTGTTCTTACTTTATGGTACAAAATTTTCTACACCATTTAAACGGTATTCGACCAACAATCAAGTGCACCATGGAAATTGAAAAAGATTCGGCCTTACCTTTTTTGGATGTTCTTGTCAAACGATTAGACAGAAACATTCAAACCACTGTATATAGGAAACCTACACACACGGGACAGTACTTAAATTTTAAGTCTAATCAGTCTGTTGCAACAAAACAAGGAGTTATAAGAAGTTTGTATTTAAGAGCCGTAAATATATAATATAATGAAGAATTAACCACAGAAATTAACAACATTAAAAAGGACTTACAACAGAATGGTTATTCCGAGAAATTAATAAACTCAACGATATTTAAAATTAAAAACAAACTAAATGTACCAAATTCTCAAAATAATAATCCGTTAGGTGTTATTAACATTCCATATGTTCAAGGGATTTCAGAAAACATAAGACGAATAGCTAAACACTATAATATAAAAACAATATTTTCTTCGGGAAGTACGATAAGAAGTTTTGTAACTAAAACAAAACCAGATAATCCCTCAAATAATAAGGAATGTATTTACCAAATCCCGTGTGAGTGTGGTAAATCATATGTAGGTGAATCGAAACGCCCTCTTCAGGTTAGAGTAAATGAACATCTAAAAAGTACCCAATTAGGGGATATTGAAAAATCCGGTTTAGCAGATCATGCATGGTCAAATGATCACAGGATTCAGTGGTCAGAAGCTAAAGTTTTACATAAGGAGGCGCATTGGCGAAAACGAAAGTTTATTGAAGCTGCGTTTATAATGCAGAATAAAGAAGTTTTCAGTCAACCAAGCACGGACATACCAAACATATGGAAACCACTCCTTAAAGAAAACAGGCGTCTTACGATTAAAAAGGGGGCGGGCCGTCACACCTGACTGCACACCAAGTAGTATAAGTAGTAGCCTAGAGACTAGATTGTTTAGTTTACACTTGATAACGGTTAGAGATACTTACTAACCGAAACGTCGTGTTTTAAAATAAATAAAGACAATGGAAGTCCGAAATTTTATTTTTATTTGGGTTCCTCATAATAATACTACATACAAGGCATTATCAATCTTTTAAAATAAAATACTTATAGGTCTGGTCTGTGAAGAGCACTCGCGTTTTGGTAAATAATTAATAATAAGTAAATATTAAACTACGACACCAGAACGACCTGTGGTACACTTGTGATAAACGATAATAAAAATCTTCAATAATAATAACAAAAGTTACAAATTAAACTTAATTTGAATATTTCTGTGTATACTTCTTGTTTATATTTTTCCTATTTATTTAAAAACAGCCCTTGAAACGCCAGTCGAGAAGAATTGGTTTGTCGTATCCGATCTCGGTATGTATGTTATGTCTATATTAAACATAGATAAAATATTTTTGCAGGACTGCAATGTCAAGAATGTTCGCTAAACGTCCATAAGCGATGTCAAAAGAATGTTGCCAACAACTGCGGCATCAACACGAAGCAAATGGCCGAAATTCTGACAGCTATAGGTAACCCCGGGGATTCGAACCCTCGATTAATGCTTGCTGCTCGCTTAAGTGCTATGCTTGGTATGTCATTTTTTTGTTTATTTTTATTAATTTTTTTGCCACAAAATTGTATAGATAATTTTAAACAAAAGACTGATACGACTCAAAAATTTGTTTTTATTTTAAGCAGTATGTATGTTATATCGGGTTGACATTTACTTTTTACAGTAGTCTTATGAAGTCCAATCAAAGGACTGTTATTTTCTTTTGGATATTTATTAAAGAAATACTTTGAAAAACCCAAGGATATAACGTAAAACTTGATAAAAACCAGTTAACAATATATTTTTTCTCGTTTTTTTAATTAACGTGCTTATTTCTTTTGAATTCAATTTTGGAATTATTTTTATTAGTTTAATACATTTAAAAATTTGTCGTGGAAGTTTTGTCTTTTTTGCTGCAGTTCGGCACCTGTGGTTAGATGATTTGATTCTACGGCAAATGGTTGCTTGGCTGCCTGAAAGCTGTAAAAAAATTCTTCGCTCTCTCGAAAGGGTCATGATCGAGCACTCGAAATAGCGCCTGATCTTCTCGAACTTGACTTACTTTTTGCCTGCCAAACACCTGCCAGATTATCTTTGTTTCAAGTGGTTGTTCTTCTATCCGTCTTTTATTTGTAGAAAAAGGAATTATTTTGCTTATGTTAAAATGGGCTACCATTGAAAATGACCAACCATCTTCCAACTTAGTAACAATTTTGGCTTTTAGCTTTTTGTTGTATATACAGGGTGTCCCAGAACTAATGGTTCATAGTTAAACTGTAGATTCCCTGGGTCAAAATATTACGATTTAGCCATACTTACCTTAGTCCAAAAGTTCGTCTAGGGTGTTAAACTTTATTTTTTCAATTCGATTTTCTTTAATAACTTTTTTACTAATTAATATTTTTGCAAAAAATAAACAGCGTGTAAGTTTTTTTGAAATCGGCAAGATGATTTCGTTGAAAATTTTGATGTACGTTGTACAGGGTGTTCCTTGGACCACTAGCAATGCATTAAAATCTGTGCATTTTTTTTGTGCCTCGGTGTATACCAGTCTTTATGTAAAATAATGGTTTACCAATCCTTTTTATGTAAAAAAGTTATACTGTTTTAAAGTCGCTCAGAGCAACGGTTTTTGAAATTTTAGCATTTAAAGATTTTATTGCATATGAGTGATATGCCTAATTTATGTATGATACTTTCTTCAATTCATTCTACTAAATATTATTTTTGCAAAAACTAACCAGCATGTGGGTTTTTCTGATGTACAATGTACAGGGTGTTCTTTGGACCACTACCATTGTATTAAAATTATCAGTGTATTTTTTGTGTCTCCGTGTATACTTAAGCAGGTTTTTAAACAGAATATTATTTTAATTATTAAATAATTATTAATAACAAAAATAAATTAAATCAAATTATAAAAATTATACATATTTTATTGCAACAACAAATTTTTAGAGAGAAAATCAAAAATGGCCACCGTTAACTTGAATACATTTGTTTATTCACTTATTATACGAATATCTGATTTTAAAATAAAGATCTGCATTTCTGAATGCCTCTCCAGCATTTTGATTTTTTTTTAAATAGTTCTTCTCGGGTATTTTTCTAGCCTACAATAATAAACAATTTTAAGTTTGATTTACTATTTGTCAATTTTAAAATTTTAACTTAGTTGCTGAGACAGCCATGCTTAAGAAATTTTATATTTTTTTAAATAAATAATAAAATATTAGTTTTATTGATAATTAAAAAAAAATTCAAAACAATAAAAAAATACTTGCATTAATAAAGTATACGCACTTACCATTTTAAAAAAAACTAATACGAAGAGGTTTTTGTTCCTCATTAAAAACAAAGCCCTACACAACTGCAATAACGAACAATGATAACACACTTATGATAATTCAAGAACCACCCTGTATATTTTTTAACTTAATATTTCTTAAGAAAACATTTAATCAATTTAATCAAACATCTTTTATGCATACAATAAAGATTTCTAATTTAAATATCTTGATAACCGTTGCTCTAAGCGACATCTAATCGCTATAACCTTTTTACTTAAATAAAATTAAAAAATTAATGTTTTTAATAGAATCTTGTATACACCGAGGAACAAAAAAGTTTTTTAATATAACGGTACCTACCCACAGAACACCCTGTATAATATTTATTTGTTTTTACCATAATTAAGTTGCCCATGCCCAAAAACCACCAAACCCAATCTTTTGTGCAAAATTATTAATTAGTAGAAAGAAGTATCATACATAAATCACATGCAATAAAAACTTTAAATGCAAAAATCTCAAAAACCGTTGCTCTGAGCGACTTTAAAACAGTATAACTTTTTTACATAAAAAGGATGAGAAAACTATTATTTTACATAAAAACTGGTATACACCGAGGCACACGAAAAATACACTGATTTTTATGCAATGGTAGTGGTCCAAGGAACACCCTGTACATTGTACATCAAATTTTTCAACGGAATCGTCTTGCCAATTTCAAAAAAACTTATACGCTGGTTAGTTTTTGCAAAAATATTAATTATTAAAAAAATTATTAAAGAAAATCGAATTGAAAAAATAAAGTTTAACACCCGGTATCTCGGTTAATACGAACTTTTGGACTAAGGTAAGTATGGCTAAATCGTAATATTTTGACCCGAGGAATTTACAGTTTACCCATGTACCATTAGTTCTGGGACACCCTGTATAGACACTTTGGGATTACATATTTATTTAATATTTTGTAACTGACAATGCTATTATATTTTTTTTTAATTTCGTCGATCAAGTGAAGTGAAAATACTAAAGTTTTGATAAAGATGACATGATAGCCTAGAATAGACTGCCCAAATTTTAGAAGAAGTACTTTTAAGAGTCGTGTCGAGCCACAATAGACCCACTAGTGGTCGCAGTGGAAGGGCTGCAGGGCCCACTTATATATGAATCATCATCAATCAAGAGTCGTGTCAGTTTTTTTTAAATCAACTGCTCCTTTGACATGGGTGTTATTTATTTTGTGCAATTTATCTTAAGTATGGATGGAAAGTCCCAGTATAAATATTATGGTTGTTATTATATCGTCAAAATACGCACAAGACGCGATTTATACTGTCGTCACCGACATGTCAAATATTCTTTCATTGAAAGCAAAACCCTTTACGTACCGTTACGGTATAGTGTGAAAAATATATGCAAAATATAAATGGTAGACTGTCTGACTACATATTTTTTTTATTTATTACTATGTCGGTTTAGAACGTTTTTCTACGTTGTTCGACGCCTATTCTCCACCTCCTTCGATCCTGACAATCATCCTCTGTCAGATTCTTTTGACTCATTGATCTTTGGATTGACTGTTGCCATTCTAGTTTAGGACGCCCTCTTTTTCTGCGCCCTATTGGTTGCCATTCTAGGACCTGCTTTGGTAATCTTTCGTCGTTCATCCGTTGTACATGGCCGTACCATATCAGTTGCCTTTTAGTGATGTCATCCGTTATGCTTCCCTTGATACCCATCCTTTCTTTTATGATCTCATTTCTTATGTGATCTATTCTAGATATTCTCATTGATCTTCTTATTGCATCCATTTCGACACTTTCCATTTTTGTTTTGTATTTTTCTGTTACGCGACAAGTCTCTATTCCATACAACAGCGTGCTTTTGACCATTGTTTCATATATGTTAAATTTTACATTCTTTTTTATCTCTCTGCTCCATAAAATACTGTTAAGCCATCCAATAACTTTTTTTGCTTTTACTATTCTTTATTCCAATTCTTTACAGTCTGTTCCTGTCTTATCAAATGTGACACCCAAGTATACATACTCATTGCATGGAGATATTGTTTGTCCATTTTCTAGTACTAACTCACTGGATTCGTTTCCAATACATAAGTACTGTGTCTTGTCCACGTTCACTGTTAGTCCCCACTTTTGGTATTCTTCTGTTAACTTTCTCATCATATACTCCATGTCTTCTTTATTATTAGCTACAATTACCTGGTCGTCAGCAAACTGTAGTGTGTATATGGTAAATCGGTCGTTAAGTTGTATTCCCATGCCGTGCACTTTACGTTTCCAGTTTTTTAGAGCTACTGCGATATATATTTTAAAAAGAGTTGGAGAGATACAACATCCCTGTCTTAAGCCTTTTGTTACCAGGAATTCTTTTAAAAGTCGATTTCCAATTTTAATTTTAGATCTTGACCCTTTGTATAGTTCTTTTATCACTTTTATGTATGTATGATTGATATTAGTTTGCTCTAAAACTGTCCATAATTTTTCTACTGGAACGGTATCATATGCTTTTTGTAGGTCGACAAAGGTAACATGAGTCTCTATATTTCTGGCGCTCCTTTTCTCAATTACTTGTTTAAGACAAAAAACATTATCACTACAAGATCTGCCTGCGCGAAACCCACTTTGCTCTTCTTTTTGTTCATGAAAATCATTCTCTATTAGATCTCTAAGAATCCTACCGTACAATCTACTTAGAGTACTGGTTACTGAAATTCCTCTGTAATTGTTGCAATCCAGCTTGTTTCGTTTTTTATGTATTGAGGATATGAATGCAATTTTCCAATCATTAGGTACTGGATGTCCGTTTATGCATTGATTAATAATATATGTGAGATTTTCGAGTAGTTTCTCTGATCCATATTTGAGCATTTCAGCATATATTCCCCAAGGTCCGCTAGCTTTTCCGGATTTAAGTTTTTTAATATTATTCTTTATCATTTCTTTTTCGATGATTACTTCCTCTCCATGTACTTCTATGTCTCTTCTCGGAGAGGCTGCCAGATATTCGGGTCTCGTCTCCTGCAGCAGTCCCTTGTAGTGTTCTGTCCATTGTTCTGGTTTGATTATCTGGATGTTTACTTTATCTTTTGTTGGGTTTTTTACTGTAGAAATGAATTTCCATACTTCAGAACTCTGCCTACCTCCTACGTGTGTGTTTATGTCGTGACACTTGCGCTCGAACATTTCATTTTTTTCTGTGCGTATCAAATTTCTTAGCTGTCTTCTGGTTTCCCTGTAGATTTCTAGGTCTCTTTGCTCCTTAGTACTGAGCCATTTCAAGTATGTGCGTTTTTTCTCTTTGACCATATCCTGTATTTTGTCCGTCCACCACATCTTCCTGTTATCTCTATTATCTTGGTACCCAACAGCTTCGTTGCTTGCTTCCTTCAAGCTTTTTATTATGTTTGTATATATCTCTTCAAATAGTGATTTGTGTTTATTAATAAGCTACATAAATAAGCTTTAAAAAAATATCATAAATACATTTAATTCGTAGTTAAGTTACGTTAAGAGCTTACCTACTATTTTCTTACAACCTGTAAATGCGTCATGGATCTATTTATTTCAATCTATCCCCACCCGTTTTTTCGGCTTGGGTCCAGCGTATACCAAATTTCATTGAAATCGTGCAAGAAGTTTTTCAGTTATGCGCAATAGTCGTTACAGACAGACTTTTTTTTTTAAATTTTTGACAAGATCACCATAGCTCACACTACTGGTAGTTATAGTATATGTGTGAGCTAAAATCATTCCCGTAATTTTTTTATAATTATTTATGGTACTAATAATCCACGGTACACCGGTCTATTTTTAGCTCACTCAAGTATACTATAACATAGTAGTGTGAGCTATGGTGAAAAAAGTTGGTCCGGTTTCACTTTTTTTTATATATCTTACGCTTCAGATGATTTTGAAACGTTTTTGTCGTGCCGTCTGTAACGACCAACGCGCATAACTCAAAAACTACTGGTCCGATTTTAATAAAATTTGGTACCTAGGTTGTGTTTTGGCTGTAGATGGTCCCATTTAAAATGAAAAATGAATGAAAAAAAAATGAATAAAATCCGCCGGCCATAAGCCGAAAAAAGGAGTGCGGGTAGATTAAAAAAATTAGAGTTCTGGGAAAAATATTACTTGTGTGGTACTATATTAAAGGTAACTGTGCATGAACACACACAAATTACATTTTAGTTTTTTTTGTTCAGTGATGTTACACTGGAGGGTCGAATCTCCAATTGGACGGATAGAGGGTTATTTTCGCGGACCAAAATGGGTAAAATATACATTATACACTAATCGTGTGAGCTTAGGTGCCCATAAATTTTCAGAGTATTTAAGTGCATTTCTTAATTAGATTTATTTTGCCGAGATGCCCAATTTCTTCCAGTGTTTCAGAGTGTGCAGGAGCTGACATCATCCGAGGGTCAGCGTTGGACTGTACGAACCAAACATGTTATTTGTAGGACAATGTTGCCATTTGCCTCCAGATCTTTTTAAAACCACGCAAAAATTACCATTTACTAATTTTTTACTGTTACTTGTTTCATTTCGATATTTTGACATGTTTCGGGTGGGGAACACGGCCGTCAATGCATCTTAACTTGCAGGACAAATTATTTTTCATGTTTGATAGCATAAAAGCTTAAGATTTAGGCAAAAAAATGTTACTACTTAATGAGCGAAATAAAGCTAATTACGAAAATTCATACTGTTACTCATCACCTAAAAAATGGACCGATGTACTGTGGACTATAAAGAGCGCCACAATTTATTAAATCGGTTAGTCAATAATAAAAAATGTTTTTAATAAAATAAAATTAGTAATTTCTACTTTCTTTGAAAATGTATTTTTCATATAAAAATTCCTTTAATGAGGTTGGATGGGGAAAATCGGGTACTGCGACGATTATAACGATTCTGTTAAGGGTTTAGGGAGAAGTTGCAGGAAAACTTTCATGCCCAAGTGTTGGCAGAATATTTTTTGTAAGTGTATAATTTTCTTTTTGTTAAAACACGCTTTCATTTTTTTTTAGTAGATACGAAAATATCGTCTTACTCTTTCAATTGCATAATTTTGTTTATTGCTTTTAAAAATGCAATTTGTTTTATGTTGTTGATGTTCTGCATGAATTTTGCATTATGATTGTTTAATTAAGAGCTCTTTTGTTAATTTTTGTGTAGACTTTGATTTAGACAAGTGCGAACCTAAATTAAAATGGGTCTGAAAATCGATGTTTTGCATTATTTAGAAAATCCTAATGTAATGGAATAAAACAGACCCCGGATTCGGTTTCAGCAACCCCAAAAACAAAAGTAAAAATGCCCAAACCTAATAAGTAAGTTTTTAGATTTTTTTTGGAGCTCTGCATATTTGTGAGGTCTGAGTGTGTTAACCCTTTGTTCTCAGGGTCGCTGAAACCGAATCTAGAGTCTGTTTTACCCCATAACGTCGGGTGTTTCCATAAACTCAAAAAATAGATAATAGGGTTTGAGGTTATGGAAAATCCTGACGTGATGGGGTAAAACCGACCCCGTTTCAGAGACACCGAAAATATAAAGTAAATATACTGAGACCTCAGTAGTAATTTTTCGCTTTTTTTGTGGAGCTGTGTAATCGAAGAGTTGTAACAATGATTGAACGGATTTAAGAAAAGTTCAAAATTTTAAATAGAGACTCACAATACGTTTCATTACATAGATCACACGACTATTTTTAAATTTTCCCCCCGTGATAACCGTAACCAGTACGAACAGCCTAATCGCACGGTTCCTCGGCTACCCCATGTCAATCGAACCACGGAGTGTGTCACAAAGCCCGCCTTCACGGAATATCTGATCTCATCCAACGGAGGAAATCCTATAAATGATAGCAGCACTCTGCACCGACGGGATTTGAGCCCGACACTGTACCAAGCGTGATTTATAACTCGCTTGTATTCAGCGCGCTAACGCATTAAACCACCGAGGCTACCCCTTCTTATTTAAAAATTTAAAGTTGTAATTGAGTTCTTAAGTTAACCTCACTATTACAAAAAATATGTTAGAAAGAAAGATATGTACATACTGTTGGTTTCATTAAAAGCGCATACATACTTTTTTCCATATATCAAACCTTTTTGGCTTTTTGTTAGTGTATACTCATGCTCACACCAGCAAATATATTTTATACCACCGGAGGTGGTGCAATCTCTGCCAGCTTTAATTCGATATGACTTTATGTTATTGCCATCTAATGAAAAAGAAAAATGGCTCTAAAATACAAAAAATGGTTTAATTTAATATTAATACCAAAGATGCCATTCAAACAGGAAATAAATATATTTTATTAAAATCTTTACTGCAAAAGAGTAATTATCAATGGATTGGAAACACGAATTTGGCAGAAAACAAGTAAAGACTAAACATTAATCAAAACAACAAAATAAAACAATAAAATAGTTTAGTATCTAGTGGGGGCCCCATTTTTTTCAGAAACACTCTTCAAGCGTCTGGTGGTCTCTCTCCAGTTCCTTTGGTAAATAATTTTGGTAAGTCGGCCCCATATATTTTCTATTGGGTTGAGATCAGGGTTGTTGGATGCCCAAACAATAGTCTCAATATTATTGTTTTAAAACAACATTAGCAGTGTGTATGGGAGAGTTGTCCTGCTGATAAACGAAGTCGTTGGTTTCTGAAAACATCTGCATAGATGGTAACATAACATCTCAACATATCATTCACTATTGAATCTTTCTTCGCTTTAGCGCTAAACCAACCCCCATTCTGGATTAAATCTAGAATTTGCTCTCTTCTGCTGCTCGAAGATGACTGAAATATCTTTTCATCTGTGAAAACCACTCTCTCCCAGACGTCAGTATCATGAAGGACATTATTTAGTGCAAAAAACTCCCTCGCCTGTTCTTGTTTTTCCGTCAAAAAAGGTTTTTTAGCAGCAACTTAAGTGGAAATTTCAGATTTTTTAATTATTCTGTTAATAATATTTTATTGTGTTTTATTTCGCACAAAAAATGATCGCGACCTAAGATACTATCGTTCTTTACGAAACTACACAACTCTTGCTTGCAGAAGTGAGAAAAAGGCCTTTTTCGAGCAAAAAATTCGAGTCGGTCAGTGGTGTGAACGAAACATGGAAAATCTTAAAAAATTTTAATATTCAAAATAAGAGTTCCGAAATCCCCGATAATTTATCAGATTTAAACAATATAAACACTTATTTTGCAACATCAGTCAATCCACCGATTATCGGTCAGGATGTAATTAATTCATATCTAAATCGTGCGCCCCCACAAACTGTACTTAATTTTCAAGAAGTTGATACCAGTGTTGTTCAAAAAATGTTATATAATCCAAAGTCGAACGCCCTGGGCACTGATGATATCAGCTTAAAAATGATTCTTTACTGCTGTCCTACAATTATACCATATCTTACTTTTGTTTTCAACTGTTGTATAAGAACTAGCACATTTCCTACTCTATGGAAAAAAGCCATCATAAACCCAATTCCCAAATGCGGAACCCCAAAGGAATACAAGGAACTTCGACCAATCAGCATCCTCTGCACAAATTTAGGGTACTAGAACAGCACTTGCGGATCCACGTGGAACAAAATAATATACTTCCAACTACACAAAGTGGTTTTAGATCGAATTATAGCTGCAAAACTGCTCTTCTGCAACTTACGGATGATATCATAAGAGAAGCAGATAAAACTAAGGTTACTGCATTAGTGCTGGTTGACTATTCAAAAGCGTTTGACACCCTGAGCCATCAGCTACTCTGTGTTATCTTAAAATCTATCGGACTTGATGAAATAAGTGTAAGGTTATGTGAAAATTATTTTTCCCACAGAACACACCGTGTAAAAATAGATAACACAATCTTATCTGCCCAAAATATTCGGTCTAGGACAACTGGGCGCCGCCAACTCGGCGCCGCCAACTGGGCGCCGGGCCAACTGGGCGCCGGGCCAACTCGGCGCCGCCAACTGGGCGCCGGCCAACTCGGCGCCGGACTAAATTTTTTTTTTTGATAAAATGTGTAGATGAAAAATAAAATATATTATTTATATAAAAACATCTTTAAAAAATCCTTTACGCAATATTTTTTACAAGCTTTTATTTAGCTTCAGATGTTCTGTCTAACTAACTATCTATCAAATCTTGTGAAGCGTTTTTGACACACGTAGTGGTCCCATGACAATACAACATTAAGAAAAAAATATCCTCCCACCCCTACCCCCACCCCCTTCTATAGAAAAATTTGTTTTTGACACACATCCCGTAATCCGATTTGGATGAAATTTGGTATACATATAGTGATCCGATGACAATACAATATTAAAAAAAAATATCCTCCCACCCTACCCCCACCCCTTCCATAGAAAATGCGTTTTTGACACCCTTCCCATTATCCGATTTGGGTGAAATTTGGTATACATATAGTGATCCAAAGACAATACAATATTAAGAAAAAAATATCCTCCCGCCTCTACCCCCACCCCCTTTCATAGAAAAATGAGTTTTTGACACAATTCCCATTATCCGGTTTGGATGAAATTTGGTATTCACATAGTGGTCCGATGACAATACAACATTTAAAAAAAATATCCTCCCACCCTACCCCCACCCCTTCCATAGAAAATGCGTTTTTGACACCCTTCCCATTATCCGATTTGGATGAAATTTGGTATACATATAGTGGTCCGATGACAATACAACATTAAACAAAATATCCTCCCACCCTACCCCCACCCCTTCCATAGAAAATGCGTTTTTGACACCCTTCCCATTATCCGATTTGGATGAAATTTGGTATACATATAGTGGTCCGATGACAATACAACATTGAAAAAAAAATCCTGCCACTCCTACCCCCACCCTCATCTATTGAAAAATGCGTTTTTGACACCCTTCCCATTATCCGATTTGGATGAAATTTGGTATACATATAGTGATCCGATGACAATACAATAATAAGAAAAAATATCCTCCCACCTCTACCCCCACCCCCTTTCATAGAAAAATGAGTTTTTGACACAATTCCCATTATCCGGTTTGGATGAAATTTGGTATTCACATAGTGGTCCGATGACAATACAACATTAAAAAAATATATCCTCCCACCCCACCCCCACCCCTTCCATAGAAAATGCGTTTTTGACACCCTTCCCATTATTCGATTTGGATGAAATTTGGTATACATATAGTGATCCGATGACAATACAATATTAAGAAAAAAATATCCTCCCGCCTCTACCCCCACCCCCTTTCATAGAAAAATGCGTTTTTGACACAATTCCCATTATCCGATTTGGATGAAATTTGGTATACATATAGTGGTTCGATCACAATACAACATTGAAAAAAAAATCCTACCACTCCTACCCCCACCCTCATTTATTGAAAAATGCGTTTTTGACACCGTTTCCATTATCCGATTTGGATGAAATTTGGTATACATATAGTGATCCGATGACAATACAATAATAAGAAAAAATATCCTCCCACCTCTACCCCCACCCCCTTTCATAGAAAAATGAGTTTTTGACACACTTCCCATTATCCGATTTGGATGAAATTTGGTATACATATAGTGGTCCGATGACAATACAACATTGAAAAAAAAATCCTACCACTCCTACCCCCACCCTCATCTATGGAAAAATGCGTTTTTGACACACTTCACTTCAAATGACTTTTATAAAATTTGGTATATGCATAAAGGCCCGATGGCAATACAGCCCAAACAAAAAATATATTTCTAACTCTACCCCCACCCTCTCCTTCCCCCAATAGAAAAATGAGTTTCCAAATAACTCACGATCAGCGATTTCATTATAATCTAGAATAAACTCTATTTATTTACTTCTGCATTTTTCTGCTAGATTGATTCTTGCAAATAGTTGTGTTAATTGATACGGATATCTTATCGTAATAACATCGTCAAAATTATATATATTTTTTTTAATGTTGTATTGTCATCGGACCACTATGTGAATACCAAATTTCATCCAAATCGGATAATGGAAAGTGTGTCAAAAACATTTTTCTATGAAAGGGGGTGGGGGTAGAGGTGGGAGGATATTTTTTTATTAATATTGTATTGTCAGCGGATCACTATATGTATACCAAATTTCATCCAAATCGGATTATGGGAAACGCATTTTTCTATAGATGAGGGTGGGGGTAGGAGTGGTAGGATTTTTTTTTATTGTTGTATTGTCATCGGATCACTATGTGAATACCAAATTTCATCCAAATCGGATAATGGGAAGGGTGTCAAAAACGCATTTTCTATGGAAGGGGTGGTGGTAGAGGTGGGAGGATATTTTTTTTTAATGTTGTATTGTCATCTGACCACTATGTGAATACCAAATTTCATCCAAATCGGATAATGGGAAGTGTGTCAAAAACATTTTTCTATGGAAGGGGGTGGGGGTAGGGGTGGGAGGATATTTTTTTCTTAATGTTGTATTGTCATGGGACCACTACGTGTGTCAAAAACGCTTCACAAGATTTGATAGATAGTTAGTTAGACAGAACATCTGAAGCTAAATAAAAGCTTGTAAAAAATATTGCGTAAAGGATTTTTTAAAGATGTTTTTATATAAATAATATATTTTATTTTTCATCTACACATTTTATCAAAAAAAAAAATTTTAGTCCGGCGCCGAGTTGGCCGGCGCCCAGTTGGCGGCGCCGAGTTGGCCCGGCGCCGAGTTGGCCCGGCGCCCAGTTGGCGGCGCCGAGTTGGCGGCGCCCAGTTGGCGGCGCCGAGTTGGCGGCGCCCAGTTGTCCCATTCCGCAAAATATTAGAGCTGGTGTACCTCAGGGATTAATTCTTGGGCCGCTCCTTTACATTATTTATACTTCTGTAAGTGCCTTTTGTATTGTGATGATGCACAGTTTTACTTCCCGTTCTTTTCAAACGATTCTCTACAAGCCATAGACAAAATAAACAGTGACATCTCAAAAATTGTTGACTGGTCAAAAAACACGGATTAATAATAAATCCTTAAAAAACAAAACTCCTAATCCTTGGAACCCGTAAAAACAGATTAAAACTAAATGAAGATCAGTTCTTAATTAATGTTGATAACGAAACCATATCTCCTTCGTCTTCTGCCAGAAACCTCGGTCTAACCTTTGATAGTGACCTTAAGTTTAAGTCTAACAACAACAATACAATTCGATCTGCATATCTAATTCTAAAAACAATATTTAACAAAAGATACTTTCTGAATATTAAAGTTTAAAAGATGTTGTGTGAATGTTTTTTATTATCAAGATTTAACTTTGGAAACACGGTTTATGGTCCATGCATTGATGCTGCTGACCAACGTAGGATACAGGTTTGTCAGAATTCATGTCTAAGATTAATTTGATTAGACGAAGAAACAGAATTTCTTAGAAATTAACTGACCCAACCATTAAGTGGTTAAATATGAAGCGCCGACGTACAGTGTATTCATCAGTTCTATTTCACAAAATAATCATCTCTAAGAGGCCTTCTTATATTTTCAATAAATTATCTTTTCGCAGACACATACACAGTCGCAACATCACAGGTAAGAGTAGTATCATGATTCCAAAACACCGAACGGAATTTTACAAAAAATCATTTACCTATCAAGTTGCTAAAACTTATAATGCCTTATCACAAGAGACTAAATCCTTATCCATATCACGTTTTAAAAAAATCTTAAATCAAATTTATTTTTAGATCAATGCTGATTACTTCCGTACACTAACTATATATTATATAGTTTTTGTTTCGGTAATATTTTCTAGTTGCTGCTCTCAGATACACAAAAAAACTTCCTTTTTTAACTTAACAATATATTCTAATCAAATAAAAAATTAATTACATTTTTATTTTTATATATATTTTTTTATAGATCAAAGTCCATTGCATTCTTTTGGATGTACCAGACAGCTGATCTTCGGCCTTTTTCTGGCAGTAGTTATTAATCTATCAGAATATTATATTGTTAATTTTTATAACTTGCTGGAAAGTATAGACCTAATAATAATAATAATTGAGTAGGAACCTGGAAACATCGTCACATTTGCTGCTTTAACCGAGGTTGCAAAATGATTTTGTCTCAGGTGGTCGATAAGCCTATCATCTTGTAACTCGGAACTTATACGCTTTCGTTCTGATCCATGTTTTCTGTCCGTCGATGTATGCATGTATTTTGTATCCAGTGCTTTTTCCATCGTATTATCGTCATTTTGTCAACTACAAAATGAGTGGCCGCTCTCTTTATAAAGCAGCCGTCTCGTATAACTCAAGGAGTAATAATTTGTACTTTTGTAAATTTGCGGGATTTTTGACTTTATAAATTATTGTGAAAATCAGTTTGACGCGAAACGTTGTTGTTTTGAACTGGTGAATGGAATGCATACACTAATAGAAATCTAAATTTTGCGGGATAGGGAAAATGCATGTATGCGTTTTTTATGAAAGAAATAGGACATAATATGTATTATTTGAATACGATATCTCCGGTCAAAAGTTAGCAAGGGAGCACCCCCACTTGTACTTCCGTACTTTTACCCATAAAACTGTCGTACAATCATCAATAAACTTATAGATTTTGAGGGAGCCGATTTTTTATAGTAACTTTAAAAGATAAATATTTACGCGTGTGGTTAAAGCTTGTCTGAATCCTACTCTAGACACAAGTGCAAAGTTACTTAGATTAGAAAATTAGTGATTTCTAGCACAATCATTACTACAAAAAAAATATTTACCTAAAAATTGATTAAATCTTAAGTTTTAGGTTTGTGTACACTTGCACGCTTAGGTTGTTTTTCTAGATATTTTAAATAAAAATTTCATAATTTGCTCTACTGAAACTGTATTGATGCTGTCAAGAAATTGCCCCAGTGCAAGTTCAATCGAATACGAGAGTGCATTAGCATCTAGCATGGATTACCATTGGTAACCTGTGGCATTAGTACAATACGAGCTCAGAAATCCAGTGACGAATAATGTGCACTGAATTTCACACTGAGTTTGTTAGTTGCTCGATCGAATACAAAAATTGCACTAGATTTTCCAAAAGAATTCGAAAATTTTTCCTAAATAAATTTGTTATTATTGTGCTTTGGGATAAGTGTCCTTGGTCCTGGACTTGGATAAATAACACCAAGCTTTTATTTTCAATTTAGTCATAGATTTCAAAATTTGTTTAAGCATTTTTCTGTACCTACGTTTTATAATTTCTTTATATTATTAACTGTATTAAATTCCATTTAATGTTTTATGTACTTGTTGTATTAAATATTACCAGTTTTTTTTTGAAGACGAAACCTGACTTTGTAAAACATTATAGATTAGCGAAATAGTTTTTCCGCGATTGTATTTTGATTGATTTTAAATAATCCACATGCACTTCAACTTCAATATCACCACGCCATTTAATGTTTTATGTATTTCTTGTATTAAATATTACCAGTTTTTTTTGAAGACGAAATCTGACCTTGTAACATTATAGATTAGCGAAATAGTATTTTCGCGATGTATTTCGATGGATTTTAAATAATCTACATGCACTTCAACTTCAATGCCATCACGCCAGTTAATGTATTATGTATTTCTTGTATTAAATATTACCAATTTTTTTTTGAAGACGAAACCTGCCCTTGTAACATTATAGATTAGCGAAATAGTTTTTCCGCGATTGTATTTTGATGGATTTTAAATAATCCACATGCACTTCAACTTCAATGTCATTACGCGGCTGTTATAAAATATGGTCCAGTTCGTGTTTTATCAAGAAATTTCGTTTTGGTGTTTCTGAATTCTTTAACCATAACTTGTTCTCCAGTCTGAACAACTGCCTTTGATTTTTTGATAAAAGAACGAAGTGGTTCTAAAATTTTCTTGTTGAATGTTGTCCACCATTCTTGCAAATCTGATATTGTGTGCTGCAGAATAGTTTGATATAAACCTACGGCATTTTAAACCTCTAAATTGAGAAGCACTGTCGTCGATAATTACCCATTTCGGATGTTCTTATCCACCAAATAGAGGTTCTAAAAACTGAATCAATAGATGCTGGGTTTTAGCTATTCTTTGTTGCGTGGAATCCAATAAAAAATACCTAGAACAGAGTAATGAGAATGATTGAGTTATCATCATTCTGACTAAACATAATTAAATAAAAAGCTAGGTGTATTCTTAAGCTAATATCTTGAATACCTAAGTGAAATTCGCATGCAAATTTGTTTTTAGAATAGGTCCTTTGATACTGCGACAAGTCTTAGTAATTACTAACGTTTATATTTAGTACTACATTTGTATTTCTGATTTTTAAAACGATTTTTTAGGCATTTCCCCTGACAGCAAAACCCCGATACGAAAGAGCAAAATCCTGCCGGGTTCAGGAAATGGAGCCCAAGCTGAAGAAGGAGAAAATTCTAATAGCGGCAATTACTCCAGCAGCGACGTAGAGAATCTGTCGAAACTCTTGCAGGAAAAACTTCAGAATAGTGGTAGGTTTATTGGTGGAAACATTAGACCATGTTACTTCTAGACTAGTAATGCAACATAAAGCTAGCAAATGTTTAAATCTTTAGCTTATTCTATAAATGTCGAAAGTTTTTGTTTCAGCTGATGTCTTATGCATAGTAACCTAGCTTGTTCTTTTTTAGAAGGACCAGAAGGGGGTGGAGGAAAACAAGAAATAGGACTAAATGACTTTCACTTCATCAAAGTGTTAGGCAAGGGCAGCTTCGGAAAAGTCATGTTAGCTGAGAAAAAAGGTAACTATAATCATTTTTACTTCAAAGAGTGTACCCACCCAATAGGGCCAAATGTTTGTTGGGGAACAATGCCGTAATTTTGATCATGTTGCGTTAACCATGAGGAGCGTAGCACTTATCGACTCTAGGCCCCTTGAGCATTATTCGAAAAAGTCCAAAACAAATACAACAAAACAAATATTCTTTGACCAACAACAATACCAGGGAAATAATTATGCTGTGTGGGGACCATTTGGAGATGAAGTAACAAATGATAGTGGCTTGAGACTGATGCAATTGTGTAAAACCCACAACCTAAAAATAAATAATGGTTTTAGCTCACACTACTACTATACTATAGTAGTTTAGCTTACACTACTACTATACTATAGTAGTGTGAGCTATGATGATCCTAATTTGTTCGAGAAAAAAAAATTGTTCCGATTTAAAAAAATTTTTATATATCTTGCGTTTCAGATGATTTTAAAACTTTTTTCCGCGCCGTCTCTGTGTCTGTATGTCTGTTTGTAACGACCAATCCGCATAACTCAAAAACTGGGTCTTGGGTCGAGATGGTCCCATTTAAACAATCCACTGAACGCAAGCCACAAAAGGGTTCGGTTCGGTTCGGGGGTAGATTAAAAAAATTAGAGTTTATGTGAAAATATGGCGTGTGTGATATCAAACGAAAGGTAATTGAGTCTGGAGTGGAACAAAATACATTTTAGAATATATTAAATAAAAGGGTGGGGGTAGATTAAAAAAATTAGTTATAAATATATTTCAGTTTTTAGTTATATTAGCTTACAACACTCGGAATTAAAGTGGTACGATGTGCGAGCACTTCGTGGTGTACCTGTGGATCTGACCACCATCAGGAGCCGTATTCTTCAAAGTTTGTGAAGGGAGTGCTCCCGGGAACGTTCCCGGGAAATCAAACTCACTTTTTCTCCCGGGAATGGAAATGTCGTATTCTTGAACGCTCGAAGCGGTTTGTGAGTGCAGGGTTTAGAATCACGCCGTGCTACTCCAGTGCACAACGTTGCCGCGTATCTCGCAACTAACCAAAGTGCGTTTTATGCCATTTTATTTTTGAATTCAGGAAGTTTTTTTAAAATTAGGGACTTATTGCAAATAAAACCAGGCATTTATAGTGCTGGGCACTATTCTGACAGTTTTCCATTGAAAACTGACAGTTGATCTTTCAAAATTGACATACCAAAGTCAAATTTATAAATCAAGTAGTTTATTTTCCATTAATAATGGCGGCACTATTAATTCCGGCTCTTATAATACACAATTAAAGTATAGTGCACTATTAGTGCCTGGCTTTATTGCAATAAGTCCTTAATTATCTAAAAAAAATTTAGCTTTAGGGAGCCCTGGCTCGAGACCCTCCCCTTGGTGCGCCTATGTCTTACATAAACATAACTCACACTTATTTCTGTCAGTTATTTCAGGCCAAATGGAGTTATGATTATTAATGTTTAACACTTTGTTTATAGAGGCCTATTAAAGTGCTTTTATATAAGGACACTTTAAAAATGTAGTTGTAAGAACACTACATTATACATTATTTTAAACTGCCTTTAGGTTCAGATAAACGTTTCTCTGTTTAATAAACACCCGGCTTTTCTCGCTTCTAAGATGTAATATAATATGTTATATAAGTACACATTTATATTATGCATTAAATTAAACACTCTCACTCAATTGGGTCTGAAAGTGGAGATATTGCTTTTAACCTATGCACCGCAGTATAGCAATTTAGTTTCAATGCATATACATACATATATCTAAATAGGGCTTTACCTAAAAACTCTAAACTTTCGCAAAAAGAAAAATCACAAAACAAAAAAGTGAGGTTAGAGTTTCCCGGGAACTCGTTTGCACCTCGTGAGAGGTGGTGAACTTGAATTCACGAGAGTGTGCTTTGGGGAATAGAGCATTCACCTTTTTACGGTAAAGACTACTCACATTCTCCTCCCAAAAATTCAAGAATATGTATCCTGGTAAAAGCAAAAATAGTATTCCCTTTAAAAAAAAAAAAAATAGAGACGAAAGTATTGGAGAAAATGAAAACCTAGAATGCATTGAAAAAAATCAAAAATACAACAGACGAATAAAAATTTTTTTTTATAAAAAAACACCCAATTGCTAAATTTACTTGAAACTACTAGTCGCAGTTGAGTACAAAATTGATAGGTATACCTATAATGTACGACTTGCTTCAACTTTTAGTTTTGATGCCCAAAGCGCACTAACGAAATTATACAGTTTTGTATTTTCATGAATCAGGATATTGGGTAATTTGGTACCCAACTGCGACTAGTAGTTACAAGTAAATTTAGCAGTTGCATGTTTTTTTATTAATTTATTTTTTTTTCCAACTTTTAGGTTTAATTTTTATTCAGCCTTATAAAAAGCACTATGCATTTACACTTCATTTAGCTTTACCCAAAAAGTAGTTGTAGATTTTCTACGGACGCGAACAGTGTCACCTTCCATTAAATGATGGTGGGGGAGGAGAGAGGGAGGAGGGAACTAGTAAAATGGTGTCGAAAAAAATCTTAAAGCGTGTGCCGAAAGAATTTTTGAAATCGCTCTAAATTTGTGAAAGACATAGTAGCTACAACTATTACTAATAAGGAGCGTGGAGAGGAAGGGGGAAACTAGTAAAATGATGTTGGAAAAAAAGTCTTAATGCTTGTGCAGAAAGAATTTTTGAAATCGCTCTATATTTGTGAAAGGTATAGCTATAACTATTACTAATAAGGATGGTGGGGAGGAGAGAGGAAGAGGCGGGGGGGGGGGAACTAGTAAAATGGTTCATTCAAAAATCTGAAAGCATATGCAGAAATAATTTTTGAAATCGCTCTATAGTTGATAAAATTATGCGAATATGGTTTTTAAATAGGGTGGGGGAAATGGTAGGAGGGGAGATGGGTGGGAGCAGGGAGGACTACAAAGTAACTACAGCAAATTAGAGGAAATCTGCAATGGGTAATCAAAGGAATTTCAATAAAATCGCCTGAAATTTGGATAATTTGTATGCCTTAAAACCTACATCATGTGACAAAATGGCGTCTGAAGACCGCTATGTTGATTCCTGTTTAAAAAAAATATAGCCTATAGCACCTTCGGGACCAGTAGCACTTCAATGACACCTTTTTTGTCAAAATCGGTTCAGCCGTTTAGCCTCTAGCGTGACACAAACATACATATTTACTTACCTACAACAATCGAAAAACATTACCCTTCCTTTCGCCGTGCTGCAGTTGGGTAAAAAAACAATCTTCACCAAAATGAAATTTTAATAACTAAATGCAGACTTTTTAAAATTGCCTTCGTAGTTGAAAAATTACGGGGCCTATCAAGAGGCGGTTTTGATATTTCAAGACTCCTCGAAAATAAAGCCCAGTTTAATCGGTTACACTGAGAGTGCGCAAAAATATATTTGATAACAGTATTTAAAAAACTATTTGTTTCTTTAAATACGAGGGTCACGCTAAAACTCTAACATATTTATTTGCAAAATTTTAAGGTAAAAATCGAACTGGGTACTCGCGATTTTCGATATCACGAAAGTTTGGTGAGTTTCTTTGAGGACTGCCTCTTCTAGGGCTACAGTGTTCAATTGGTTTGCAGGGTTTAAAAGTGGCCGAGTGTCATTGCATGATGAGCCTCGCACAGCTTAACCGGAAACAGTAGCTGTCCAAAAGATGGTAAAACAAGATAGACGAGTGACCTTTATCGAGATTGAAGCTTCCCTCGGCATTGGATCGGCAGCTTTTAATATAATTTTACACGATTACCTTCGCCTAAGGAAGCAATGTTCCAGATGGGTGCCTCATTTGTTGACCAATAAGTAAAAAGCAACAAGAGTTGAATGGGCTAGCTTCAGACATTTGACACTGGGAAAAGTAAAAAGTAAAAACATTTTCAACATCGTAATCTGTGACGAAACATGGTTACATCATTATGATCCCGAAACTAAACAGCAAGCATCAGTTTGGTGCTTTGAAGGTGAGCAGCCTTCAATCCATCACGACGGTAGCTTTGGAAAATTCAAGGATGGTTACTTCTAAATGGTATATAACCAAATGTGTTCCTGTAGTCTTCCAAGAACTATGCAAAAAACTTCCAAAGACTGGGTACGGGGTATTGAATGGTACCATGACAATGCTCCTGCCCACAGCCTTGCTAGGACAGTAGATTTTTTACTAAACAACAAGATCGCCATTTTTTCATAGATGAAGAGGAAGTAGCTGTATTTAAGGAGGAAATTAGCAACCTTTTACAAGAATTTTCACAAGAATTTAAAAGGTGCTTTTACCGAATGCGCAAATGTATTGAGGCTGGGGGGAGAATATATTAAATAAATTTAGAAAAAAAAACTTTTTGAAAACAAGCTTTTATAAAATGGACTAAAAAGCGTAAAATAATTTTTTGAGTGTTCTGATATCATAATAATAAAAGCGATGGGCGTATTTAATATTAGGTAAATGCATTTCCATGCGCATTTGGTGGATCGTCTACAACCGATGATGGGCCGACTCTTCTTTTTCAATGTGACAAAATAAATCGACACACTGCCGGTCGCGGATGATCTGCCTAATATGAAGCAGGCGTAATAATGTCCATCCATATCAGAAAAATGTAAGGATAGCCTGAGTAGGGTTGGGTTGGGTTAAATTGTCTACCCTTACATTTCTCTACTATAATATAATGAATTTGGATTTTCACTAAACTTCGAGTTAACTATTACTTAAGGCTAAAACAAAAACGGGTAAATTTCCTTTAATACGCCCATCGCTTTTATTATGATGATATCAGAACATTCAAAAAATAATTTTATGCTTTTTAGTCCATTTTATAAAAGCTTGTTTTCAAAAAGTTTTTTTTCTAAATTTATTTTTTAATTTTTAGATTTGTCTAAGTCTATGCATTTCTAATTTTGGTCGAGATCAAACAAACTAAAGTCTTACCTCTTCTACGCCCCCCCCCCCACTTTTTAGTGGGAGCATGTGAATTTTGAAATCAATCAGATACCTACGTGGAAGTCAGTTGAAAGTAATCAGAAAAACTCGTTATTAAATCGTCCATTTTGAATCCACCATATTGAATTTTTGTAATCTGATCAAAAATTCGTAATCCTCATCCTCAAAAACCCCCAGATACCAATTTTGGTGAAAATCCGACAAAGTAAAATTTTACCCCCTCTCCGCCCTCCACGTTAGGGGGGAGGTAGGCAGTCAGTGATACCACATTATTGGATTGTCATCGGAACTATAACGGTATGTAAAATTTGAAGTTAACCGGATACGTGGAAGTCAGTGGAAAGTAATCAGAAAAAATTGACATTAAATCGTCCATTTTGAATCCGCCATATTGAATTTTTGTAATCTGATAAAAAATTCGTAATCCTCATCCTCAAAAACCCCTAGATACCAATTTTGGTTAGGGGGTGAGGTAGGTAGGTAGTCAGTGATTGTCATCGGAACTATAACGGTATGCAAAATTTGAAGTGAATCGGATACGTGGAAGTCAGTTGAAAGTAATCAGAAAAACTTGACATTAAATCCTCCATTTTGAATCCGCCATATTGAATTTTTGTAATCTGATCAGAAATTCGTAATTCTCATCCTCAAAAACCCCCAGATACCAATTTTGGTTGAAATCGGACAAACTAAAGTTTTACCCCCTCTCCACCCCCCCCCCCACGTTAGGGGGGAGGTAGGTAGTAAGACGCTATGCGAAATTTGAAGTCAATCGGATGTTTGGAAGTTCTTCAAAAATGAGTTGCAAGATTTGATTACATACATACATACATACAGGTGAAGTTAAATAAAAGCTTGTAAAAACAACAACATTTTTTGAAAAAACCTTGTAGTTTTTCTTTCTGTATCTAAAAACTTTCAGAGTGACCCTCGTAAAGCCACATATGTTTTTGATTAAATTTCTGTTTCACTAGGTTCCCCAGACGAAGTCTATGCCGTCAAAGTTCTAAAGAAGGATGTCATCATTCAAGACGATGATGTAGACTGTACGATGACCGAGAAACGAATTTTGACATTGGCTGCTAAACACCCATTTTTGACTGCTTTACATTCGTGTTTCCAAACTAGGTACGTTCATATTTATGTATTAGTATACACTTTGGAAATGCCTAGGGACATTTTTTAAAATATACGCATTTTTTTTATATATTATACAGGGTGTAAACGGTATGACTACAATATTTTAATGGGTGATAGAGTACATTGAAGTAGATTTTAAATATATATATTTTTTATAAATATATATTTTATAAATGTCGTTAAAAAAATCCTTACACTTTTCCGAGGTGTGGATATTAATTTTCAATCACTACTAAAAATGCTTCGGAGTGAATGAGGATATTCCTGCCTTAGTTTATATCTATAAAATACTGATTTTTTTACCATTTTTAATATTCATAGTGCATAGCAAATTGTCGATAATATTTTCAAAGCACACTCGCTTAAGTTTGCACCTCCAATAGCAAGATAAACTAGACTAGTATTTGATACAATCTTATGTATATTTTTGTTTTTTAGAGACCGCCTATTCTTTGTAATGGAATACGTGAACGGTGGAGATTTGATGTTTCAAATACAGAGAGCTAAAAAGTTTGATGAACCTCGTGCTAGGTGAGTATTATTTGGCAGTTGGGGATTCTTTGTCTCGGGCCAGCAGCAAATATAGTCGATGGGCCAGCTTGCCAGAATAAGGGAAATGGTACTAATTTTCCCTTTCATAGCAGTTAGAGGGGTTTGTCAGGAAGTTAAAAAACAATGATGGCCATCTCAAAGTGGTAGCATAAACAAATGGTGGCCAATCAAACATGCCGGACGATGCTTAAAAATACCAAAATTTAAAACGATAATTGAAAATTATTATTATTCCACTATATTGTTTCTTCACTCCAAAAGTAAAATTTCTTATCTCTACCCCCAACAGGGGTGGTGGTAGTTTGCATTTTTCATAATTTAATGTTCATTAACGTCAAAATACGTTTTTCTCATAGACATCAAACGCTTTCTAGAAAAAGATATAGACTTTAATTTTCTATGCTTGAAAGTTTTGTGGCGGATACCCCTACAAACAACTTGAAGAAAGTGGTTCCTGAAAATGTTCAAAAGATTTTTAGAAAAAGTCATTTTTTAGGATAGCACCCTTAAGTCTGCTTCTTTTAGTGTATCTCTCAGCATCCTAGTTTTGGTAGATAGCTATAAATAAAAATTTCTTTTATTATTATTAAATTAGAACACTACTATAGTTGATATTGTATTAAAGTGGCACCGCGTCATAGCTATGGTAAACCAAATTTTGCGGCAAAATCTAAGTAAAGAAGCCTTAAAAAATTAGTGTTTCACTTTGTACATGCAGTGTGCCGCTCGGGGTTTAATGTTCGAAGGATAAAACACTGAGACCTTTTAAAGGATATATCAAATAGGTACTTACCTAATAAAAAAGATCCTAAACATAAAAGAGGATCCAAAATTATATTAAAATGTGCGCAAATATAGATTTAGTTTCGAAACGGTAATTTCTTTTGTAGAAAGCTCCGTCGTTATTTGTTTGACATAAACAGTCAAACAACAACGAAAACGTCAAAGCCCGGCTAAATCAATAATATGTTCGTAACAACCAGATAAGAGTATATATGTTCGTTTCTAATGAAAGCGTTTAGAAGAAGACATCAATAAAGAGCAAGTAAAATAGTAAGCTAATGACTAATTAGTGCAGTGCCTCATTTTGGGAATCAATATTAATAAAAAAATTAAACTGAAATGCGTGCCACTGTATGTACCCCTCTACTCCCTTCCCGCCCATCAAGGTTTTGATGACGCGGTGTCACTTTAATACAATATCAACTATAGTAGACGGGTAGCTCGGATCCATATGGTTAAGTTGGGTTTGTTTATTACACATTTTCTTAGAATTGAGCAGTTTTTAAGTTAAAGGCCTCTAAAGAAAGACTTTGGGCAAAATCTAAAATAATGACAAAGCAAACAATACATACAACAAACATTAATGTAGAAAATTTTATTGTCTTCAAGTTTTGTTCCTAACGAAGTCCTACAGTTTAGGTAACTAGTTGCTATTTACAAACGGGTGGTTTTTAGTCAATGTACGAATTTGTTTCAGGTTTTATGCTGCAGAAGTTACGCTCGCGTTGCAGTTCCTGCATCGCAACGGCGTTGTATACAGAGACTTGAAGTTAGACAACATCCTATTGGATGCCGAGGGCCACTGCAAGCTGGCAGACTTCGGCATGTGCAAGGAGGGTATTTTTGATGGAATTACTACTTCCACTTTTTGCGGTACTCCCGATTATATTGCTCCGGAAATTTTACAGGTATGTAGGTATGTATATGTAGGTACATGCGTTTGTTCTATTAAAAGTAGTTTGCGGGCTACGTCCATTTTTTACGAAAAAAGTGACGTTTAAGTAAAACTAGTCGATTTGACCAGTAGCTGACCCTTCCATCTAGTGACTAGCGATCTGTGTAGCTATTCTTCAAATTAGGAAGAATCGAGAAATCTCTTTCGAATACACGCATCGGATTGATCTAAGCATGCAATTTCTCTCACTTTTGATACCAATTGCATCATTTTTAATGATTAATGTTTGTTTTCATTTCCCTTACGAAACAAACCAAACCAGTAGGACAAATAGAAATTAGCTGTGTGAACCAATGAGATGGTTGTATTCGAGGAAGATTTTTGGTTTCTCCCTAATTTGAAGAATATCTGGGGAAAAAAGAGGAATATAATACATTTTATATCGACCTAAATTATTTTGGAAAAGAAAAATTTCACAAACAAAACTTTGGAAACTTTTCCTTTAAAAAATCACAACATCCTAAAAATTTTGGAATGTTTATGTAATCCATTGAAAATTGCATACCCCGAAATTTTCATCCTGGTAGAGGCTACACAAAACTCTCTCTTTATTGCATGCTGCAAAGGCGAACAAATTCAGTATTTAATGGTTCATTTCATGAAAAATGATAAAAAATTAAATTTACCTTTTAACCAATCCAGTACGGCCACGACAAGGATTTTAGGGCGGGTTTGTATTTGTCGCGTTTCTACCAATTATTATTTAGGTTGTTATATTATCTGGATAAGGACCCGCTTATCAATGCCGTCATCACCGGCGCTCATATCCTATGATGAGGGGGGGCCATGGGTAACCCAAAGGCGTAAGACCATCGGGAGATTTAAGGAGAGACTTTATTTATTTTCTGCAGAAGCAGATTGCCGGTGGACGAGGGGGAGGGGGATGACCGCCGCACATTGTGCCTTTTTATGATCTAGGGGGATTCAATTAAAACTATGACACAAATATATTTTTCTTTCGTTTATAGGTTAGAAACAGCTTTATTATATTATTATTAAAAAAATATATAGTACAGCAATCTTTGTTTCATTAAGTCTGCACCATGGCTAACTTATTATTTAAATGAAAGAAACATATTTGTTATTCTTAAAAAATAAACTTTGTTGCTAATATTTTTTTGTAAAATAGGAATTATTTATTTACAAAACATATTCGTTATTCTTAAAAAATAAACTTTGTTTCTAATATTTCTTTGTTTTGTTTCTAATATTTCTTTGTTATTAGATAAAATAGGAATTATTTCTTTACAAAGAGTGTTTCTTTAAGTTAGAAATGGTGCAGCTAACTTATGATTTTAACAAAAACTTATTATTTAAAAAAAATAAACTTTATTATCTAAACCCATTATCTTTTTGTTATTAAGTAAAAGTAAATATTAATTCTTTATACAGGGTTTCATTAAATCTGCACCATTGCTAACTTATGATTTAAGTAATGAAAACCTATTATTATTGCTAACTTTCTTCTTATTGGATTTACTAGATTGGTTAAATGAGCAAACTAGTAGTATTCTTCTCGCTGATTAAGACGATTAAAATAGAAAGACAAACAAAAAGTGGTGTTTATTTATTTCTTGACCTAAAGCAACGATTTCGTTGTAAAGTTTGTTTTGTTTTTCGGTTTGTTTGTCGTTTGTGACGAAATTAGGGTGAGGGGGGGAAGTAACTCTGATCGAGTTTTTCCCAACGTTTTTTTATGTCTTAGTGTCAAACATGGTGCAAAATTTCAAACTGGGAACCGGAAGTAAAGTGCGTTTGTAACTAAATCCTCGGACTATAATATGCAAAAAAAGGCGAAAGTTTTGTTAAGTATTCTTTAGTAGAAGTCATGGTCATTTCTTCTTTTCAAATGGCGCTATATAAAACACAAATACGTACTATTTAGAAAAATTACTATGCATACGTTACCTTAATGATTAGACTTAGACACTGCACAACAAACTGTTTAAAAAGATTTATTAATGTGAAATAGCAAAACAGTAAAAGTACATCTGTTCAAAAACAAAAAAAGACTATAAATATTTTTATCGCACTTCTTTTTTTCCTAGAGTTTTTTTATGACAAATTAGTATTTTTCAAGTATTCGACCATTAAGGTGCAATATTATTTTTTTAAATTTCTTTTTAATAAATCCGTTTAGATTAACACGGCTTCAATGTGCGCCGGTCGCCGCCACGCACTTCTACTAATATGATCTATTATTGTGCCCACATTTAGTACCCACCGAATTCGACTAGGGTGGCTATGTTCTTATTGCCATCTAATACGGAGAAAACCTCAGTAGACTTCAACTGAAATGATTTATGCAAAAAAATTCGGCTAAACCATTATGGCCTTCAAATTATTAGCTAATTGTAGGGATTTAAATCACGGGCTGAATCTGAATCCGACGTACAAACACCCCAGCACGTTAAGGTTCTGACATAACCTTAAAAAACCATATAAGATTTTTTTTCTTGTCTTTTAACATGTTTTTGGGGTCGTCGAAAAATTCCACAATTTTCGCCCTAAAGAAAACATTTAAAAAGCGTCTTTTTTCCCTTTTGGTTACGGTATGACATTTATTTTGACATTTACCATATACAGGTGGCAAGTAAAAGTAACTTTTTTTTAAAGGAAACAACCTATATATTGTTACATATATGAATAGAGCTTAAAATCTAATTTATAAAATAATAACATACTTCATAGCTATGAACGATAGTTTACGAGATATATCCACTTTTAGGTTTTTCAATTATAAAAAAAAGCAATAGGACTGCTCCTTATTATATGTGACAGGTTATGAGAAAATCAAAACATTTTTGATTGTCTATGTCATTTATGTCATAAACCTCATATATACACATGTACAAGTACAACAGTGTCTGAGTTCTATGTATCGAAAGGACTTGCTGTTTTCTTGAATCCCGTGCCCATGAGTGAGTAGCTTCTCACTTACTTTAACCCAGGTGATTCTGAGAGAGGATAGCACTCACCCTGCACTCGACTCATGGACCGTCACGAATACGGCCTCAGGTGAATGTCAGACTGCGAATTTATTTTTGATTTTCATGCCCATTAGTACTTTTCACTTCCTTTCACCTAGGTGAAATGTGAGAGAGAAGGTAATGCACGCTGCTCACCTGCACTCACCTTACGGTGGATCAAGAATACCGGCTATGCTCATGCTATCTCACAATATTTTCGAGTTGGTCCTGCACCCTTATTCTTGAATCCTGTAAAGGTGAGTGAGTATATCCTCACTTGCTTTAAATCCGGCTAAATATGAGAGAGATCTCATCTCACGGACATGATGATGTTCATTCTCATTCTCACCATTTAGAGAACAGTTTTTGTGATTGAAAAATTGAAAATAAAATTTACCTGTTAACTTATGTAAAAGTTACTATTAGCAAAAGGGTTAGTTGTTTGTTTTTAAAAAATATAACAAATTGTAAACAATAACTCTATTATGAAACTCAAAGTAATAACTAGTTTACTGTAGTAATAACCAAAACATTATAAATAACTTAGTTACAATAAACTTTCAAAATGACCACCTTCTTTTTCAAGACACAGTTCTAGACTTCTGTGAATATTTCTAACTGCATTTGTAATAAAATCTTGATGATTTTCATTGATTAATTGAATTTGATCAATGTTGCAGCTGCCAAGGATTTTCACTTTCAACTCGTTCTTTAAGGCAACTCCATAACCAGGTATTAGGCGGAGTTAAATCGAAACTGCTTGCTGGCCATCGAATGGTTCCACTTGTACCAATCCATTCATTAAAATTAATATTCAAATACGTTCTAACCGCTGCCGTGTTGTAGGGAGGTGCACCCTCCTGCTGAAAAATCAGTCTTCTTCTGATGGCAATTGGAAGTTCGTGCACTTCATTCCACAGGATATTTTGTAAAAAATCCAAATATCTCGCACCAGTTAAGACTTGGTCAAAAAAGAATGGACCAATAATTTGATTTTGTAACATGCTACACCAGACATTAACTGAAAATCTGCATTATGGTCTTATTTCTGCTACAAAATCAATCCTTTCGGTTGACCAAAACCTAGTGTTTTGACGATTTGCCCTTCCTGCTGTGGAAAAGGTGCTTTCATCTGACCACATAATATTATTAAGAAACTCGGCATCTTCTTCACACCGGTTAAGCATATATCTACAAAAATCCACTCTTGTTCCTTTTTGAGCCGGTGTAAGTTTTTGATTAACTTTAATTTTGTATGGCTTTAACTTATGGTTTCTTCTTAACATTCGCCAGATGGATGGAGAAGGAGCTGATCTTCCATTACCGCTTTCTTGTTCCAGCTGACGGCTCAAACCCCTTCGAGATGAGCAGTAAAATATCAAATTCCTGATTAGTTTCTGCCAACCTTTCTTTTTCTTCGACGAAATGTTTCGTTAAACTGATGAAACACGTAGTAGAAGGTTGGTTTTGATGGAATTCTTTGATCCGGAAATAGTTCTGCGTATTCTCGTTGCGCAGCAGCAGCAGCATTATTGTTGTTTCTGAAAAAACACGCTAATATATTTTCCTTTTGCAAATCAGAATATCCCATCTTTGAAAGGGAAAAACAGGCACAAATTACTCGTGTTAGTCGTAGTGTTACAGTCGAACCTCTATAACTCGAACTCAACGGGACAACCAAAACAGTTCAAGTTATGGAGAGTTCGAGTTATAGAAATTCGAATTAAACAGGTTAAAATACATATAAAAAGTGCAGGGACCACTTAAAAGGTTCAAGTTATAGAGAGATTCGAGTTATAGAGCTTCGAGTTAGAGAGGTTTGACTGTATTTGTCAAATTGATAAATAATAACAATAAATCAGTTTAAATCAGCACACTGCATAACTATGCAAATATATATCGTAAACTATCGTTTATAGCTATGAAGTATGTTTTAAAAATATATAGGGTATTTCCTTTAAAAAAAAGTTACTTTTACCAGTCACCTGTATATGGTAAATGTCAAAATAAATGTCATACCGTAACCAAAAGGGAAAAAATTTGCTGATTTAGACAATTTTCAAATTTTTTCTTTAGGACGAAAATAGTGGAATTTTTCCACGGAAAGAAATATAATGAAACACCCTGTACAAGAACCCAAGAAGAGACGTCTTTAGTCATCAATCAATTAAGTCAAAGGGGCAGTAAACATGATGTCGCCCGATCGGCTTTCAGCATTCCCCTACCCCCCAAAGGCCACCAGGATGAATTTTTGTAGTCAACACACAATGTTAGCTCGAATGACCGGCACAACATTCCCTAACCTCTCGGAGGCTACCATGACCATACTGACAGAAGCGACAAGATTCGTTTGACTGATATCTGGTGTAAAACAACTGTCAAAAGATTGAGAGCCTAGTTGCTTCTATTCTCACTTGTGCATTCAGCCTAAATGTTGACCGGCAGAATAAAACTATCAATACTAATACAACTGCTGGCCCGAGAACGGTTCTTTGGCAGCGAATGGGTAAAATTGCAGATGCTAAACGACAGCCACGCCACCACCGCAGCAATTTGCTCGACAGCTTTTTTTACGACAGGTTTATTTTTTGTTCGGCCACAAGGCGAGAGTAGTCAATAATTAATGAATACCACAAGAATTATTCTGTAATAAACTGCCATCCTATAATTATTTGGTTTGTAAAAAATTAGAGAAGTTGTTGCATATTATGTTGCAATTTTTATAAATCAGCCACCATATTGAATTCTTTTACCTAAATGAGATTTTCGGGATACATATCAAGTTGCTAGTTTAAAACCTTGAGATATTATGCTTTATGAAATTTTACAACCCTGCTTTTTTAAAACAAATTTAAAATGTTAAGTTTATTTTAAATTTGATGAATATATTGAGAGTATTTTTTTATTAATAATTTAATATTATCATCTTCCTTTTTTCTTCTGGTTCTTCAGGTCGCCAGCCAAGACTTGGAAAAGCTTGGCATGGCTCAAATGGACTATTTTTACCTACGCCACGCTTTTTACGGCATATTTATGACTTAAGCTTTTTAGCTATGGAAAATTTTTGTTGCAAAGCAATAGCGCTTTAGTTTTTGATTACGCTTAAATCATTGGTATGTTTTGATCTATTAATTAACATTAAATTTTTATGGCATATTTAATAGGAGCTAGAGTATGGTGCTAGTGTGGACTGGTGGGCGTTGGGGGTCCTCATGTACGAAATGATGGCCGGTCAGCCGCCCTTTGAGGCGGACAACGAGGACGACCTTTTCGAATCCATTCTGCACGATGACGTCCTATATCCGGTGTGGCTTAGCAAGGAGGCTGTAAGTAGAGTTAAAATTATATTTATTTATACGTCATTTTTGTTAATCTTTCATTAAATAAAGTCAACTAGCGGTGATAATTTTTTTTTAAAACAGTAGTGTCTGTTAATTGTTAATTTTGTTTTTAGTTTTTCAATGTTGGTGTTTGTAATGTCTATTGGTAATTAAATACTCTGCTAATTTATGGGTACCTAAGGTCACAGGATTCTACCCCCACCTTTTTCTTTTTCTTATGTGCGGTGGATTTTATTTAGTTTTAAATGGAACGATCTAGAGCCAATACCCAATCTACATACCGATATTTGCTAAAATCGGACAAAAAGTTTTTGAGTTATGCGCATTGGTCGTTACAGACAGCGCGACAGAAAAGTTTCTTATTTGTGACTATAGTTATAGTATACGTCTAAGCTAATAAAGATAGGCGTCATCATAATGGGTACAAATTTAGGTATTTTAGTGCGTGTTTCGATGTCATTAATTTTATAGGCCTTTTTTGTTGTGCAAGTCAAATCATAATGATTATTAATAGTTACTTGATATTGAAGCGATTTTTCAAGGATTATTTAAAATCCTTTTTAGAAATGGGCCTAGGGATTAAGAAAAAAGGTTTTTCTGCAAATAACACTTATCGGGGAATTTGAGACACGGTACATATAAACATTTGTATGTCTATTTATCCACCATTGGTGTCACTTATTAGCTCCTACGTATACTATAACTATAGTAGTTATCATGTCAACAATAAGAAAAAAAAGTTGCTCCGATTTCAATTTTTTTTAGGGAGCTTTAGGTGCGCATAAATTGGCAGAGTAAGTATAAGGAATCTAAAAATGTCCAGCAACTGTTTACAAAAGGAGTCATTAGCTCAAACGTAACTGCTGATACGAAAGTAGATGACTAGGTTTATTTTGCGTTTTTACAAATTTTTTACTTTGCTTGTTGATTGCCACTGTTCAATACTCTTGCTTGTTTGTTTTACAGCATACTTCTGTTTACTTTGCAGGTTAGTATATTAAAGGGCTTCATGACAAAGAACCCCAGTCGGCGTTTGGGCTGTCAAGTGAATCAGGGCTGCGAGAACGCCATCTTGGTCCATCCATTTTTCAAGGATATCGACTGGACCGCCCTGGAGCTGCGTAAAGTTAGAGCGCCTTTCCGACCGAGAATCGTTAGTACATTTCACTTTTAATGGTTTAATCTCTTAAGTGGATTAAAGAAAAAATTGAATGTGAACGTATTTTTTTAACAAATCAAAAAATAGACATTTAAAATGGGGGTCCAAAATGGCGGACGTTTTTATATATTAACCAATTGAACTTAGCAGTGTTAAGTTTACGTAATATAGTTTTTGACTCAAACTTAAAAAAAACTTTCTCATTTATGAACTGATGTGTATTAAATTTGGAAGAAATATTGCGGTCGTTAATTAAGATTTTTGACTCACACCTTAACAGAGTTGCTTGCTTCAAAAATGAATAACAATATTTCATCATCGTCAGTAGTTGCTTCCACTGACCGTGCTTAATTCTTCTTACGATTACTCATGTACATGAAATTATCCTACTAACACCATTTTTGGTTTTGCTGAATTGCTGCAGGGCTGCATTTTTATCATAATGTGACTGATTTTTTTGCCCTTTTTAAAAATATATATGGTTTTTATTCATACTTTAAACGTTAACCGTACTCGTAGACCTGAAGGAGTTTTAGATAACAGTTGAATTAGTTTTTAAAATAATTTTTTGAGTTTTGAGGGATACTTAAAAAAAAAATTTTTTTGCAGCTAAAACTACTGAATCGAGCAAAATTTTTGCCATTTTACTTTTTGAAATTCTGAACTGCTATCTTCTTAAGAAATGATTTTTTAGGAAAGCTTGACTTTTCTAGGTCTTCATATTGAAAAAGACGCAAAAATCTTTGTAAACTGCAATTGCCACATCCAAAAGACCATTTTTCATTTAAACAGGATATCAAAACTGTAAAATGACATTTGTCATATTTGAATTAGTAAGTTCCTAGGTTTATTTTTTGATCACTTACCAGTTCTTAGAGTTAGAGTTAATTAATTCTTAGTTTACACAATTTCTAAGTAATAATTACATCAGCTGACCTGTACAAAAAATGTGACATTACTAAAATGTTTTTTGAACTACTACTTAATAACTTTTATTTCATAGTTGATAAAAAGAATCAAGAAACAAAGCAAATTTATGACACAATTGGTTTTGCGAAGTAAAAATCCTTTCTATCTTGTATTTTTTTTTAACGGGGATCAATTTACGCCTGCACTGATTTAATAGCAGTTTAATTGACATTTGCTATTTTAAAAAAAATGGCTGCGAATGTGATGAAGCGGTACGCATACCAAACAAGATTTGAGGTCCGTGCCTGGAGGGTGGCAAACAAACATTTAAAAAAATAATAAAAAAATTTGTGTAGTTTTGTAATCTTTATTTTTATTGCTAAGAAGATAACAAATTTAACAAGTGAAAGTCTTTTGGTGATGGCGACTTAAATATCTAATTTTTATTTCAATCATTTAACAGAAAAGCAGAAAAGACGTGGCCAACTTTGACCAAGAATTCACCCGGGAAGATCCAGTACTCACTCCAGTCAGTACCGAGGTATTGCAGTCCATTAATCAAGAAGAGTTCCGTGGATTTTCAATCGTAAATCGAGACTTCAATCCCGGCCGCTTCGTAAGTGAGTAAATAGTTTAAAAATTAAGTTTAGTTACAATTTTTTGACAATTCAAGGTCTGGGAAGCCCAGAAAAGTGAGCAAAGAAAGAGTAAAGAAATTTGACGATAGAACTCGGGCACAATCTTGCCCTTGGTTAGGTATGATAAAATTCAAATACTTACACGCCTTTTAATTGGTCAGTTTAAAGAAAGCTATAAGCTACGTGACATAAGCATAAAGTGCAAGACTCTGGTTTTATTATGTCCAGTTAAATGTTGTGTGTTGCGTTCTTGATTAAAAAGATGGCGATTGTTTTTAAAAGTTAAGGAACCCGAGCATACGATTTATCTTTTCTTTAGAAAGCCTAATAAACAAAAAATAATCAAACAAAACAAAGATATGTATTTTGGTGGTTACGTAATGACCTATTTGCATTATGTTAAATGAGAAAATAACAATGACGGATCGCAATATTAAAATAGAAAAAAAAACTATTTTTCTTTATAATGATAATTTTTTTTACTGTCACTTCTTAAGTTCCCATTTAAGTATCGTTAAAAAAAAATAGCCAATTTATTAATGCTTCATCTAAATCAAATAAACTTATTTAAATTAAATGAATTTAATTATTAAATGCCTAGTTTACTCAAGACGACGTAATGCTTGATTAGCGAGGATAGCAAATTTATGATAATTAGTCGTTAAAGTAGTGAGGAAATTTAGGATTCCCTCAACGCATAAGCATAAAAGCTTTGTTAAGGGCTGCCAATCATTTGTATACCATAGAATATCACTTGTTTTTTCTGATAGAAAAAATTAACACAACATAACACGTATATAAAGAAAAAACAAAAGAATTACAATCACAGTTAACCAACTGTGGTAAGTAACCTGTGATCACAATATTCTTTGGTAAACTTATTGAAATTAAACAACTAGAGACCCTGTATGTAGGACTTATTTTAAAGAAAATAAAAGTCATTGAAACTCATATTTTTTAGTTATGTTATTTTCTTATCAAATTCATTTGGAGTTTCACTAAAATAATTTAAGTTGTTAGCGGGGAGTGACATCATGCAAAATATAAACAAACACGGTTGCCCGTCACACCCGGAAATGTTTTATCAAAAATCGTGTATTTTTAGTTTCCAAAGCTTATGTATTAACAAGGACGTTTGGTGCTATTTAAATAAAGGACCGATATTTCCCTCCTTTGGTTTTGAGTTAAATAAATTTATACTTCTCTTTCAAAAGTTGGTGGCGTCTCTATTTCTCTATATGTCATACATACAGGGTCTCTAGTGCAACTAATTAAAATATCATGGCCAATATTTTTATACCTAAATACAATAAACACAATATTTCATATTTCACACTTTATGAAAAAAGTTGAGGTTGGATTTTTTTCCGTCATTAGTTTTATGGTATTAAAAAATAAAATTAAGCAAAGCGGTATCTTTTAAAAAAAAATTGGCGACGAAAGCAAGTTTGAGGAAACCGCTAAATTTTGACCAAAGATAAACATATTTTTGAACATATTAAATGTTTTATCTTTATTGTAAAATATAACGATTATGCAAAACTATCGCTTATTTGTAAGTGAACTAGGCATAAAATAGTAATAAAAAATAAGTGATGCTGTGTTTATAAGGGAAATAAAGAAAATTAGAGAAAGTAATTTGTGTGATGTGTTTTTCGGTAAAAACTAAATTGACGTGTTTCGGGATTTTCTAAATTTTTAGAAGCTTTCGAAACATGCTGGGTTATAACTTTTAAATGGGACACACTGTATAAAGGCATTAGCACCCGCTGGCCCGATATAGGACAAAATCACCCATTTAAAATAATATTTAGATTTTGTAAAAGCAATTCTTTTTCAAATTAAGGAACGCACTCACACAATTGCCTATTATCTTGTGTTGCGTAGCTAATTTTTAGTTACAACGTTTTTTGTGTTTAATTCCAGAAGATTTAAAAACTTCCGGGTTTTTTTCTGAGATCAAAAAATATCGAATATTAAACTGATATAAAATATTGAGTTTAAAAATTTTATTTAAATAATTGTTAAAAGTTTCATATTTTATTTATACAGAACGATATTTGAAATATCATCCTGTATGTACGTATAGTTTTACACATATACATTAGTATTTATTTTTATGAAAATTTAAAAAGTTCGAGTGAAAACGTTTGCGGTTTATTTTAAAACAAAGAAGTCATAGTAGTAGCTTAGTAGCGTTTTAGAGGCAGTATTTATATTTTTTTACAATTTTTTGTTATTTTTTTGCATTTTTTACAAAAATAATTACACTATCTATATTTTTGTGCAATATTTTTCAGGGTATGAATGTTAAGTTATTTGCTTCAGTTGGTAAATATGCTTTCTGATCAATAAGAACGCTTAAAGTCCATTGCGCACAAAAGAAAGAGTCGTGTGTGTTTCATATATTTTTTTTGTGTGGAATAGTTTAAAAATTGTAAATATATTTAAAACATAGTCAAATCAGCACAATTAACACGTATGCGTGTTAAAATATTTTATTTGGCAAAAGGATATGTAGTCCATAAATGTTTGTTTATAAAATATTACATTGAATCCTAGGCATTAAAGTCCAAACTCCCATTGCTGTTCTACAGAAGTATTTTACATTGTTGCATTGATTTTAGGGGTTGGTAGGGAAGTGTAGATAACTTTTGCCAAAAACTTTTTTGTTTAAAGATAAAAAATTTCTTAAATAAAGTCAAAATTACAGGTTAAGGAAAAACAAAATGTCTAAATAATCTTTGCAATGAGTAAGATGTCATTCCTTAGAACAAATTTTGATAGTAATTTTCTTAACTTAAAGGGCCTGTATTTTATTTGTCAGTGTGCCCTGATTTAAAAAAATTATAGATTATTGACCTTTGGATATGCAGTTTTTGAGTTTTAAATATCTGTTTTAGTGCACTAATGATAGCTGACTTGGCCCAAGGTTTTGTATACTTTTTGTAAGTAACTTAGTAGCTCAAAAAAATTAGATACTAACAAGCTTTTTGTTTTTAAAATCAGGGAAAATACGTCTTTTATTCTGACAGAAAACCTACAGTGTGTTTCACTGACACTTCTGACATAGTCCAAAAGATAATATGAAAAGCAATATAAAGATTTAGATATTTAAAGATTTTTTTTCAATCACCTACATTAACTCCTGATAAAGACCACTCAAATAATCAATGACGCTGTACTAAGTACTCCTGCAGAGCAGTTCTTTCAGATAAATCTCATGTTTACTTTACGTATTAAATATTTTTAAAGACAGTATTTTACAGAATAAATATCTGGTTTTGCTTTCTTCTCTCTACTGAAATGTTAGAAGCGACCTCTGTTATCTAAAAAGCAGCTCGGAAAGTCCACTTTTTTTTAAAGCTTAAACTTTATATTTAGCGAAAGGTATGCGTGTGCGTTTTTTACAACCAAGTATGTGTCTTATAAAGGTTGTTTCATTTCAGGTAGACTCTTCTATGTTTCACTGCCTAAAAATTTTAATATATTTTCTTATAGTTTTTTTTATGCTGGGATTTTTCATCCCTACGAATTAATCGCCCAGTTTTTGTCAAGAACTTGCTGATTTGACTATAAAATTTTTGTCTCGTGTCTATCATCTTAAATTTAACCCCGCGTTTTACTGTCAACTTTTTAATTTATGGAATAAAATTAAAGCAGAGAATATATAATTTATTATATAATATTTTAAAAATCGTATATATAAATTAAAGGTTTTACACAAATCTTTGAAGAATTCCAAGATTGCATAATTTGCCAAAAAAAAAAAAAATGGCAATAAAATGTGAGCTTAAATTCAAAATGATATGGCTTTAAAGATTTTTAAACTACCTTCTATAAATACGGGTACTATTCCGCACTTTAATTGACGCCTACCTCTATTTAACTTGATTTTTTGTGTTCGGTTAAACAAAAGGCAGTAAGCTCTAGTCATTTAAAAAATTATATTGTGAGGCCTATGTAAATAGTTAATGTATTATGTGTAGCGAGTAAGTGAAATTGTACGAAACAGTGAGGTTATAGAAAAATATAAAACGTTGAGAAAAAATCGGTTGCTCCCTGTTTACGGACTTCTCGTTGTAGAAACCGCGCATCTGACTTGCGCACTCAGGATACTTATGCATAAACACAGTAATGTCATTTTTGGTCATCGAAGCCTGCGCGTTTCGTACATTTAAGTAAAATATTTAAGGGGAAATTTTTATTTGACTTATATGCCAATTTTAGCGGTTTTTATTAAGGGATTATTTTTATTTAGATACGATTAGCCTAAGTAAAAAACCGTCAAATCACATATGCTTAGTTAAAAAATAAGAATTTTCTTTAATAAGAGCATGCCAAAATGAAGTCAATTCCTTAATAAATACCATCAAAACGCGCATGTTCAGATGTCAAATAGGGATATACCTTAATTCGACCATAATCCACAGTCCCGACTTATCACGCAAGCATATAAACCCTTGCCAAGATCAACTTACTAGTACTGAATATTATTGCAAAAACAAGTGTTAATTCAGGACTATAAAACGAGTTGGCACATCTGTTGCTGACAAAACAAGACTGGCGGTTTTTATTTGGCGAAAAGCCTGTAAATAAGCAACTGCCCCGGATTCCGAATGCATTGTTATTTTAAAAATGTTTTTAGGTTGTGTTAAGTTTCTTTGTGCCATATTTTTAGACTTAATGTGTTGTTTTATCAATTATTTGGACAGATCATTTTAAAAGGTTGTTTTATAAAAAAATCCGGAAAAATTAGAATTTTGCCTTGTGCTACTCTTATTTAATCACATTGGTATATCATAGATATGCTTAGACTACTGCGCAAGTTGACCGCCATTTTGTCACAGATTTTGAGTAGAAACCGTTACCCCTAGAGGTCCGTATGGTGAACAAACATAGTACAAGCCACCACCCTTGGAGGTCGCGTTGAACAAGCTGCCGAATTCTCCCAGGGCATTCGCCAAAAGTTTAAAATTTAATAGTGCGCACAGGTTTGACAAGTGTTCTATATCGTATTGACATAAGTACTAACGGTTGATAAACACTACAATAGAGCTTTTCTATATTTTGGTAATCTGGTGGTATCTTCACTTTATTGGTCGTCAGAGAATCGCCAACTACGACAAAAATGCCGAGGTGTTTTCTCCCAGTTTCTGTTGCTTGTCTTTGTAAGGAAAACTGATTGGAAAGCAGCCTACATTCTGCGTATTAATTCATGTCTGCTTATGCCGCACGCAAATTATTTGACTAAAAAACGGCTTAAAATCATTTAAAATCCGCGTTGAAATTTCGCTTTTAAAGCAAAGGTTGCTGCCATTATAGCTTTACTATTGGTCCACATAACGAAAGTTATATTCGTTTTTCTAAAAACTAAATATTTTTCATTTATGTTGTATCCTTTTACTTTTTATATTAATTTACTATTAACTAGTTCAATCAAAATGCTTTAAGTGATTTTCGTTAAAAATAAAATCCCGAAAATAAAGAAGGTGATTTTTAAACCTTTAATTTTTTCTTTTCAGTGCCTTTTTTGGAGTTCGTTTAAAAAAAAACTTGAGCTTAAAGCGTGAGGTGGATCGGTAATAAATTTTTGTAATTTAAAGGTCATTGCAATGCCCAAGCCTACCAAGCCTAAATGGCAGCAATCTTAAGGCAAATAATCCCCACCAAGCCATCGCTCGCCTTAGGCGGCCTCTACACCTACAATAATATTGCACAATAACTTATTTGCGCAATATTAATAAATGACTCATAATCTTTAATATTTTTGGACACTTCATTCCATATATAGTCTTCCATGTTCGAAATATCTGACCAATATTTCGCTGCAGCTATCGTGTTGATACTGTTGGTGTTTAAACTTAAAAAACGGAAACGTCACTGGCCAAAAGATTGATTTAAAAATAGGCAAAAATACATTCACGAACATCTTCTACCTTAGAACAAAGAATGTTGACTAAAACATATTGCACAATATTAACTCTATATGGACGACTCAATAAGAAAACATTGCGCAATAAAATTTTAACCCATTCATTCTTTTGCGCAATAACCCAACGGACGAGACCGAATACAGATTGTTTGAAGGACGATCAAATTGTCAGGTGTTTACAGTGTGTGTGCCGGCAATACTTCTTATGTCCAAATGTATTTGGTCAACCCGAGAGCGAGTATGCATTTAATCAATGTACTTTTTCTGGAAATCACTTCCACAAACCTCAGATTAACCGCCACATAAATCAACTGGTTATATGACGTTATGGACATTCCTGGGAAAAATTCCAGAGGTGGTGGCTTTCCATGGCATTCAATCATTTCAGCAACCTTGATGGTTTTTAACGGTGTCAGAAGAAACCGAAATGTCAAAATTATTTTCAGATAGAAATAAAAATGGTGTAAAATTAAATTTATCTTATTTTGTCTAATTTTGTACAATGGAATACGTATAGGGTTTCTTAAGTTAAAAAATTTAAATTGATTTAAAAAGCAAAATGACAACAATTTTTTCGGAAATTCTCCATAATGTCTTATGTTTAGAGCATGCATAAAATATTCTAATTAACATAGGTGTATGTTTGTATGTAGACGAACTGCCAAAAAATCCGTTAATAATATAGCACTGAGTTGCTTTCTAGAAAAAACCTGATCTGTGCAAAAATTATAGAAGTAACTAATAGCAGTACGATTTTAGAAGTAGATTAATTTTTTATTATTTATTTATTGATCTGATTTTCCGTTTAGAACGAAAGATTCTGTAACACAGTAGAAAAAAATCAGTATTTTTTTTAAATAAATTTTTGACATAGAAACCTCAGATTTTAAGAATATAAATGGCTTGTTTTTTCGCTGAATATTTTCTTGCGGCTCTGTCCAGTATTTGATAGGTTTAAAAAGGACACATCGAATTTTTGTAGGAAATTTTGAAAATTATCGTATTTTTATATAACAAATTTTAGGAGTTTTAAATTAAAAATTTTGACGAATATATTATCTATGCACAATTTTAAAATAACAAAAAATTGAGGTTTCTATTTTAAAATTCTGTTTTTAGTGAATATTACAGAAATTGTTTGTTATAGATCTATATTGGAATAAAAGCAATATGACTCCGTAAAATCTCATAGATTATTTAAATTTACAGAATATAATAAATACACTAAAATTCATGGAGTCATTTTGTTACCTTTTCCTAAATGGTTGTTTTTTGTATTACCAAAGATTCTATATTAATTATATTATTTATTGTTTTAATATATTACATATAGTTTATGTATTCATTTATGTAAAATTAAGTAGGTCACTAAAAGAAAATCTTACATAACTCTTTAACTTATAGGTGTGCATTTAAAGAATTTTTAAAAATTAATGGAACGCTGCATGATACTGTCATACTACAAGATTTTTGGTTATTTATGGTTATCTGGTAGAATATTATTCTGTAAATCATAGAAGACTTTTTTTTAAATAAAATATTTGACCATTATTTCATATTAACATAAACAATGTGATGCGCATTTTTCATAAAAGAAACAATCAATTTTTGTTACGTTTTTAGAAAATTTATAATACTTATGGCATCTTTTATGTCATTGTCAAGATCAATTTTACTATAGCAAATTTTAAAACAATATGTAAATTTATCTAATAAATATATTAATATTTAAATAAAAAATAATTCAATTTAGATATTTTATGATTGATTACAACACCAACATTTTGCAAACTTTAAACTACCCTACATGATATTTACGTGGATCTGTGCCGTCTGCTATCAGCAATCTATTAATGTACCGAAAACGATAAAACGGTCTTAATTTCTTAAACCAAAACGCATTTAACATTCAAAAGGACTTAATTGGGTAGTTTTTGGAAAAAACCGTTTTTCTATTAATAATGTAGTGGTAGGATAGTATTCAAAACCAGTAACGGCATTTTGTCATCTATAATCACCATAGCTAGCAAGGTATCAGTCACATATAAATATAGGCCCGCAAATGCTTTCCTAAAAATCAACAGATGGCAGAGGCCGTTGTTGATGCGAACAGCTAGCCATATACAAACACCCTGTGCTGACGTAGTACATAATTGTTAAAAAGAAAAACAATATTGTGTTTGCAAAAAGTTATATTAGATTTAAGAGGTGGACGTTTTAGGCAAGTTTAGGTTTTTTGTAACGAATGATCAAATTAATCCTGGACAAAAGTTTTTTAAAGAGACAGTTTTATGTAGCGGTAACTTTGAGACATATAGTTTCTTGGATTCTTTAAATGTATATTAGAGAAGATTTGATTTACAAGAGTTCAGCGCAATTCTTTGATGTGTTTGCATGAGCTCTTGATAGAGTGTATTATAAATAAAACAAGAAAGTTATCTTAGATAAAAAAATTTAAGTGAGATATAAAACATTTCTTAAGGATTTTATTGAGAAATCCTATTTACCAAGAAAATTTTATATTCTTGCCCTACAAGTGATATTTAGAAATTTACTTCTAAATATCCCAGGAACTAAACAAAAGTAAAAAACCGTGTTGTTAAAAACTGAATATTGACTTTAGATATTTATTAATATGTGGAGCTTAGATTAGGTATAAACAAAAAAATTAACCCATGCTAATGTTAGTGAATGTTTAGATCTCTTTATCACCTCAGTCGATATATCTCAAAAACCAAATTAAAATGTTTTTTTTATTCTAAAGTTACGAATTCACAGGAAATATTTTATGAAAGTGCCTACGTTATATTAGGAGTGTGTAAAAAACCCATCATTTAGCATGCTACCAAACGCCAATAGTAGAGCGCTGCGACTAATACGCTTTCGAGTAGTTGCAAGTTTAGAAAATGAACTGCTTTGTGTCTAATTAATTTCTAACGGTTACTGTTACGTTGAGAGTTCCAGCCGGAAAACTAAGCTTGTGTTCGTTCCTGCCATTATGCCAAAGTGACAATAAAAGAGCTTGCAAAACAACGCACATAATGTGAGTGAAGATTTGTCAAACAAGTCTTAATGCCTCCAATGATGTTATCAAGCAAGTTAATTGGCAACAGGAAGCAGTTCCTGCGTAAATACTCAAGGGCGGATCTAGGCACTTTATTTGGGGGGGATAACATAATAAATATTCCAAAAAACTCTTTTGCATAGTGACCAGGAGGTGTATTCCATGAGTCAAAATTAAATATAGTTTGAGATTTGGAGTGGGGAATTTTCCCCCTGTAGATCCGCGCCTGAAATATTGCACCAGTTAGTTTTAGATCGTCAATCAACATATGCGGCATTCACGAATTCAGAACAGAGGCGACGCATCTCATATCTAATTTTAAATCATATTATAGTTGATGTTGTATTAAAGTGGCACCGCGTCATAGCTATGGTAAACCAAATTTTGCGGCAAAATCTAAGTAAAAAAGCCATAAAAAATTAGTGTTTCACTTTGTACATGCAGTGTGCCGCTCGGGGTTTAATGTTCGAAGGATAAAACACTTTTACCACCTTACCTTTTAAAGGAGAGATCAAATAGGTTCATTATATTAAAATGAGTGCAAATATTGATTTAGTTGTAAAAACGGTAATTTGTTTTGTAAAAAACTCCGTCATAATTTGTTTGACATAAACAGGCAAAACAACAACGAATAGAAAACGTCAAAGCCCGGCTAAATCAATAATATGTTCGTAACAACCAGATAAGAGTATATTATATGTTTTTTTTTTTTTTTTTTTTTTTTTTTTTTTTTTTACGGGTATGCGCACTCGCAAGGAGATCCCTATCACGCTCGAGGAGCGGCAAGTGTGCGAAAATGTTGGTGTGTGTTGGTTTTGAAACGGTTCAGGTTGTAACCTGCAGGGAAAACTGTCGCAGGGAGTTTATTCCACAGCGATGCTGTTCTCCAGAGATATGAATTCTGATATAATGAGGTTCTTGGTGCCTCTATTTTGACAATAAATTGATGGTTACCGTCTGTTTGACGTGTTCGCCTAGTAGGTGCTACTCCCGGGGGGATCATACGTGCCAACTCTTGAGAGCATTTTCCGTGATAATACCTGTAGAAGAGAGATAGATCGCCCACAGTTCTTCGATGTTCGAGACTATCCAAGCTACGGGTAAGTGCGGGGTCATTGATCAGCTTGATAGCTCGTTTTTGCACGGTGTTCAAAAGCATTAAGGTATGTTTGGGTGCCGCACTCCATATATGTGAGCAGTACTCCATAGTCGGTCGAATCTGGGCTTTGTAGAGTGTCAGCAGTTGGCTTGGTGTATACAGATGTCTTGTACGAAATAGCACCCCAAGCTTTTGGGACGCCCTTTTAGCTATATCTGCCACGTGACTGTGCCAAGACATGTTGGTCTCTGCAGTGACTCCTAAGATGTTCAACTGGCTCTGCAATGCGACAGCACTTCCAGATAGCATGATGTTTGGCTCACCGGTGCTGGTCTTTTTTGAAAACAGGGCTGCTTGGGTTTTCTGCGCGTTGAACTGTACAAGGTTTTTGTTGCCCCAGTCCTCTATTATCTCCAAGTCGTTATTTATCTGTGATATTTCAGTTAGTCTAAGGTAATGGAATTCACGTGCGGAGAGACATGTGGGTGGTATGACTGAGGAGACTACATTGCCATCATCTGCAAAGCAATAAAGTGGATTTACTGTTTTATCTATGAGGTCATTTATGTAAATCAGAAAAAGTGTTGGCGAAAGGATTGCTCCCTGTGGCACACCAGCATTTATTTGGTAAGAGTTGGAGTTCCGGCCATCCAGTGCAACATAAATGGATCTATCCTTAAGGTAACTTTCAAACCAAGTGCAAAGTCTCGGCGACAATCCCGTTGCTTTGAGCTTGTTGAGCAGATTTTCATGCCAGACTTTATCGAATGCTTTAGATATATCTAAGGCAATTGTTCTTGTTTCACCTCGCAACTCAATCGCTTTTTGCCATAAGTGAGTGACGTATGTAAGTAAATCGCCAGTTGACCTATATTTTCGAAATCCGTATTGCTTGTCGTTGATAATTTTGTACTTTTCCAAGTACTTGGTTAGGTGATTGTTCACAACTCTTTCCATTACTTTTGATATCACCGGAAGTAGAGCAATTGGTCTATAGTTTAACGGATCTGTCTTTTTTCCTTTCTTTGGAATGGGTTGTACTGCGGCAGACTTCCATGATGATGGATATACTCCTTGCCTATAAGATAAATTGAATATGTTCCTTTCTAATGCAATCGTTTAGAAGAAGACATCAATAAAAAGCAAGTCAAATAGTAAGCTAATGACTAATTAGTACAGTGCCTCGTTTTGGGAATCAATATCGATAAAAAAATTAAAGGAAGTGCGTGCCACTGTATGTACCCCTCTACTCCCTTCCCGCCCATCAAGGTTTTGATGACGCGGTGTCACTTTAATACAACATCAAGTATAGTTGATCCACTTTGTCAGCTACTTGTCAAATGGATAAGCAATAATTCACACATATCTAAGCACAAACTCTGTTGTCATAATCACTGTATGTTCCCATATGTCGTGGCTTAGCTGACAATAAGCCACGATATATATGGAAACATACATTATGATTATCACAACAGATTTTGCGTTTAGATTCATGTGAATTATTGCGTGTCCATTTGACTTAATAGTGCAAACCGGTTACAATAAGTTAAATAACGTAAAATTTGGACCGTATGATGCGAATAAATAATCATGTTACTCATGTCTAATTTTGACATATGTGGACATATGACATATCTCCCGGACAACATTATATAAGTAATTTTATGCAGATATCTCGAGCCTAGTCAAAAAAGAGGTAGAAAAATAATATCTCACCAGGTACAAAACATGTGACGAATAGCTTGAACATATGCTAACTTTGACGGCAGTATCTCGCCAAGCAACAGTCAGAACTAAATTAAACAAAAGGTAGTTTATTGTCCAAATTTGGTACGATAAAAGTGCGGGTTTTTAACACGCCTATTCATTTCCTATTCGGAGCAGACGTCATCACTAGCAAGTCACGAGACATTGACACTTGTTTTAAGGGGTTAAATTAAAAATTCTATCTATAAAATTATATTTTACTAACTAAATATAATATATAATGTCAAATTTTTCCAACTAAACAAAGTTTTTTTGAAAAAAACGTCTAGTAAAACCAAAAATTGAAACGTAAAACTAGATAAAAAAATATTACATTATAAAACTCGTAGAATATACTTTAATTAGTGTAATAATCATTTTAGGTTTTTTAAATATGTATCTCTAAATTCTTTTCAGTTTTTACCAAAAAACAAAGATACTGTGCTTTTGTGCTTACATGCATGCATGAGGCTAAGGCTTTTGAGTCCTTAAATCTACCAGATAAAACCAAAAATCTTAAAACAAGTTTTAAATCGATCTTAATTTTGTTGCAACTGTCAAATATTTTTCCAATTTCAACTCAAGCCAGTTAACAAAACCTAACACTTTTTTATTTATTAATGAATTTAACACATAGCATATCAACTAAAAAATCTTAAAATATCAGTATTTTCCAGCACCGAAAAATTTTTTATGGTAAAAATCGTTTGACTGGAAATAATCTGTTAGTTACTTAAGTAAGAAATATAATAAAATTTGAAATATATCGACTATTTTGCCAAGGTCCGTGTTGTTAACATTAAGCTAGAAAGAAATATATTTAATTGTGGGGCTATATAAAATATTTTTAATTTAAAATTATGTTCACATATACATAAATATTTTGTTTTGATTTGCGTTTATACAAGTAAAATTAAAAATACTTTAAATGCCCCTAATTTTTTGAGTGATATCAGAGAGAGAGATATGGTTTTTAACCAAATTTATGCAGAGTTTTTGTAACTAATGTAAACTCTGTAGTTTTAAGATTCTACATTGTCTAAATTTTATTTATTTTTGTTGTGTTGTACTGTAAAATGCAGTAAAGTATTATAAAGAAATTTATTGTAAAACAATTTTTAATTTAGGTTAAATAATATTAATTAAGTTTTGTTTGATTATTCCATATACGTAATTCTAAAATTCTAGGAGACCCTAATAACAAATTTAAGTATTGTTAAAATAGTTTTTAAGGGGTGGGCGTGTTTTGTCAATATCAATAGATGGCGCAGGTTAAGTTAGTAAGTTAATTCGTCTGAATTTATATAAAGGTGCTCATGCGCTTAACTACAAGGCCCTTTGAGGTTATATTTGACCTGAGAACATCCGTCGAGTCCGACCAAAAATGAAATGGTTGATTGTCAGCATCTGGTAGTTATTTTGACAGCTTACGTATATGGGATTCGTTAATGTTTGTTATTTGTACAACTTTCCTAATAGTTATGTTGTAGGAAAGAAGTTCGATTTGTATTATGTTAACCACTGACTTAAAATCGTTTTTAAACTATTTTTATTGTTGTGCCAAAATATGTTTTTTTTCTTTTGTAAGTTGGTAGCGTACATTTTTTATATTATGCAGTCTATGCATTTACGTTTGTTATTTCTTTTAATTGTAACAAATAACCATGTATCGCTTTTTCCCAAGTTATTTTCTATTACTGTACTTAATAAAACAAAAATTAAACTGACTTTTATTGGCATATTGACAAATATGACATAAACTGCCAGTAAATGTTGAGTAATTTTTGAGAATTATAAAGTATAAATATTCTTGCAAAATTGGTGTACCTATTATTTCTCTGATGTTTACTAAAATTATAAATAAAATATTATTTAATGTAAAGTTTTTTGTTATTTCACAAATATTTTTAGATCAAAAAGTTCAAGAGGTCAGTTTAGTAGGGGAAAAGTACGAAATACTAATTTGAATTACCTTAATATTTAAGAAACTATAGCGAACAGAAAATTAACATAACATTTAGTTCGCGTTAATTATTATTAGCTCACAGGTATACCAGAACATAGTAGTGTGTTAGCTCACACTTAGGTATACTATAACATAGTAGTTTGTAGTATGGTGATCGTTTAAAATAAAAATTGCTCCGATTTCAAAAAAAATTATATCTTTGCGTTTCAGATGATTTTGAAACTTTTTTTGTCGCGTCTGTCTGGATGTCTGTCTGTAATGACCAATACGCATAACTCAAAAACTACTTGCCCGATTTTCATGAAATTTGGTAGCTAGGTTGGGTTTGGGCTCTAGATGGTCCCATTTAAAAATAAAATCCACCGAACATAGGCCAAAAAAAAGGTGGGATAGATTTCAAAAATTAGAGTTCTGGTGAAAATATTAGTTTTATGGTACTATATGGTGGTGGTGCATAAAGATAAAAAAATACACTATAGTTTCTTTGTTTTGGTGGTGTTACTCTGGGCGGGGGGGTCCAATCGGACGCGATCTGGGTGGCAGATAAGGGGTTATTTTCGCGGAACAAAATGGGTAAAAATTACATTATACATAAATCGTGTACTTGGCTTTTTTTTACATGAAATGTTTTTGTTAAGATTTTACTCCTTTTTAAAAGGATTTGGATAATATTTAAATTAAAAAAAAAAACAACATGCCTTATTAAAAATTTTGAGGTTTTTTTAATTTTTTTCTATGGTTTTATCATAGTTTCTATCGGTCTTACAAAGCTCAACTCTCTAGCGTTTCTGGAAGTGGGCAATGTTACTTTTACATAACTTTACATTTATAGGAAAGGGATGTTAATTAAAATTTTGGGGTTTTAAATTTTTTTTCTAGAGTTTTATCATTGTTCCTATCGGACTTCCAAAGCTCAGTTCTCTAGCGTTTTTGGAAGTGGGCCATGTTACTTTTACATAACGTTTTTTCCTATAGTTTTATCATATTTTCTATTAGTCTGCCAAAGTTCAGTTTTCTAGCGTTTCTCGAAGTGGGCATTGGTACTTTTACATAATTTTACATGTATAGGGGAGGGGAGTAAATTAGAATTTTGGTGTTTTTTGACTTTTTCCTAGGGTTTGGTCATAATTTCTATCAGTCTGCCAAATTTCAGTTTTGTACCATGGAAGTACAGTAGAGTTTTAATGATCTATACATAAGTGAATGGGTGGCAATTTCGACTACTTCATGGAAGTCCATGAAACTTGGAGTGGTTGGTAACTTTATGAAGATCTGACTGTGTAAAGTTTGAGTTTTGTAGCTCATTCCGAAGTAGAGTTTTAGATAGGTGGGGCTGAAATGTTTCAAGAAAAGATGGTACAGCAGTTTCCGCGCGAAAATGTCACGTTACAAGTTTGTAATCACCTTATACATTGTTAAAATCAGAATTTTATTGCCTACAAAAAGTACTATACATTTTTCCCTTAGAAGCTTAGTCTTTGATTTGAAAAAGACTTTGAAAGTTTATGCAGGTGATTCAAAAAAATCTTGCCTTGATATTAGACTTTCGCATATTTTGTTAGTCGTAATAATAGTCTGCAGGGTGTTTTCAGAGATAGCCTACTCCCGCGCTGCTTTTGGGAGTATTTTCACTAACATGACTCCAATAGTTTTTTATATATGGGCACTGATATTTTCGAGGCCTGTTAATTTGTATATTAATCCAGTCAGTAGGAAGAAAAAGGGTAATTGACGTGCAAAATAAATGTTTTATTGCCTATAAATACTATGCAAAAACAGATTTTCGAAACAAAAATGACTTTCTAGGAGGCCTTACATCTCGTCCATTTCTGACGTTTGGATCATCGGGATCTAAATATTCTATGAATCGGTACATCAAAAATAGCGCTGGACAACTCACAAAGAGAATAATACCACTACCACATATTCCCAATGCCTGGAAAAAAAGAAAAAAGTAGTAAACTAGAAGTTAAAAAAGAGGTAACACGCTTTTCGATGTATTGTTATTTTATTCAAAAATGAATGTGCGCTTTCCCAAGTCTGTCATTAGTATCCTTGTTATACGGGTCTGCCGCTGTTATGCATAACTTTACTTTTAAATATTTTCCTTTTTTAACACAAAAAGGAACCGAAAAAACTTTAGAAACAAACGACAAAAAAATTTACAAATGCCAAGGCAAGTGACCAGTTTTTTTGTTTACATAAGGTTTACATAACAAAAATATCATATTAACTAATATTTTCATTTGTTTTGTCGGATCGTGGGTAATAACCCACTCTAATCAATCAATTTACCTGCTTGAAAAAATATATGCAACTTTCCCAAATAAAACTTTTTTGTAGCATTAAAAGCCCTGTACTTATGATTTTTAAGTTAGAGAATTGGGATGTGAGGGTAATCCCGTGTAAATTGGTTTTCAGTTATTACCTACCTCAGAAACTTTACTTGCTAGTCCAAAAGATGTACCATTGCAAAGTTTTATTGATAGAGCTGCACTTACAATAGTCAGCAAGGAAACAATCACGTTGAAAAATATATCCTAAAATATAATAGAAATGTAAGATATCAAGTTCTATCTAGTAGAATCTAAAAAAAGCAAACATTTCATGTTTTAATTTTTTTTGTCCGCATTTTTATGCTTAAAATATTTTCAAGAAAATTAAATTAAATGGTAAATGAGACAAACATTATTTTGTTATGCTTAAAGTTTGTCCCAATCGGACTTTAACAAATGCTTGTCTAACTGAATTTGTCATGTGATGTGTTATCATAACATCACTGATCATTAATTATTGTTTTTATAAACCTACCACTCGTAGGTACGTTGATTTACATTGTTAATATATCTTGTAAAATAAATTTTGAAAAATTTTCTATTTGTTGAAAATATTATTTATATACCTTCGTTAAATAACACTATTTTACGCACTAGCAACAAATAACAAACATCGCTTTTTGTTTGGTTTTTATATCTCTGGAAAAGTCCATTTTTCTTTTGCATTTTGATAGATTTTGTGTTAAGAATTATTGGATTTTTTTGTGTTTCACAATCTGTCGACTATATGGCACAGAATTTGTTGTACACAAAAATATCGACTGGCAAAAGGTAAATTTTGATATAATTTTCGGTTTAAAACTAATAATATATTTTTAAATCTCTAACTTTTAAAAAGTGTTCTAAAATATAAGAATTTTTAATAAAACTGCTTGTATATACTATCGCTGTTATGCCTCGAAATTCACTAAAATTGATCCACTAGCTTTAAAGATTTTCTGTCACAGACCAACAGACATTGACACCAGTATTTACTAAGACCTTAAGACTTAGCATTGTAGACCGGGTTTAAGTATCAAGTCTATAGACTTGATACCGACCGGTTTAAGTGTATTTTTTTAATACTCACAGGTCAAATAACTGCAAAGATTTGGTTCACCCTAATGTGAAATGCGATAGTAAGCATTTCTCAGTGAGTTTCATCTCATATAATTTCAAATTAACTTTGGAAATAAAGAAAAACCACATAAAAATTTCGTAACGAAATGTCATTTTTTGGAAATTTAGTCCGTGCAGTGGTAGGATTCCCTTTAAAAATTGTCTCAAATTGTAGTACCCCTCCTGAGGGGTGGTTTAAAGTTCGAAAAATAATTGAAATAATCCATGATTGACAAAAAACTTTGTGTGTGTGTGTGTGTGTGTGTGTGTATTTAGGTTTTATGGCCTGGATCGAGCCAACATCTGACAAAAAACATATACAAAAATATTCAAAGCTAAATAATACATAAATAACTTAAAACAATATTTGTAGATGCATTACCGTATTAAATACGTATCAATATTTAAATACTGTAAAAAGCACAAGATTTATTAGAATCCCTTTTCAATTACACATTCACCAAAACAATCGACCAGCGGTTTAATCGTCGCTAAATTGTCAAAAAAATTAACATGTAAAAAATAGCGGACAGCTGACACTGACTTACATCGTTTTTATTCGACATTTCCTAGTGACGTTCGGAGGTTTAAATATGGCTACCATTTTTACACCAAAATATTTTATTATTTTTATTTATTTAAAGGATTTGTGTGGAAATAATGTCTTGGTTACAACGAAAAAAGATGACCCATATCGCAAGGTATTTATAAACAATTTATATAAATATTAAAAACTATTCCATTCACGGGAAAAATAAGTTAAACCTTCAACCAAAATGTAGACTTTTAAACCTAGGATTGTAGCACTTAGCACTGTAGACCCTTTAGTAAATACTGGTGTGAGTGTCAACTCAACTCAAGAAAAAGTTTATTTAATGATTTTAATACATTTTTCAAATTAAACTGAAAATAAATTTTAGCAATAAAATTAACTAATAATAAATTTAAAAATGGAAAAACAAATAATTATTACTCATTAAATATTTTATTATTTAAAAATTAATTCATAAAGAAGTGAATAAATTGTAGGTAAGTCGCAGTCAAAGTAGAACCAGGAGTAAGTATTGTTTAGGTGAGAAGTAAAATCTATATCTAACCAGCCTACCAACCATGTTTACGAGCCAAATGCTTCACATACCTCACTTCATGAAAAATATCGTCTGGACGAAAGAGAAGAACTACAAAATAATGAATTTTTTAATGAAACCAACGTCCAATATCCATAGCAACCGATTAGGTTGAAAATTGGAATTTTTGGAAACAAAGGTTTAAAACCTGGTGGATGCTGAGGTATAAACAAAGATGAAGCGACATAGTATGCCCAATAACTTACACTGTTTAAAGAAACAGGCATGAAGATCGAACCTTCGAATTTACAGCTAACTGAGAGCAGAAAAATCCATCCTCTGATCAAACAAATTGACTTAAATTCCGTTTCTGAAAGTCGTAGATCATTTAAACGTTACCAAGCTCATAAAATTGTGGCTATCATGAATGTGAGCATTTTACTCTGCAGAAGAATCTTGTGTGTGATGTCAAAACGACGTGTGTTGAATTGAAGAGTGAAGCATTACGGGAAAAATTCCTTCAGTAGCATTTCCATTAGCTTGAGAACGCTGTAAATTTTTGCGTTACTTTTTAAAATGTGTGTGAAAAAACTAAGCTCATAACTAACGGTAAAAATTAGTGCTGTAAAAAGAAACAAAACTTCAATAAAAACTACAAGAAATTAAACAGTTAAGAAAATTATAGAAGCGTCTGTCAGAAGCGTTCTTACACTCAAAAACAGTGTAAATGCCCTGTATAAATATAACAAAAAATGTGGTCGCTGCTCGGTCTTTCTTTCTGTCAAAAGACAAAATCACTAAAAGGTTTGACTTTAAAAAAAATCAACGATGACTAAAAAATACATGCCACTGGAACTGTACCATTTGCTATACGAAAGAATTTTAAAAAAGCTCTTGGTAAACTTAAAAACTTAGGTGTTATAGAAAAAGCACCAAAAGGTGATGTGTGGGTTCACTCATTTGTGATAGCTCGTAAAAACAGGCCAGCTGAGATTATTTTTAAACCCAAAGGACCTGAACTCGCAAGTTTAACGCCATTACAATAGAAACTCAAATCAAGAAATTTTCGAAATGCAAGGTAAGTAGGTAGTACACTTGATTTTACAGGGTTTTCTATCATAACTGCAACCCCCCTTTTTCTCCGTTATTATGCATGGTACAAAAAAAGTATCCAATAGGAAAGTTATATTTTACAAAATATTAGAATATGTACGCCAAAGTATCATTCATTTATCACAAATATCAAGTTTTGACATATCGATATTTGTGGATATCTTTTTTAAAGGAAACGCCCTATACATTATTGTATTTTTGAATCTTTCTGATGTATATTATGTCTATACAGCGATAAGTATTTTATGAGATATATTTTCATTTGCTCACCGCAGTCTCTCCTATATTTGCTGTATGCTTAGAATTTTGAAATATATGGACCAATCACGTTGTTTTTTGTCAATTTAACCTGTCAGTTTAATGTTATTAGTTCAAAAGTCAAGGTATTAGTTTAAATTTAATTTAAAAAAAAAGATAATATTTTATTAAATTAAGTAACACTAAACTCTTAAAATGTCGAATATTTCCGGCTCTAAATAAAACTTAATTTTGAATAAAAACGACCTTCATGTATAAATCTGACACACGAAAACTGCATTTAAAATAATATGTTTAGAAGTTGGTCATGTGTAGTGTCCCTAAATAATTTGGCAGTTTTTAAATTTTTTTAGATCTAAAAACTGCCAAATTATTTAGGGACACTTTTATCTATTATCAAATACCAAGTCATTGAATCCAAATAAACTTACAACCTTCTATAAAAGATAAAGAAAGGACTTCGGTGAACAAATTTAGATCGGCCATATCTCCAAAATACTTTTCGCAGATTGGAACTGCATCAAGCAACGGAACTATACATTTTTAAAATCAGAAAGAAAATTTCGTTTTAAAACTGCAATAATATACAGGGTGTCGTCTTTAAAAAAAAACATCGACCTGTCAAAAATTAACATTTCTGATGACATTTGACAACTATAACTTTCCTATTGGACACTTTCTTGTAGCATGTATAATAACGGAGGGAAACGGGGCTTACAGTTATGATACAACACCCTGTACGTACGTTCTTGCAGGTTTCTCTTAACGCGGAACTCACAGGAATTTGTACGTTCTCTTCCACCTATGGACGCTACAGATTCCAACACTTACCTTATGGGTTGACCAGTGCACCCGAGGTCTTCTGAACGCAGCGATGAAATATTTAGATATATTACAGGATTAACAATTTTTATAGACGAACTGCATAGTGGGAGTAGATCTGTCTGATTACGATAGAAAATTTGGTACTTGAAAGGGCAAAAAAATTATTAGTACGTTTTAATAAACCATGTAAATTCGGTTTAAATGAAGTACAATTTCCAAGGGGGAATGCATAAAGGCTGACGAGTGAAAAAGTAAAGCTTTAAAAAATACACCACACCATGAACTATTTGTCACCCAGAACCCGCGCATTGCATTTTAATTTGTCATTAATAAGTTTTCAAATAAAATATTAATAAATATAACAGACCCTGTCAAAATAAGAAAAGTTGAAATATGTTAGTCATGTGAGCTAGTTATTTATGTATTTTTTATATGCAGCACCAATTGGGTTATACTTACTATTCTAATCCACATTCCAGGTTTTTTGACAGCTAATCCAAAAGAAAAAACCATAAACAATATCAATTCCCCGAGAGTACCCATAGACGCGCTGCCTATGAAAGCCATAGAGTAGTCTTTATTCGAGCATGTATTTTCTGTTGTTAAAAACGATATAATGCTTCCAATAAGAATTATCTGAAAATAAGGAGAAATAAATTTTATTTAAAGTATTTATTCATTCATTCATTAGGTTCATACCATGTTCGAAATCATTTTAAAATTATTTCAGATACATTATTATCTATAACTTTTAAACATAATATTAATTGTATTTCTAATAATTACACTTTTTACAAAAACATATAATGCTCATGATATAATTATTCTGCTAGTTATATACCACGAGCTTTTAAATTGATCTGAAGTAAGATTCAATTTTTACAGAATATCTTTTAAAGTCTAGTTAGCTTAGATTACAAAAGTTACCTACCAATCCCACCATTTTGATAATCCCAGTTTTGGTTAAAGGAAATTTGCCACAAGTGAGTTTCTTCTTAACTACTTCATCGAAAGTGTTTGTAACTGGACTGAAGTTATTCAGAAAAAGTTGTGATTTTCTTCTATCAATTATACGTTCGGTCATTTTACTATGTTTAGATATGCTTGAGCGACTCTTTACTGGTTGAGATAAAACGCACACCACATGATGGGCCCATTAAAAACATAAAATCTATTTAAAACTTATTCTATTATGGCTAAAAATCTATTAACCCCCACCTTTTTCATCAAATGTCGACATGAAACGCTCAGATCCAATTTTATTTACAAAAAAAATCAAATATAACTCTGGTTTTTCATCGTTCGAAGAGGTGTGGTTGTTAGGCTACTACACTGCTTATGAGTACCGAACACACGACTGGAATGATATGACATTTTCTATTTTTTCTTTGATTTTACCCAAAAAAATCACTTTTATTTAGCACATTTGCACGATGAACATTCAGGTTGAACGGGATTTAATGCACGAATTCACAATTTTTTTTTTACAATGTGTTCGCTACCCATGAGGAACGTTACACGTGTCATAAGTGCCCCTAGAGTTAACACTACGAGCACCTTGTTAAAAAGGTTTTTAATTATTTATTAATTAATTTTAAAACCTTTATGTAATATAAATAAATAGGCCTTAGTCTAATCTAAACAAACATTTCAATAGGAAATTATAAGATATAATTTTTAGTGGCTGTTACATCAGATATATTAGAATGTTCTATTATCCGTTACATATGTTTATTTAATTTTAATAATTCGATTTCAAATAGTGCACATTTCGTTTTTATGTGGGTTTATGAGGTTCATTCAAACACAAAACCTGACAAGTTGTCAGGTTTTGTGTTTCCTCTGGACTCTCTGACCATGAAGCTTTGGTGGGGGAACTAAAAATTAAAGCTTAGAAAACAAGTAAAAGGCAAGAAAAATGTAGAATCTTTAGCAAAGCGAATTTTGATATGTTAGGAAAACTGGCGAAACGATGTTAACTGGGAACAGGGACTGCTTTCAGAGAATTCTATTTTTCAAATGAAATTAACAAAGGTTTTCGAAAATAGTTTTCCATTAAGAAAAATAACGAAACGGAACTTCGGGAAGAAATATCGCTCAGTAAACAAAACAATGACACACGCGGCAAAAACGTTACTATCAAGAAAGCGTTTCTAAGGAGGGGAATAAAACTAGTATTGGTGAATAATAAACGAACTTCGAGGAAAGGAAAATACGTGCAATGACATTGAAATTTCACGGTCAGACTTAAATAACTTCTTCACGTCCATTGCGTACACCTTAACAAATGTACAGGAAATCGTACATATCATTTAGAGATATAAAAAAGCAAAACGCAGCTGAACAAGACAACCTATCAGCAAAAATTAAAAAAAAATTACTTTAGGCAAATGTGTCCATAAGTACGGGAATATTCCCCGAATGCTTCAAAACCACCGTTGTGGTTCCGATCCATAAGTCTGGACCCAAAGACGAACTGGCAAACTTGTCTGTCTTCGCGTTTTTAGAAACACATGATATCATAGAGAAAGGCCAATTTGGATTTAGAAATGGCGTTGGCACGAATGACACCATGTTTTGTTTTTTGAAGAGGTTTTTCTGAGGGCGAGGTGGCTGCAGCAGTGTTTTGTGATTTTTCGAAAGCCTTCGATTGTGTGGATCACGGAATACTGCTGCGGAAACTGGAGCACTATGGCGTTCAGGGAACATGTCTCAATCTTATCTTTCGAACAGGGAACAGTTTGTTCTTGCCAGCGCTGAATCATCTGAAACGTTAAGGGTTGTTTATGGGGTGCCGCAGGGTTCGGTGCTGGTGCCTCTACTGTTTCTAGTTTACATTAATGACTTGGCCAATCTCCCAATACCGGGAAAATCTAAAACATTTGCAGATGACAAAACAGTTGTATGAAAGAATCAAAACGAGCTAAAAAATAATGTCCAGCAGGATCTTGTATTAATAAAAACGTGGTACGACTCAAATAAATTGTCTTTTTAATAGACAAAAAACAAATATTTTTACATTTAAAGGTTCACTTGAAGAATAATGTTCCTCTTGAGCAGAAAACGAAGGTAAAGTATCTAGGGTTACAACTAGACTGGCTAAAGAGTGCGACATCATTCGATCTTTAGGACAGGAACTTGGCAAGGATACCGCAAAGATCGCTTACTTTTCTCTGATGGAGTCACTACTAGTAGTAGTAGTATTACTCCACTCAGGGGTCAGTACGCTTAGTTTTTGTGCTAGACCTCTACACCGAACCTGTATATTTGTTTGTTTGTTTTATTATCTTTTTTGTTATTTTATATTTTGACCAGTTTGAAGATTAAATTAATTTTAGTTTGGTTCCGAAATTAATCTGGGCGATTTTAAAAACTGAACTGAAATATTTTTTATCATTTTATAATTGTGAAGTTAGAAGTGGTGTAATTTTATTTAGCATTTTGCAACTATGTACAAAATATTTATATTTTCCAACTAAATAAATCTTTAACATTTTGAAGATTTTTGTTTAAATGAAGATTGATATGGTTTTGGTTACAAATATGTTTAAGGACTCTAACTGGCTCTCAAGATTTCAAAAAAAGGAAAACATGTGTTTACAATAATAATGATACATTGAAATTATTAACAACTATCTAGTGTATTGTATTATGTATTGTAAATTGCTTTGTCAATAGAAATCAGGATTTTTGCGCAATCAAATCAAATCAAATGCGACTACCTTTAACTTAAACTGTTAATTAAAAAAGTGTTTCTTAAAAAATTCCTAATTAATCAGTTTAGTTTTCAATGTTTTACCCTGTATGTAAAAATTATGCACTCTACTAAACTAGACCACTACTTTTTTACTGCTAACACATACGTTGATATTTTCGTTACACCTCATAAACATCCAGATTAAATTGAAAAAGTAGTAGATTAGTTTTTTCAAATTCATCAGCTAATCTGAACGCCTAGCTAGATAAGCATTTGTATGTACGGGGTCATTTATAATAAACTTTGTTTTGTTGCTTGAGCCGCTATTCCCCTTTGTCCTGTTAATTTTTTTATCACGTTTTTGAACTCAAAAACACAAAGAAGTATGACTGCGCTTTTCAATTGCCAATTTTTTCCATGCCTACCATTAGGTACCTACCGCAGGGAACATCTAAAATCTATAAAAACCAGCATATATTAGTATACTGGTTGGTATTTTTGTCATCTTTATGTTGTGGATTTTTTGGTTCGGTTCATATTGTTGAGATTTTTTTGTCACGAGGCTCACGGCTTTTGTGCCGTTTCCTTTTTTCGAATATAAGGTTAGACAGTTTTGTTCTTTAAGGCGACAAACGCTATTTAGGATTTTTTTAAGTAAAACGCAACAAAAATACCAGGAGGTGACGTTTCTCCTAATTATAAATAAAAATAGAAAAAATAATTTTTTTACCGACAATCTTTGTAATCCCGAAGAAGACTTAGCCACAATAAAGAATGGAGTAAATAACGATATTATGAGCTTGCCATCAAATACATCCAGAACAAAATCAAAAATGAACCTTCCCATATCGTTAAACAAGAATATAAAAACGAACTAAGCCAAAGATGCTGCCAGGAAAAGAAGTAAAGTTTTCGGCAATCATTATAAATTAAAAATAATAAATAAGTTGTTTGTATGTTTGTGCTTCATTTTAGTTTCCACAACCTCGTGGACAGTGCTTTTTCCACACTTGTTAGGTAAATTACTGTTATTAAAAACTATATTTTATTTTCAAATTATTTTTCAAAAATAATCTGAAACTAAAATTACCCCTGGTATATGGAGGGTGGCGCTTGTCAGAATGTTGATGCTATTGTCTGAATTGGTGTCCTGCATTAAATATAAAATTGACAATGCTTTTATAAATCCTAATATTTCGTGTATAAAAAACCAATCGAAATATTTTTTCAGTTCATATAAAAGATTTTTTTTTAATTGTCAAACATATCTTGTTGGGTTTGTTATTTTCATTTGCATATTTCTGAACAATATAAAAACTTTAACAATTTTGCTACAGTTTTCTATAACACAACTAGGCTACTGAAATGCCAAAATTTTTTTAAAAATATTTGTTAGCAATAATAATATATATTATAATCTATAATCTTTATTAACTTTTTGTTATATTTTTTGAATAAGACAAATTAACGAAAAAGTGCCAAATACGTTTGTTAAGGATGCTTTAAAACTACACCCCGCTAAATATCGACGCGTACCGCTTTTTCGTTTTCTACTTCTATTAGGATAAAGATTTGGCAAAAAATGGGATATCAGTGTTGCCAGATGGTAAGTTTTCGGGCTTATTTTGCCTCCTTAAAAATTATTTCAGATTTAGGATGGTTTTCCCAAACTGCCTGTTGAATATTTGTGATAAAGTGGTTCTCAATTTCGTCATCACTTAGTTGTGGTGTTACGACACCATTTTACACCACGCTCGGTCCTGAACATCGAATTTGGCACCCTATACTGTAGGTCGAATTGTATAAACTATTCTATCCGAGCCAAAAGAAATTAAGGAAGAAAAGAAAGGTTCAAATTAATATTATTTTTGTTTTATATTTATTTTTTTATTTTAATTTATATTAGTATAAATCCTGTACATGCGACCCCTGAGCTAACCGTGCTTAAATGAATACGCGCTTTAAGAGTTGTGTTTGGTTGATGGGTAATTAAAAAAACTAACTATAAAAAATATAATGAATAATCCTGTATAAATAATTCGGATTATACAAAGCGAGCAGGTGAAATTGATAAGTGTTATACCACTTCACTTTGATTAATTATGTTGTCTTGATTAAATACATATGGATTTATTTTCTTCCTGTTTGCCTAGATAGTATGCAGCAGATATTAGTTTTAGACACTTGGGTCTTGGGTGATGACCAGACCAGACATTTGACGCCAGGTCAGTAAAATACTTGCCCGTATGATATACAGGGTGTCCCAGATTAAGCACTATATTATTAACTTCGCTATTATTGGAGCTACTATGTCGATTAAGTTAGCAAACTACTAGCACAGGCCTGCCATATAAAAAAAATATCGAAGCTGTTAACGAGGCCCCCAAGGTAGGGGCAAATTTTTTTATAATTTAAAATAAAAATCATAAAATACAAAAATTTTCATCTCAGGACTGCCCCTGCATAGGGGTTATAAATTTTAAAGTTTTATCAAATGAAATCGTTGCAAATTTATCAAATGAAATAGTTGAAATGAAATTTGCAATGATTACATTTTGATTACTTGAACTATAAAATTTATAACCCCCGGCTGCCACTAAAGATAAAAATTTTTGTATTTTATGATATGAAGGGTTCGGAATTGAAGTGGATCAAGTCCAATTTCGCACTATTTTAAGTTAATCCGCTTTAAAGGTATATTAAACAATGTTTATTTTAGAAACCAAATGAAAACCAACTCTGGCCGCTCTAATGCGTAAAGTGCCCCCTTGCGCCCCTCAGGAGCAAAATATAAAAAAATAATTGACAGCGAAGGAACAAGTTCCGTTGTGCGTGCCAAGTTTCATTACTTTAGCTTAAACCGTAGAGACAATTTTGGGTCTGTTAACAGGTCAGACAGGGTTGGTGGGATCATTAGTAATCGGTTAAAACAGGTGTTTTAAAAATCTTCATCTTTTGCTTTTTAGCGCACGAAAGACGCTATTGCCCAGACTAAAAATTAGTGACATTAGTCCCCCCCGGTGACTAAATGAGGTTGTTATTGCTATTCAGGTTTCTTATGGTTTTTCATGATGTTCACAAAACCTGTAATTCAAGAAATAACGAAGAGATAATTAGCTAAACCAAAACCACCTGGATATAGGCCGGATATCTTTTCCCGATTTAGTACTGTATTCAATTTAAATTTACTATTTTTTAAAACTTTTTGATGTATAATTAGCAGATTAAGAAAGAACTGGGCTGTTGGAAAGATCCATTCTTAAAAATATCCTATAGGTAACAACAGGTTTATTACTTAGTCTACCGACCTTAATTTAATTTATTTTGCAATAGTAATAAATATTTTGGCAGAAATGTCATTAAATTTCTAATAATATTTTTGCTCGCTACAGATTTTTGATTTTTTTTTAAAAAATTTCTCAGAGTTTTAGTCAGCTTTTAGGAGGTGTCGCCCGGAGCCGCAGTTTTTCCGGTTTTTCAGAAAATGGCATTAGGATGTCAACAATAATAATTTTGTAATAAAAGTTTGTACCAAAACATTTGTATTATCTTGCGCGGAATCGGCATCAATTGCAAACTACGCACATCTCATTTAAAAAAGCGGAAACTGATCTGAAGAGGCTACTGCCGGTACACCCCGAAATTTGAAAATACTACCAATCAAAGATGCGTACTCGATATAACTATGATCATTTTTCAGATCATAAAAAAAGATCTAGGTTTTAAAAGACGTGGACGGAGTCTTAAACACTCTGTATATGTTATTGCTGTAATGGTGGACAAAATACTTATCGCTAATATCTTACAAATTTTATTTACTTTTTTATGTCAATTTACATACTTACAAATTATTTCTTTTTAATTGACCAAACATGCATTTAAAACTTATAATTAAATATCACTATTGGCCAGTTGCTTTTGTAATATTGAAATTTCTTTCAGTCTGTTCGATTTTTTGTATTCTTTATGTTTCTCTTGGACTTCCTTAAAATGGTTTAAGAGTTCCGTAAAATTAATTTGTACGTCTGGCTCGGTTTTGATTGGTCCACTAAAAAACAGTTTTAACATGTTAATGGATCAAGTCGCATCTTATCGGAAAGGACTTTCTAATCTGTTTTCGGGATATTTTCGATTTTTTCATACGCCAATATCTCGAAAACTGAGTCATGCGTTTACTAATAGCAAAGATGAATATAAACTATCTTTGGAAAAATATCGCAATTTAAAGGTTATTAAAAAACATTACAGGTCTCCCCAGGGAAAGTTCACCATTCCGGCCAAAAAATATCAAATTACAAAATGTCAAAATTACAAAAGATCGAAAAAGCGCAAAAAAATTAAAACCTAAGATGGCCCTAGTTGGGTTAATATCCTAACCTGACCTGATGAGGTTAGTATACTAAAAAGAACTCACCTGATCCGGTCAGTTTGTTCGTAGTCTTTGTATAAGTACTAACTTAAGTATACTAATCAAGGGTGATTACATTGTTTAAACCCGGTGTCATTAGTGCATATTGCGAAAGCGTGCTTCATAGCAGGATATGGGAATATAAGAACGGCGGCGTCTGCCTCCACGAGGCACTCCCGGACATAGCCGCATTATGGTTTTTTTGGTTAGATATAGCTATCTAGGTAAGACCATGACCGAAGACGTCTTCTTAAGAATCATTGGTTGACTGGGTGTTTTGTAGTGGCTTGCTGTACAGCCCTTTAGGTAATGCTCAGAAGCCCTTAACGCTACCCTCCGTCATTCTTGGTTGGTTAACCAATGGCCCGCTATAAGATATATTTAGCATGGGCCAGTTTTTCAAACTATAAGATGGTGTGTGATTCACATACTATTCTTAATAACTTTGCAGGTAGCGTGCCCTCAAAAAAAAAAACTCAAGTAGGCTTTTTCAATTGGTGGTAGCTATTTTCAACTTCCGGTGCCCTATTCAGACCTAAACCACCTTTAGGTCTGAATAGACCTAAAGGTGGTTTTTCGAATAGAGTTGGCTACAAATATTAAAAAAGTTATGATGTTTTAACTTTTTTTAAATTTAAAACGTACGTATTTTCTTGCATAGAATCCGAATCCGTTGCAAAATTATACCCATCCCTATTTAAAAACAGATTTTGGGCCTAATTAGGACACTACCGGTCGGCGCCGAAATTGGAAAATACTACCAGTTGAAAGATAGTATTCGATATGACTATAATAATTTTTTAGATCATTAAACAAATCCATCCCCTAGGTTTTAGAAGGGGTGAACGGGTAGTCTGAGACACCCTGTGTGAACAAATAATACTTAGTTATTACAGTCTTTCGCTTCTGAAAGGGGGAAATCTCCACTTGAACGTAATCTACAAATCTAGATCCCGGTCACGATAGGTATTAAAACCTAACCTGACCTACTTAGGTTGTTATCCTATATTGACCTGCTTAGTTTCGTATCCTGACCTGACCCGGTTAGGATAGTTTTTTAGTATACTAACTGAACCAGAACAGGTTAAATTTCAATGTCTTTTTTTAAATTTTATGCTTTTTAATCTTTTTCAATTTTTAATATTTTTAATATGTTTTTAAAAAACTTTTGCATTTTGCATTTTTTTATTTGGATATTTTGTATTTTGATGTTTTGTCCGCCGTCCTTTTTTATTTAAGTTACGTAAAGAGGTTCTCACCCCGTTTAGGTGAGTAACCCTACCTCTTTAAATTCCTGAAACCCCATTTTACTATAAGATACTTTGCAGTTAAACTTTTTTATCCTTATACAATGCGAACCTAAATAGACCCCCCCCCCTTCTAACTTTTGAAGAAAAATAGATATCGATTTCTGGTAAAAAGTCTTTTTAATGGGACTTTTTTTAAAGCATATTTGAGCTAAGTGGCAGTTATGTCAAACTAACCTAATGTCAAAAATTTGACATAACATCAAAGTTTTCAAATTGGAAGAGGGGCATGTAATACCTCTTTTTTGTATTTTGATTCTCTATACAACACATTATAAATTTTTAAAATCGGTTTAGTTTCCTAGGATGCTGTTTATTTTTCTTTGCTGTCGACAAAAAAAAGTCAAGTTTTTATTAAGCAAAAAAAATATTTAAATTAATTTTATTTATTTTATCATAAACTTTTGTTTGTATGCTTTTAAGTTATGTCAGAACCTAAAAATTAGTTAAAAAATTAAAATAGGAAAACGTACTGTGTGATCATTTTATCAAAACTTTTTGTTTATTTTATATTTAAACATTGATCCATGACTGATCTGATACCTTCCTCCTATTTAAATTTTTAAACTTATTTTTAGGTTTTGTCATAAGTAAGAAGCATAAAAAATCAATTTATTATAAAACAAAAATTAAAAAAAAAAAAATTGTTTGATTATATGTTAACTTTTTGAGAGTCGACCGCGAACAAAATAACGATATCTCCTATGAAAATTAACCGATTTTAAAATGTTAAATTATCCTGTATAGACAATCAAAATACCTTTCCAAAGAGCTATAACATGCCCCCCCTTACAATTTAAAAATTTTATTGGTATGTCAAATTTTTGAGATTAGGTTATTTTGATGTGACTGTCACTTAACTCAAATATCCTCAAAAACGATCCCATTAAAAAACTTTTTACCAGATATCAATATCTCTATCTGTTCAGGGGGAGGGTCTCTTTAGGTCCGCACTATATTTATACTTACTTTTCTTCTTGGTGCAAATACAAGCCTGGAATACAGCTAAGTCTAGTTTTTAAAGTAACAAAGGCTTCGGTTTGAGGTAAAAGCATTAACAGGCCATACAAGGCTCTGACCAGATGCTTATCACATGGAACGTCAAGAAGTTTTAATCTCAAATCTAAAACAAGCCAAAATTAAATCGGAAAAATATAAAATTGTAATTTAATTTTTATTTTATGTTAAATTTAAAGACAAATATCTCAGACACTAATCGATAGATTTTTGAAATATTTACAGAGTTGTAGACATTCACCAGACGTGCAAAAAAGGTGTGTCTCGACCCACTTTCCCTATTCAAAATATAGGGGTAAAGTTTATCACTCGACGGGGATGTGTGCTACAAAAATTTCAAGCCAAACAGTGTCGTTCTCCTAAACAATTGATATGTCCGAGGGTTTTTCCAAATTCAATAAAACAAATACGCGTAAAGGCGTCTGTTACGTTTTCGTTAAATGCACTGTATAGCAGTCAGCACGTGGCTTAAAACCATTCATTTCAAATGTAAGTTTTTTCACCTTCGATTTTTTTTATACATCGTGGTGACTTTAACTGGCGGAAATTCGCTACAGCTTCAGGTTGAAAAATGTGGATAAAACGCAAAAACACGTCGATTGAGTATTTTGTAAGCTTTCTGGTTATACCAAAAAAAATTTTTTTCACCCCCTTTAGAGGGTAACTCATCCCGACTTCATGTCTTTAAATGGGATGATACCACTTGTGGCACCTTGTTGGAAAGTCTTCCCAAAAGAAAATTGATTGTGCCGTTTTTTGCCATATTGTATCACTTTTTTAAGACTGTGTAATAGTTCAGTTCAGTTCATTTTATAATAGATTTAGATTTCTAGACTGTAAAAATTTTGCATAAATTTCGAAAAATTCTCAAAGCTCTCATTCTATAAACTAATCCTAAGAACTGATTAGACAGTTAGCCAGCAAAAGCTTTGACCTACAGTTTTTTAAAATTTGGTTTAAATTAATAGGCTAGTTTTCAAAATTAGGCACTTGTCTTAATCATATCTGGCCCAATTTACCAAGCTTTCTAGCGAACATTTGTGAAAAATTTCAAGTGGATATGTTGAGTTCTTGGATAATTATTTCGGATCGCGGATGCCGCCTTTAACTCTCACTATTTTGTCATCAATGTAACATGTTCCGCGTGCTCCAAATCCAAACCAAAGTCAGACAATTATTGTGATGTTAGTTTATTGTTTCGTTTTTAGTTTTACAAAAATAATTTAATTTAAGTCAAAATAATTTTATCGGAAAAAATAAGATCTAACGTAGCTAATTTCAAAAAAATCTGATACGACTGGAAAAACACGTTTTTTATTATAAGGAGTATATATATATATATATATTATATCGGGTTGACATTTACATTTTACAGTAGTGTTATGACGTCCAATAAGAAGACTTTTGCACGTTTATAAAATACGTAAAATAGAACTTGATAAAACCCAGCTAACAATAAATTTTTGAGCATTTTTAGAATAATGTGCTGGTTTCTGTTAAACTGAATTAATTTTTGATTTGAATATCTCTATTGGCTTTACTAAATGATACATTTAAAAATTAAGTTCGGTCTTTCTTGCTGCAGTTCGGCACCTGAAGTTTGATGATTAAATTCTAGGGCAAATGAGTGCTGGGTTGTCTGTAAACTGTAAAAAAAATCTTGCATTCTGCGGTCTCCCTCGAAAGGGTCATTTGAGTGTACTCGAAATAGCGCCTGATCGTCCTGAACTTGACTTACTTTTGGCCTGCCAGATCATCCTTGTTTCCTTTTAAGTGATTGTTCTAGTATTCATCTTTTATTTATAGAATAAACTGTTGTCAACTTACGTTAAAATGTTGGATCATTTTCCTTAGTAACAATTTTGGCTTTTAGTGTAAAGCCATTTTAGTATTAAATATTATGTTTATGTATTTATTATTCTAATATAACTGATGACGATGTTATTTTTTGTACGTGGCATTGACAGTTTTGATATACCGAAGTTTTTTATTAAGCTTGGGGCTAAGAATAAACTGCTAAAATTTTGAAAAAACTACTTTAAAGAGTCGTATCAGTTTTTTTTGAAATCAGCTGTACTTAATTATTTTTGGCGACTAAAATTGGACACAGTTTTACTTAATCTGGTTATTGTACAAAATAATTTAGTGTAAACTTACATGCAAATATTGGAGATTCTATTAACTGAACAAGCTTATCAATTTCTGTCAAAAAATCCACTGTTACTTCTATACTGCCACTGTATAAAATTGTTAAGGAGATATACTTTACTAAGACATACAGAAAAGTAGTAGTATAAAATTATATAAAATGACCTAAAATTTTCGGTTTTTATATATATTTTGTATTTTTTTTTTGGTAAGTGGGACTTTGATGAAGGCCTTAACCCTAAGTTTTTCCAATCTAAAATCGGTGCGTTTCGTCGTCTCTTACAGCAGGCACTGTCTTACAGACAGAATTTTTTAACAGCGCTATTTTGATTTAATGAACTATCAAAAATCCAAAATGTATTTTTAAGAAATTTTTAAAAATAAATGTTTTTATGACGCTACTAAATAGATTCCTTTATAATTTAAAATTTTTACCTTCGCAACAACCGTATAGCAAAGAAAATGTGGTATTAAAATTAGATTTTTTTTTAGATGCCACTCAAAATGAGTTATGATGTCTGTCGGTCTAGACTCAAGAAAGCTCCAAAACTAATGAGCCGATTTTCACAAATATTTGTTGTAAATATCGCAAAAACCAAAGTTTTGACAAATTTTTTCATCATAAAATTGTTTTATCGAACGCCAAAATCCATCCGTATACATAAGCTAAAATGGCGTATGTGGGAACCTGAGGCAAGTCAAGTATGACAGATGATATATATCAAAATTATTTCTTTTGAATTTGTTTAAACAAATCTTCTAGATTTCTTTAAAAAGCATAATAAAAAAAATTGGTTTGTTGAAAGTTAGTTAAAAAAAAATACATCTATAAAGGTTGTCGTATTGTCACAGAACAAACTAGCATATTAATTGCAAAATTATTTTAATTATCCTGTTTAGTTTTTTTTACAGAGCGCTTTCAACTATTTAGTCATCATTAGTGTCTTGCTATATCTATGCGAAGTTATTGTTTGAAATTGAATTAAAAGTGTAAACATCATACACATAAAGTTGTAGTAATTTTATGTTACAAAACAAGATGGCGATTATTTAATATTTTACTACTCGTTATATTATGGAAGAAAAGGATACAATAAATTGGTCAAATCACAAACGTGACCGTAGCTTTGAGTCAGTAGGCATAAGGCGACTGTGGCTACTGGATTGTGGCACCATGTTTTGTAGAGGGATAAAAAAAGTAATCGATTTTCCTAAAAGAAAAACAAAACACAATAGAATAAACTTTGCACAGAGAGCCTCATCTCTGGCAGGCCAACAGAAATTATAAAAACATTTTTACATCCTTCTTTTTTATCGTAAGAGCATGTACTTATTAGCAACTTAAGAGAGTCAGTTAAACTTACTTCTATAGTTAAGTCCTTTAGCCTATTCCTGAGTTCATATAATTCGGAAGAAGTTAGAAGTATCATATTTAAGTGTTCGACCATGTGACTAACAAATTTTAGATTTGGATCTTTTAACAAAATCTGAGCTAGTGTCCTATAGATTTCTTCGGCATTCAGAAGAACACACAGCTGTCTAAAAAATATATAAATATTAGCTATGCTCGTTGCACCATTCGTTTGGGTTCATAACTTTACATCTATTTTGCACAGTTAATATGGGGGAATCGCCTAAAAAGTGGCATTTGGGGATCGATAAAATTGAAAAAATAAAAGTTTTTTTAATTCACTTTATTTTGACAAAACATTTTTTTAAACAATTCACCAGAGATCATCTTTAGGTATTTTTGAAAAGCGGGAAAGTAAAAAACCTTGGATTTGACATAAATCATTATCTATTTAAATTTAGGTAGAGACAAGTCAAATGGTATCCGAAAAGGGGTCAAACTGGAAAGTTCTGATGCTTTATTCTGTAAAGGATCTCCCGGGAGTGAATTTTCAGATCAATCCACGGTTACCAATAGAAATATCACTTTAAAGTTCTCCTATTACAAAGCAAGAGAGCAGTCATGTTAAATGTTCACCCAAAAATCTCTCTCTCTTCCGCGTCAGTTTAAAGTCAGATACTATAAACTCACCAATTATAACTGTGGATTGATGTGAACATTTACTCCCGGGAGAACCATTACAGAATAAAGTACGTGTAATTATTTTTAGTGGCTTATTTTATGTTCTTCAAGGTGCTGAATGCGAATCTGAACCTTTCCAACAAAAATTCTCTCAACAAATATGATAATGAAGATGGAGGCCGATAAGGGACAAAAAAATTGTTTAAAAAAAGTACAATTAAGACCAGGACTGTAATCCTCGTCAAACCGATGTGCGAAACACATATCGCGCAATTACAAAAACAACCCCCACTCCAGCAGTTTCTCTTCAAACAGGTGTCCTAAAATCACCATTAAAAAGCCGACGGAAACCAAATATTGACGCGATGGCCCCCTACAATAAATTCAAAAAAGACACTAACAACTTACCTAATTATAAAAGAACCTCGTTCCTCCAAAAGCCGTTTATCAATACTGAATGAGGTTAGTAAGCTTACTACGAATTTATTATAATAATTATTGCTATCTAAAACAGAATAAATAAATAAAATTTAGTCAATATTTTTTTAAACGGTTTCCTTTTTTTCACATTTTAGTGATTTATTTTTTTAAATGAACGTCTTAAAACGGCATGAGCTGTGTTTGTTGTGCTACGCAGGGAGAGGAAGAAGTTTTTTTAAGTTCAATAAGGAGCTAAATATTTCTTACTATATGATTGGAATTATTTTGCTAACAACATTTTACCTGCGCTCCTTGAAACCTTTTTCGATTTTCTATATGAAAAACATAAAACGGTGGCAAAAATGTAAAATATTGTGTGGCGGGTTGAAAACAGAAAAAAACTGAACAATAAAAACTACAATAATAAGAAAAACGTTTACCCTTTCCTAAATTTCTACTCTTTGGCGACGATATCACTTCAGCTATAACCACAAGACATTGTTGCACTACTTGGTCGGACTGATCTGACAACGTTGTCTGAAGGGCGGGGAACAAATCGTCTATGTATTCCACCATCTAAAATATATATATACAGTCATCTCGGGCATTTGAAACAACTAAATAGACACAGAGAAAGCATAATTTATTTGATCATAGCTATTGAGTTACACAAACGCACCGCATTAGCAATACCCCGTTACAAGGATTCCATCATACTGACGTTATTGTGTCAAACAGAGACGAATTTGTTCACAAACATAAATAAATTACAAAGATATTGAAAATCAGAAAACCGAATAAAACTACTATAAACTAAACTCCAGTAATCTACTATGCCATAAAGGTAACGAAGATAAAAGCAACTTCGGAGTAGGATTCATAATAAATAAAGCCATGAGTAAACACGTTCATACTATTAAAGGAATCTTAGATCGCGTCTTTTTATTTTGAGTATAAGATCGGCATATCTTATACTCACAATGAAAAAAACATCACTTAAAGTTATACTATATACTTCTACCTACGATGACGAGGATATCGAGGCATTATATTACGACATCTCAAAAGTTATGAAAGAACACAAAACCCAACTTACACTAGTAATGGGAGATTTCAATACCAAATTAGGTAAGAAAATGAACATAGAAGAAATTAAAATAGGCGATTTTGGATATGGCGAACGGAATGACAGGGGCACACCCTTAATGAATTATCTAGAGCAAAAACTCCTTTATGCAATGAATTCGTCCTATAGAAAGAAACCGCAACGAAAGTGGACATGGCTCAGCCCTAATGGAATAACTAAAAACGAAATTGATTACATACTGACTACTGAGAAAAATATCGTTAGAGATCTAACAGTCCTAAACAGCTTTACAACAGGCAGTGATCACAATGGTCAATCAACAACTTGACATGAATAAACTCACAAAATTAAGCTATATACAAAGAAAGGCTAAAGAAACAGCTTAACCAATACTTAAGATGCAAAAATAAAAATAACTGTATATTAGAAGAAATAACGAAACTGATGGAAAAAAGGCGGAGCCTGGAGAAAGAGGAAAAAAGAACACCGATAAAATACACAGAAATAAATAAATCTATAAAAAAATGATAAAAGAAAAGAAAAGAGAGAGCCAAGAAATAAAAGTTGAGAGAATTATAGAAAATAACAAAAATATAAAATATTCAAGGCATGGTAGACATGAAATAATTAAAATAAAGGATATGAACGGCATAGAAACTAGCGTTAAGGAGGATATCATAAATATCACACAACTATTCAATACAGAATTATACCAAACAAAAAGAAAAGCATCGCGAGAAACCATGAAGAGACTCCAAACAAAAATAAAGAACATAAACTCAGAGCTACAACCTGAAATAATCAAAGCGGAAATAAAGAGAGCAAAAAATAAAATGAAAAATAACAAAATAACCTGGAAAAGATGGAGTAACGGTAGAAATGCTCAAATACGGTGGTAAAACTGTAGTTAATACCCTACATATTCTACTGAATAAAATATTAAAAGAAAAAATAATCCCAAACAACAACTGGTAAGAATCCATAACCATTATTCTACACAAGAAAGGCGATAGAGCAAACCTAAAAAATATCGACCTATAACACTCCTCAATGTAATTTATAAGCTTTTTACGAAAATATTAACAGATAGACTAACAACAACATTTGACGATTATCAATCAAAAAAATAAGCAGGCTTCAGAAAAGGTTTCAGTATAGTTGACCATCTATTAACCATAAAAATCCCAGAACGAGCCAACGAATACAACATCAATCAACATCCACGAAGGAACCAAGCTAATCCGCATAAAAAGGTGTCAGATAGGATGACACAATATCGCCAAAACTATTTAAGCAGAAGATGTTTTTAAAAACTTAGATTGGGAAGAAACAGGCATCAAAGTAAACGGACAATATTTAAACCACCTAAGATATGCTGATATCACCTTAATAACAGATAAGAAAGAAAAATTGATAAAAATGCTGTAAGAACTGGATACAGTAGCTAAAAATATAGACTTGAGTATAAGCACTGAAACTAAAATCATATCAAACACAGATGAACATATCACTAATAGAATAAACCAAGAGAAAATAGAACAAGTAAAGGAATATATATATATATATATATATATATATATATATGTATCTCGGATATATATATATATATATATATATATATATATATATATATATATATATATATATATATATATATATATATATATATATATATATATATATATATATAGATATATACCTGGGACAAATTATTAAACTAAAAAAAGATGAGTAAGATTGGCCTGGGTAGCATTCGGTAAATTAAGCTACATATTAAAAAATAAAAAATATCCTCAGTAACTTAAAACGACAGTGTATAACCAATGTATCCTTTCTGTACTTACCTATGGATCCCAGACCTGAACACTTACAAAATAAAGCATGGATAAAGTAACAAAGATGAATAGAAAGATAAATAGAAATCAAACAGGTTATTTGTCTTCCTCCAATAATTTTTAATTTGTTTTAAACAAATAGTCCCGACATGTTTCGTAAGCAGAAACTTAATTCTTCAGGAGACATTACTGCCTAGCTACTAAAACTAATCTATGACTTAACCGTTTTAGTAGCTAGGCAAAGTTTTTCAAAATGTTCTGTCCTCTAATTAGATTTTTTTATGTAGGCAGTTTCTCAAATTTGTCAATTATTATTTTCACAAGATATTTTCTAATTTTAATTTTTTACCTTGCTTTTGTGATTCTTTTAGTACTGTCCCGTGACGATGTAAGTTTCTGCTTACGAAACATGTTGGGACTATTTGTTTAAAACAGTGGAGGAAGACAATAACCTGTTTGATTTCTATTCAACGACTCCACCATAATATGGACTATTTCCTAAAATTGGAAAGACAAATATTACATATGAAGCTAGTCGATAGAAAAAATAATGAATGGATACGAAATAAAACAAAATTAAGGGATGCCAGACGAGAAGTAGCAAAATTAAAATGGAAATTTGCCGGTCAAAATATCAGACAAAAATACTATCGATGGAACAAAGGTATTGTAAACTGGAGACCTTAGGAAAATAAAAAAGTAGGGGAAGACCTCAAATGAGATGGGCGGACGATTTGAAGAAACATGCAGAAGCTAGATGGATGAACACGACGACAGACAGAGAAGAGTGGAAGATATTGGGGGAGGCCTATGTCCAAAGATGGGTCGAAGAAGGCTGAATAGATAGATAGATAGAGATATGGATTTTATATTCTACGCACAAGGCTTTTTGAGGCTTCAGTGAATTTTTTATTTATATCTACTTTCTCTTTCAACTGCAATTATTTCATCAAGAAGTTGCAAGTTGCAGAGAAAAGGTATACAATTCAAAAGTACAGGATAGCCAGTCCCCTACATCCACGCATCGCTTCGGTTACCTGCCTTTTCAGTTTTTTGGAGGTGTTAGGAATTTCTAGCAGCAATAGATTAAAACAAGTAGACATGTTTTGGGCTCGATTTCCAAGACGTCTTTAAATATCAAAAGAGCTTCTTAATAGACCTCGTAGTTTTTCTGCTACGGGGGAATTTTGAAAAGTCTGCATTTATGAAAGTGATTTTTTATAGCTTTTTTGATAGAGAAATCATCCGTCAAACTGAATTTGATGTGTCACTTGTAATTTTCGATATTATTACATAAAATCGTTATTTTTTTATTTTCTTTGCATTTTTTTAAATTTTTTTAATTTTTATTATATATTGTAGTTTAATCATTGGGTTAAAAATATTTTCAAATAATCAAATTGAACAATAAATAAATAAATGAATAAAATATTAATTCTGATACGTTTTTACGCTTTCAAAAATTGAATAAAAAGAAGACATTCCATAAGAAAAATACCAACTTTATATTATACATCAAAAATTAAAAGTGGCAAATGAAATTAACTTTCACAGATGGATTCTTTATAAAAAAAAATATAAAAAACAATTCATACACCAAAATTAAATTTTCATAAATAAAAAAGTTATAGACCCTATTCATAAATGCTATTTTTTCAAAATCCCCTCGTAGCTGAAAAACTAAGAGGTCTATTAAGAAGCGGTTTTGATGTTTAAAGACGTCTCAAAAAGTGAGCCCAGGACAACTTGTATCTCGGATAGATACCTAAAACCCCCCAAAAACATTTGGCCCACCCTGTATACTTGGATCATATACCTTCAGATACTCGGTCTTACGCAATCTTGATTTTTAAAATAAAGAATTGAATTGGAACATCCTATTACAAACATATATTTTTTTCAAATTTACAGAGTGAAGCTGTTCTGGACAGCTACAAGTTCAAACTACGACGCTAAGTTATGTATTTAAATAAAGGTGAAAATATTGGCCTCTACAAGCTTTTTGGAGAAAATTATGTTTTTTAAGAAAAAATGGTTCAATTAAAAAAATCACTTTGCTTTTAATAAACTACCTCTAATTGGATACTCAGTAGGGGTATTTTTTTTGGGACGGCATCGGCATAGACAAATGCTACATCTAATTAAAGCCGTTTTCCTGACTTTTGGATGCGCCTAATCAATTTTATCAGTAATCAAGTTTCTAGAGTGTTTTTCCAAAAAATTAAAAAAAAAAACTGTTTTTAGATCTATTTTGGGGGTTTCGAACCCCCCTATCGCCAACTATGTACTAAAATAGTGGATATCAACCAAAGAGAAATCAACTCAGGTTATCATTTTTTTTAAACACAATTCCTCACCCCTTGGATGGGATGCAGAGTGGATCAGTACCATGTGCCAGATCACCATGAAAATTCGTGTGCTACGATTTTTTTTGAACATTTTGGTTTCATCATCATCATCAGTAGGAAAACAACAAATTGTTTCAGAAGTGACTATAACTAAAGTAAGTAAAGATAAAAAACCTTCTCGTTATTTAATATTTATTGTTGTAGGAATTGTCTTTTTGGGTAATCAAAATTGGTTAGTCAAAATTTTAAAGAAAAACATTCTTAAATTTTCCATACCAAAAATAAAATCTTACCATATCTGGAAGTTTAATATACAAATCATGAATCCAATTTAATACTGCTACTTTGGTTTGAATTGAATGGTGACTTGAATTCAAATAGCCCTTTAGCACCTCAACAACTGATTTTAAGTCTAATTCATGTGGAATGTCGGACCCTGATTCTAAAATAATAAAAAAATGGTACAAATAAGTCTTGGAAAGAATTAAACAATCTTTACTTCTAATATCCAGGGCCCAAACACTTGAGGATACAAATAATAATAATATGACAATATTATCAGCCAAAATCTCTTCTCCCAATGTTATCTAAAATAATAGAAAAGAAAGTTCAGTGTCGAGTAGAGTGCTATCTAAGATCTGAAAATCTATTGTCAGAGAGGCAGTTTGGGTTCCGAGCCACTAGAAACACCGGTGACGCTATATTCAGTTTCCTGGAAATCCTTTTTATTGTAATTAATGCAGGAGAAAAATGTGCAGCAGTTTTCTGTGATCCGTCAAAGGCATTCGACTGTGTTGATCATGGAATACTGAAAAATTAAATTCGATTGCATATTTTTGGCGATTTCGTTGTTTTTTGTGACGATGTGTCTCTAGAGTGGAGTGGTGCTGATGCTGACCAGCTAATTGAGACTGTCCAAATAGATGTACAAAATCTTGCACTTGAAATGCAGTTTGGTTGGGTTGGGTTTGGTCAGGTTTTGCTGAAAAATGAACTTCTAGAAAGCGCCACTGATTGACAAGTTTCTAAGAGTTTTTATTGACAGCGATCTGAAATTTTAGAAGCACATTGATAACTTATGCAGTAAAGTCATCTAGTTGTTATGCTTTGAGGGTCTTGGACTGGCAGTTGGTAAAATTTATTATTTTTCTTTGGTATCAGACTTATGGTATGGCATCTGCTTCTGGGGTTCTTGTAGCCAAAACTTATTTCACGCCATCTTCAAACTTCAAAAAAGGACAATTAGGAGCATTTGTTGCATAAAGACCAGAGAATCATGTCGACCGTTATTTCTTAAGCATAATATTGTTACCTTCCATCTATATTCTTGAAACCGCATAAGTAGACAATAAGTATCGTCACGAGTTTCAAAACATCGGAAGATACAGCAGTAGACGAATATTTCAAATACAGTTACCACTACCACGCTCTGAACTTGTGAAAAAATTAATAATATATCAGGGAAAAAATATTTTTAATAAACTTCCACTTTAAAAAAAATTAAAAAGTTTCTGGTAGCAAAGGCTTAGTATAGTATAGTATTGACGAGTTTTTGAATGACACGTGAGTACTGAAACCTTTGATAAGTTATTGATTATTATAGTTATTAGTTGCAGGATCATTCCTAATGTGTGTGTCTCTCTAGGTGCTTGTCCGTGTGTATCTGATTTAAGACTCAGATAGTTTATTTGTGATATTTACTTGTGATTTTATTTTTACCTTCCTAGCACGCGTAGCAATGGCTAGGGAAGGTATTATTTTCGACGAAAATTTTTTTTTTGAGATAACGCCGAGAATGTGTTATTTGGGTATATTTTGACCTATCTTAGCAATATCGTCGTGATGTCTGTCAGTGTGTGTGTGTGTGTGTATTATGTCTGTCCGTAACACGATAGCTCCTAAACCGCTAAACTGATTTTCCTAAAATTTTTAAGTAAAATAGTGTTCGACACTCTAACGAGCTGATTAGATTTTGGTCAAAATCCATTAATGCTCATGACAGTATCTCATCGTATCAATATGCGGTTTCGGAATATAGTAGACTACAATAAAGCTACTTTTTGATTGATTGATATGGAAAATCTTATTTTTAAAGTATGAAGAATATACAAAGTTTTTTTAATATTTTTTGTATGTACAAATTAATTTAAATTTACAATACCATTAAACAAAAACTCGCTAACCAACGTAAACAGGGCACATAAACGACAAACTGTCGAATAATACAGCTGTCGTAACTTTAGCTACAGCCCAAAAAAGTGTTGCTAACCAAGCAAAAAAATCGGCTAAAATATAACTTATATGAAACTTTCAAATAAATATGAAAAATATGAATTTTTCTTGTCTTTTTAAATAAGTCTGTATTTTTTAAATATTTTCTTTTAAATGTCAGTGTGCTTTCTTATGTCTTTTCAAGACAAGCTACGTCTCATGTTATGTCACTATGTTTACCAACCGTCCTTTGTTTTAATATGGTATTCTGTTTCGCCAAGTTTCTACTGCTAAAGCAAGTTTTTACTTGACAAAAAAATATTTAAAAAAATAATGACAAGAGCGAACAGAGTTACAAATTGGAAGATTTTTTAAAAGTATGGAATCTTAGACCTAGAATTTCCTAAAAATCTTAATTAAAACCTACCACTATTTTTGCTTAAACATTAGGTTATACTGGATGTCCATCCACCCTTTTAACCGCGTGCCAACCGGAATAAAGTGGCCTGTCCCAACCGGAAGTGGAAGTATTTTTTTAACCAGTGTGCATAATTTTGCAAGGGCTTAAGATTACACGCAAAAATATATAAAACCTTGTGTTTGTAATTTCTTTTTAAACAAAATTAATATTATTAATTGTTTTTAAAACGTAATTTCTGAACTTAATAAAATCACTCCGACCAGCATAAATCCTTTACTACCACTCCGCAATTTTTTATTTCTCTGTATCACGCCACTTCTTTTTTTACCAGAACTAATAGACAGGTTAAATGCGTCATGTCAGATATTATACAGAAGGGGGAACGGGCCGAGGCTTTACTCTCGCATCGCACTCAGCAGTACCAGACGAAACTATAATAAAAAAATTAATTTCGCCAAGCTTTTATTTTATTTTGGGTACAAAAGGCAAATATTGTGTTATTTTAATAAATGTCTTAGAAGGTACAGCAGCCCTCTACTGCAGTGATTGCCAACCTTTTTGTAAGTTGTGCCACTTTTCCCTCCAAAACTTTTGCGTGTGTCACTTATTTTCGTTCGAGCAATATTTTCCATGTTTTGGTTTCTAATTTTGTAATAATAATAAAAATATTTTTATCGAAAACAAAATATCTACTCTGGGTTACAAAAAAAAATACAAAAAACTAAAAAAATCACACAAATGAAAAAAAAAATTGTGATTTTTTGAATAGATTTGAATGTATAGTTTTCGTTGTCTAATTGAGTTTTGGTTGCTCTACTGCCTCCCGACAAAACTTAAGACTGCTACTATATATTGTTTTTTTCTTGAATCGTGATATATTAAAAGTTTTCTCGGGTTCTTGACAATATTTTCAAACTATTTTAAACAAATTCCTCCAAGTTCCCGAAAATGTGCTTTTGTTGGGTGCAAATGACAAAGAATGGTTTTATTTAATTAAAAATTCACTTCTAAATGTTACACAGATTTTTTTTCAAAACGTTCTATAAATTTAGTAGGCCCAAACCTTTAATTTTAGTTTATAATATAGAATAAATGAGACACCCAGTATAAAATAAAAAACTAAATATAAAGTTGTTACCTTCGGATCTAAGTTGTTCCTGATTGCTGCCCTGATCTGCTTGCAGTGAGATAAGCTTCATTAAAGTGTGGTTTACCGCTGTTGCCGTTTCTTTAATGTCTGTCACTAAATTAAGGAAAAAGATATACAGATGTCAAAGTTTTATCATCGTGCAAAACAATTTAAAAAAAAGCTTCTTTATTAGGTTATGTAAAACTTATACGACTAAGCAAGATTTAATAGATGGATGAGGTTTAGTGAATATTTCGTTATGAGAAACAAAAGTTGAAATTACTTTACAAGGTGCCATCAAAATTAAAGACACTCATCGTACGATAAGTTTCCTCAATAAAAATAAGGTAATATTATCTGAGACTATATAATTAGGATTTCCCAAATTGATAAATAAGTTCCTATAAACATTCATGGAATAATTTATATTAAATAAGTTAGGCGAGGCTAGGTTGAAACTTTTTTAATTCTTTTTATCTTATGGAGAAGTACTATCTTTCCCCAAAATACTAAACTCAATTTCGATGACTACACTCTGTACAATTTCGTAACGAATCCATAATAATTTATTATTACAATTGATTTTTTTCTCAAATATGCGTTCAGTAATGTCTTTGTCTTCAATTTTCTCGAACGCTTTTACTCTAAGTAAGTTAGCTTTACTTGTCTTCAAAAATGCGTGTATATGTAATATTAGTAAGTTCTATGATCGTCCCTTTAAGGCGCGATAGTGGGCACAAATATGAATGCCCGGAAGTCACAGTTGCTCAAAGCCATTGTAAATCCAGTAGGAGAGATACAGATAGAATGAGGTCAGAAAAAAACTAAGTTAAAACCACCGCGTTCTACAACAAAGATAATCCCACTTAAGCATCTTTGCCATTTTAAGACTGTTACTGCTCAGAAGAGATAAAGAAACTCATGGAAAAAAGGCGGAACCTGGAAAAAGGAGGAAAGAGAACATCAATAGAATACACAGAAATAAATAAAACTATAAGAAAAATGATAAAAGAAAATCAAAGAAAGAGCCAAGAAATAAAAGTTGAAAGAGTTATAGAGGATAACAGGAATATGAAATGTCTAAGACTCTAGGTAGATATGAAATAATTAAAATAAAGGATATGAACGGCATAGAAACTAACGTTAAAGAGGATATTATAAATATCACACAGCTATTCTATACAGAATTATACCAAACAAAAAGGGAACCATCGCCAGAAACCATAAAGAAACTCCAAACAAAAATAAAGAACATAAACTCAGAACTACAACCCGAAATAAGCAAAACGGAAATAAAGAGAGCATTAAAGAAAATTAAAAATAACAAATCACCTGGGAAAGACGGAGTAACGGCAGAAATGCGGTGTAAAACTGTAGTTAATACCCTCCATATTCTCCTTAATAAAATAAGAAAAAATAATCCCAAACAACTGGAAAGAATCAGTAACCATTATTCTACATAAGAAAGGCGATAGAGCAGACCTAAAAAACTATCGACCTATAACACTCCTCAATGTAATTTACAAGCTTTTTACGAAAATATTACCAAATAGACTAACAACAAAATTTGACGGATATCAATCAAAAGAACAAGCAGGCTTCAGAAAAAGTTTCAGTACAGTCGACCACCTACTAACCATGAAAATTCTAATAGAGCGAGCCAACGAATACAATATTCCACTGTATATTGCGTTGATAGACTTTGAAAAAGCTTTCGATAGCATTGAGCACTGGGCAGTAAAAGCATCTTTAATTAATAGCCTAATAGATCACAGATACACAGATTTAATGGCTAATATATATAGCGAAGCAACAACATTAATCAAAATCCACAAAGGAATCAAGCCAATCCGCATAAAAATAGGTGTCAGACAGGGTGACACAATATCTCCTAAACTATTTAACCAGGCCCTAGAAGATGTTTTTAAAAACTTAGATTGGGAGGAAATAGGCATCAAAGTAAGCGGATAGTACTTGAACCACCTAAGATATGCTGACGATATTGCCTTAATAAATTGGTTAAAAAAAAATTAAGTCACAAGCTTTTATAAAATGCACTAAAAATTACAAAATAATTTTCTAACATTCTAATATATATAAGTAAGGGATGTCAAAGGAGAGGTAGCAAAATTAAAATGGAAATTTGCCGGTCATAATATCAGACAGAAAGACGATCGTTGGAACAAATGCATTGTAGACTGGAGAAGTTGGGAAAATAAAAGAAGTAGGGGAAGATCCCAAATGAAATGGGCGGACGATTAGAAGAAACATGCAGGGACTAGATGGATGAACAGGGCGACAGACAGAGAAGAGTGGAAGATATTAGGGGGAGGCCTATGTCCAAAGATGGATCGAAGAAGGCTAAATAGATAGAAAAATAGACTGCTGAACAGGTTTACTGTCAGAGCGAACGTATAACACATTTTATTTTTATAAAAAAATGGCTTTTGCACTAGAAACATTTTTGGTAATATTTGTCTGGCAGTTAACCTGTTAATTGAAACTAATAAATAACAACAAAACAAAAGGAAAGAAGGTGTTAGTAAGAAAATATGTACACCACAAGGATTAAAACCAAGTGACCATAACCGCCTAAAATACAGTAAAAAAGGAAGGATACTTCTCCGTGCTTCCATCTCGTAGGCGAGGCATGGCAAAATGGCAGTGAAAATTCCAGACATATGCGGTAACATCGCTGGACCCGACAACTGAACAAATTCTTTGATCCAAGTAATAGCAATGAACTAAAAAAACAACAATACGCGTGACTTAATAAACATTTTATTTTTGTTTCAAATCAGCGACAGTACTTGCCAATGAGCTAGAAACTACACCAGACTTTTTTATTTATAAACCGATTTTCTCAAACTTGAAACTTTGCAATTTATAACGTCACGTAATACAATCTTAAGGTCGCCGATTTTTTAAATCAAACTTGAACAATGGCGGAGTATCCTATTTATGAACCGATTTGTTTGGAACTTGGTACCCGTGGTTGGTTAGCGATCACCGTGCAGGAAAGATGCAATAAGTTTTAAAAAAATAAGGAATTTAAATAGTTACATTAAAGCAAACCAAACAGAATATGTTATTCTAAAAAAATTAGTACCTTAAAAAATTAGCTTCTTGGCATACCAAACTGTCGAAAAAATCACATAATTGATATTAATATTAAACCCCTTAAGTAACATGATCCATTAAGTAGGCAATAAGGGAACATTCATAAATTACCTAAATCAAAATTCAGGATTTTTGACACTCCTTCTGCCTTCGTAATGCATTTTTAAGAAAAAAATACATTTAAAATACATTGAATGCAACACAAGAGTTCTTTTTACCGATACCCAGGACGTAAAATATATATTTTATATATTTTTGCAAATAATAAATATGTATTATATTGTATTGTTATTATAGACTTACTTGTACTAGATCATCATTTTTTTCCCTAGCGGCATGGTTTATGAGAATATTAATCATCTGACCGAAATTAACTTTGGAGGGATCACTTTTTATGATTCTCAAGAATTCACTTAACGTGGTTTCGCACATTTTTTTTACTTCTAGATTAGAGTCATCTAATATTCTAAAAAGCCCTAAAAGAGAATAATTTTTTATAGGTTGTAAACAGTCCTCAAAACGTAGAAGTGGTACTAGTTGACACCGACATAACATATTTTTAGGACAGCCACAAAATTTTTATTTGGTTTTTCTTCTTCGCAGTCTAGTAAAAATCAAAGACCAAAGTCCCGGTTCTTCCTGGTCCGGTTGAGTTTTCGCAAAATAAAATAAAAAAAAATTGAATGAGATTCAACTTCCGTCGTAATCGGGTTTTGTTTTTTAACCAAATCTGATACCCGCGGATTAATAGGTTCTATAGTTCAAAAGTTATGATTTTGTAAAATTTGAAGCATATTGTTTAAAATACCTTAAAAAGTAAAGCTCTGAAGGTTTTAACTGTAACACAGATTTTTGATTTTTTAATAACAAAGGTTTCAAATTTTTAACTGTAAAAGAAAATAAATTTTACCTACACCTATGACTTCCAAAATCAAATGTCATAAGATAAGATAAGATAAGATCTTCTATCATAGAAACGCCTAGACCGAGAAGGATTAAAAAAAATTGAACATGCTATTATTGCAGGAATACAAGATTTTTCCTAACGAAAGAAGTAAAAACAACTTTTTTATTTTGCTAGTTCTTTATTAACAGAGAGCTGCCAGAAATACATTTACAGCAGTTTGAAAGTGATGCGGTTTTTGAGAGCAGTCAAAAGTTTTAAGCTATAGACTATTTGTTGATTAAAAATTCCCGTTTATTATTTTATATATTAAAAACTTCATGTTTAATTAAAAACTTCAGCCTAATCACCGGTTCTTCAAGGCTTTGTGATTTCGCGTCTTTTTCCTGGTTTTCAAGGCTACTAGAAACCCTATTCCAGTCAAAAGGGTGGTAGATTATGGGGTCAACCAAATAACAACAAGGATACCATCATCGTCGCAGTTTCCCTGACTGCCTTTTAGTCGTTTCTTATGTCAAGTCTCAACATGATGCTATTTTTTATTAGGTCTCAAGACGAATTCAATACTCACCATCTAAAATTTCTGGTAAATAACTAATTAAATCTAAGGTTGGTTCTGTGTTTAGCAGTGATATCCAAGAAATGACAAACTGACGAGAAAACGAGTCCCTCGTGTAAATTCTTTCCCGCAAAAGCGGAATAAATCCTTTTATGTCAAATGAGCTACTTTCTGTCACAATATCCTAAAAATACATAATCATAAAATTGCTGAATTAATTGTAATAATGTCAATATGGAAATTTTGCATTATGGGCCTTCAAAAAATTATTGGAAACGCAGAGCTTAGGAAAAGTTGAAAGTAACTATTATTTATTAAAGTTTTTAAAATATATAAGCAGATATGAAGAGGAAAAACTGTGTTTGACATTTCAAAAAATTGGTTTTGTTACAGTGAAACGTCAGAGTAAAACCAATATTCATTTGTGACATATCGGAGACGTGGTTTGTTTGCGTTAGTTGCTTGGATGCGAGGGCGTATTTTAGCCTTTCAATGCCGTGGCGAGATCCGTGAGATAAGGCAGTCGTAGGAAAAATTTTACAGAAATATATTAATAAAGTTAATCAAAAAATATTATACTATACAATTCGTCTCACATCACTATCCAGGGTGTCTACAGCATTTCTCAAAAAGAAATCCCTGACTTTCCCTGACTATCCCTGACCAACTTATGGCAATATCTCTGACCATTATCAAAACAACACATAAAAAAGGGAGAAAAGATCAGCCTCGCCCAACAGTGCAGCTGACCTGACCACAACTTTTTTTTGTAAATACTTTATTATATTTTTATTTATTTTGGAGAACAATACAAACCTCATATAAAATAACACTAGGTACATTACATCAGGAACACGTATATTATTTAGGTAATATTTTTAAAACAATTTTCATTTTCATCATTCTCACACAAAAGTTAACATTACTAATATTGCGTTATCAACTACTTGTATTGTATTCTATTCAAGTGGTGGCAGGCCCTACTGAACCTCAATGCACTTAGAGCCTTATGTATCCATCGTGCCCACGTACCTACTGAGTTTGACTAAAGTAGCATATTTTTTTGTTCACCCAGTACATAGAAAAACTCTGCAGAGGACTTACATTTACACTAAAAAAAAGGAAAAGGAACTATCGTTTTAAAGCAGATCAAGAAAAATTATTATTTTTAATCTGTACATTGGAAGGTTAAAAGCCTTGCTTTAGCTTTTTGATATTTTTTTTTGTATTTTGAAGTCTTGTTTTTCTCTCTCATATTTCATAAGTTTTTTACCCACATACTAAGTTAAGGGAAAATATATAGCTACAGTTTATTAAACATGCACTTTTTCTTAACGATATCTTATTTTATTTATGAAACATCAAACAGCTAAAACAGTCAAAACAATTCCTTGAAAAACAAATTTGACAAAATAAAAAGCACAGAGCAGATTTCTTTTCTATTAAATAATATCAGAATCTTATTTAGAATAAATTACTGTCTCACCAACAAGGTTGTACCTTTGGTGGGTAATTGTTTATTTAAAGAAAATGTTAGACTAAGAGACAAAACATTGTATACTTTTTTGATTTAAATAAACTTATATTTATTTAAAATTGGCAACAGTACATTTTTCACAACTTAGGTCTTTTAGTCGTTTTTGTTCGAAACTAGAGCACGAGAATATCCCCTCAAATACTGTCAATGGGAAAATCCCTGACTCTACCTGACCAATTTGTTATCCCTGACTTTCCCTGACTCTCCAAACTTATCCAGAGTGTGGACACCCCGCTGTCCTAAACCCATTCTGGTTTTACTCTACTTATTCGTTCCTAAAAAAAAATCTGACATAGACACGCTGTATCTAGAAAACTTTTATACACCACGTATTTTAAATTATCTCCAAAAACGGTGTATTAACAGGGTCTCTAGCAGTATATAGAAACAACATTACTGTAACCTCCTCATTTTGTAGGCAAAGTAACCTATTACTCAGGGGCGTGCGGTCTATGTAAGCAAGGAAAGCATTAGTTCCCTTCATAAAAATAAATTGTTAATAGTTCACTATTAAAACTTGACGTAATTAGCGCCAGTCCTGTAGGAGTTTTAAGACTGTATCAAAAGCAACATATTTTGCGCATACCTATGTACTAGAAAAGCGGCATCTTAGAATAAGGGCGTATAAGAAAAGACAACCATGTAAGCAGTGGTCTTTGTCGTACGTGTAGAAAACGAATAAGAATTATTGATTGACTGTCGGTCTTGATTTGACCCGAAAGCAGGGTCCTTTTCGCGGCTCCTTGCGGTCCACGCGGTATTGTTTCTCTCATTGGGTAAAACATAGTGGGGGGTCAATGCATGCAAGCCCAATGCGAGAAATGCCGTTCCCGCCATTTAGTCTTGAGATAAGCAGTGTGTTCAATTACCTACATACGCATCTCACAATGACGTGCCAACAAGAAGCTTCGGTTTCGGTAAAGGATATTGCAACGGCCGTTAAAACTATACAGTTGTGTGATTGTATAGTGTTTTTAAATAACAAATAGTTTTCTTGCCAAAGTTTTAATGAAAATATAAATAAAGGTAGTCTAAAGCAAGAAATTAAAGTTTAACCTTGTTTCAAATTTCACCGCACGCCCCTGCTATTACTACTCCTCTAACAAATGTTTGTATATTATATGTTTTTCATCTACATTTTTTATCGAACAAAATATTTTCGCGCCAAGTTGGCCCTGCGCACAGCTGTCCACGCCCTGTTCCCCCATTCCGAGTAAATAGCAATATAAATAAATGCGCTGCTGCCCATAATAATAGTCAAAAAATTACAAAAAAAAATAATTTGGCAAAATATTGTTTCTAGTTATTATATCCTAAGCAAAAGTAAACAATTTAAAGAAATATTTATTCTTTAGGTAATATAAGTGCTTTTTTGTCAAATCAACTTGAAGTATTAATGCTTTCGCAAGTAACTTAAAAATTTTGACCCCAGGTTTCGCAAAATCTTCAATTTTTCGCACTTACTAAGGAAATACCCTATTTATTATAATAACTTGCCTTTAAAAGTCGATCTAATAACTCCGAGGCATTTTTAATATTCTGGTCAGGATCAGCCGCTACCTTGCATAAAGCGGTAAATACTTGTGGAAAATGTGACAACACTGATCCCCTGCATACTTTGACAACATTGTACAAGGACTCACAAGCGTAGTATCTGACTCGGAGGTCCTGATCTAAGAGGCAACCCAAAATTGGTTTGATTAGTTCTTCAGTGTACAGACCGGTATCCTTAAAAATAAAAATTTATCTGAAATCAATATTTTGTGGGTGGGAAGTAACTTTCTCAATTTCATCCTTTTTGTAAAAAAAACAAAAATTCATTATTCATTTAAACTAACGATACTATACTCTTTTTATAAATTAACCATTTTATACGTATATTAATATAAAAAAATTGGTGACCCTTTGTACCCGCCCAACAACCAATTTTTTTTTAATGATACTAAGACATTATAAATCACTTTTTAACTCCCAATAAAACTACAGTCGAACCTCTATAACTCAAACTTCAAGGGACAACCAAATCAGTTCGAGTTATGGAGAGTTCGACTTATAGAAATTCGAGTTAAAGAGGTTAAAATTCATATAAAAAGTGCAGGGACCACTTAAAAGGTTCGAGTTATAGAGATGTTCGAGTTATAGAGGATCGAGTTAGAGAGGTTCGACTGTATTTCATTTTTGCAGCAAGATTTGTGTCTGGGACTTTTTAAATTGCCGGTATATTTTTTTCAGTCAAAATTTATACTGTAAAGACATTAGTTTTTTTTTATAATACGTGTGTATATAAAGACAGACGTAATGTTCACTAATTTTTTGGTTTGGTTTACACTGGGTTTCCTAATTTCAAATAGGAATAATTTTTGTTTTCGAGCACGGCCAATTAACAAGTCCCTGACTGTACTATGGTCTACGAGATATTTCAGGAAACATATTTGTTTATAAATAGTATATTACATAACGAGTGAAGAAAGTGACATATTTCACACGAGTATAAAAGTTTTTGCGCACGGCGAGTGCCGAAATCACACGAGTGTTAGAAAGTCACTTTCTAACGAGTTATGTACGCCATTTTTCCTAAGACCACAAGATATTAACCCGAATTTTCTTGTTTTTTCTATTAAAATCAACTAATTTTTATTATTTTCGGAAGGAAGGAAGAAAGGAAAATATTGGCTTTTGACATGGACCCGGCTAGGTATACCTAATCGGGTCTCTCTAGAGATGAAAATATTTTCGTCTCTACAGATAAAAATCAATATGCGTGTGAAAGAAATAGGAACTTTTGTAACACAGAAAAGATTGCGAATTCCGCTATTATAATATTAAAAACTATGAACTTTCTTTCTAATTAAAAATTGGGATGGTTTTCTGTATAGCGTGTCCCATTTTCGACGGAATGAAAGGTAAACTTGGTTATTATTAAAGATAACGATGTGCGGCTTTTACCTCACTGTGTTCTTTTTAAGGTAAAAATAAATAAAAATAGCCCAGTACATTTTAGGTTGCAAAAGATCGGAAAGGTTTAACACTTGGCACGATTAATTGGTGGTCCTTAATGAATCACCTATCTTCATAAATGACAAAAAAATCGGCCAAGAACAAAAAGGAAAATGGTCCAATATCAAATTATTACACCCTGTTAAAATGTGATAACTACCATCTAAGTAAAAATTACGGAAAAAATCTACCGTTTTCAGCCCAAATTTGGATGCGACAAATAAAACATAATTTGAATTTGGCGCCAATCCTTTTTTGCTTTTGCGACAGTCGTTGCGTCTGCGCGTCACGTGATCCACAATTCCTCCGGCCAGACGATTATCAAAATCATACAAAGGGGCCGGGCCTAGCATGCGCAACTCTCTCTTTACTTTTTATGTATATAATGGTTCCGTCTCTCTTCCTCTCATACAAATCGATATCATGGAAGTTTAGCGGCAAATTTAAATCCAAAACAAATAATACTGTTGTTTGTTACCCGAAACTACAACTATTTTTTAAAGGATGGGTTTGCTTAATAAAAATACCGTATCTGCTATAGCAATCCTGTAGTGTAGATACGGCGTTTTCATTAAGCATGACAGTAAAGAGCAAATACGTTAGAGCATAAATATGGGGCATACCCATGCATTCTCACACACGATGCTTGAAGCCAGGACCCCTATTTAATTCTTAATGTTCCTTTTTCGGGCAGACAAAATTTCGGTTACTGCGCATGCGTCAGTTTTGGTGGTTTTGGAACATACTTCGTTACGTCACTACACTATTTGCCAATTGTCAAATGTTTAGGGTTATGTCTATTATTTAAAAAAAAACTAGTTGATTGGGTAAAAAATGTATCAATTTGTGGATTAAAATTGTAGTTTTTCCAAAACTAAAAGTGCAGATTAACCTATGGAATGGCACTCCCTTACTTCATCCGGGCATTTTTTCACAAACCGCACATATTTTACATGAATTATTTTCCATTTTTCACAGAAAAAATCATAATTTTACACGACAAACGCAAAACACCGCAAAATGTCAATATGGCCGCCACCCACATAGCAGCTGTATGTCGACATGACAAAACACACGCATACGCACTTGAAAATTCGCATCCGCGAATCTAAATTTGCCATTGTTTCCAAAGCCAGCTATGAGCGCTCTACTTTTCGATTATTTGAACATGTATTTATGCTATAAAGTATTTGGTAAAGGGGTTGCAGTACAGGATTCTTTAAGTGCATAGCAATATCAAAACTGCTCCGCTTTAGGTGAACGAAACACAAGCTACGTAAAAGACGTTATACAAAACTTTGATTTTGCTCTTGTCTTGTTTTTATAAATGACGTTTTTCCGGTTATTAATAATTCCGTTTAACAATGAACTCTTAAACCATTTTCCTTTATGATCTTATTATTTGTCCTTTATAATAAACTAGGGCGCCCTCCTTAATATTCCTGTAAGTTTGCGACCGCGTTTTATGTGATGAGTTATAAGGCCAAACATTTCGCCGCCATTGTGTTCAATTTTTTTTCTTTAGTGGCCTTTAACTACAGAATCTACTCATTTCGTTAATGAAGCACATGAAGGGAAACTACTCTGAAGAAGACTTCAAATAAAGGTGAACTTCTCTGAGTTACAACGATTTATTATTTACCCTAAAAGTACATAAAATGTCGAATAAAAAGTAAACCTACTGAAACAAGTAAGACGTACCCAAATATTAGGTACATATGTATTAATATTTGCAATACCTAAACAAACATACAAATTTTTCTTCTTTTTTAAGTCATTTTCTACAATAACACTACTACTTTGCTCTAAAACACAGTCGGTTATAAATGAAATGTAAACAAATAAGAAATGTCATAAGACCCTAGACTGAAGGATTTCCCCGTCGTTGCAGTCGGTGATTCCCAGAGAATTCTTAAAGCCATCGTTATATCCGGCCCGCGACATTAAAAATGTTCTCGCTTAAAGCGACTTCGTCGTCGCCATAACCGGCGTCGCTATAACCAGACTTTATCTGTAATACATTAAACGTAAATCCAACCAAACTACGCACTCTCCGTCGTAATATGCGACTTGTCGTTATAAGCGACGTCGTCATTCGCGACTTTCACTAATAATTTTAAAAATTTAGTTTTTTGAAATTTAATAATAGTTGTTCACTATTTAGTAAATGTCAAAAACGAAACTTTGACAGCTTAATTTTGTCTCTCAAACAAATACTAACATATTTTTTTTACAGAAATAAAATATTTTGCAAAATTAGATAGGTAAAAACGTTTTTAAAGCTCAACTTTTTAGAACAAAAAAAATGGTCAAAATTTCAAAATTTTATTATTTTGACAGCGTAATTTTCTTCCTCAAAAATAGTTGCTATCAATTTTTTTTACAGAATTGGAATATCCCGTAAAAAGATTTACACTGTAAAAGAAAAATTACAGGGTATGATAAAATCTGCCGATATTATTTTTAAGGAATGAACAAAAAGCAAAAGGATAAACGCCGAACAGTATCTTTAAATATAAATAATTTTTCCATTACCCCCATCGAAAATGATGTAAAAATAGCATACCTTTCCCAAAGCTATTGCTATAGCCGCTAGTCCAATAAGGCCCCCTTTACGAGCATGTGGATTTTGAGATAGGGTAAAGTCTTGGCCCAACACTTTCAATAACCTCTTGATTTGGACACTGTTGTTAACAGCTGCAAACTCTTTGACCATCCTGAAAAAAAAATATTATTTTGGTACGTCGCAATACCTTTTATTAACGATCAGGAAGTGGGCCGAACAGTCGCCGTTTCGGTTGGTAACAACGCAGAGGTTATTAAAACAAACCATGGTAGATGAGACAGGAAAAATAGAAGCGAGATGAGGATATTCAAGAGGTAAGGTGTAGCCTTATTGATAGTACATTCACAATTGAAGCGAACCGTATTAATTAGCAACTAGTTTAAGAACCAAATAAAATGTCGAAAATAAAAACCATGTTCTAAGTGTTTATTAAAATTCAGAAAAATAGAATTCAAGACTGGAAGTAGGCTACGACAAATTCAGCTAAATTTGCAAGCAGATCCAAAAATGGAGGAGTAGAGTTATTGTTGCAAAGAAGAATGGTCTAAATCAAAACTAAAATTTAAAGAAATCAAAACAAATAAATTACTAACTGCAATGCTCGTATTATTATGGTGGGTAACTTTACCAAAAAACAAATAAAACTGGTTGGATATTTTTCTTTTAGCAAAAAAAACCAGATTTGTCTGTCTTTACCCAGACGTATGCTCATCCTAGCATAAAAAAGTAAATAAAGTCATAAATGGTCATAAGTTAGTTTTTAGAGTATTATACTCTTTTGACCCTTTGAAATTAAACTACTGTGATTTTATCTATGGCACAGGTCTAGATGTAGCGACCAAAACTTGAATACGAAAAATCGAAAATAGTTGCTGCAGACTTATTTTCAACCTTAAAAAATATGATCGTGTCTCCGAAAAAATAAAGGAGCTTTCCTGGTTAAAAATGGACAAGCGCATGAAACTTCAATTGGTTAATTTTACCCACCAGCTTTTACAAGGTACCCATTCTACCCCCTTAAAGCTAAGTTTATAACACGTCAAAATAATCGTATACGTAGTTTAGGAAATGATAACCTATTATCAATTCCTAAATATCGAACTGCCCTTTTTAAAAGAAGTTATGTGTACAATACTATAATGTTATACAACTCGTTGCCCAGTGCATTGAAGAGTCTAACAATAATAAAGTTTAAAAAAGAAGTAAAAAAATATCTGTTTACAAGCTAAAAGTGTTACTATTTTTTGTGGAATATTTGTTTTAGATTTGTAATTTATTTTTTCAATTTAATAAAAGTCGTTTTTATTTATTTATTATTTATTTATTTTTTTCGAAATTTAGACAAAATATATTCTTTTGAGCCAACCAATGCTAAACCATTATAATTTAACTTGTGAGGAATTTAGACAAATTAGTGCTTAAAAATACAATAAAGAACAAAAGTAGCAAAATCTGTTAATTTTATTAAAACTTTTAGCCATCTATAACTTGGGTAAAAAAAAACTAGAAATAACTACCAACTTTTGCAAAGGTGTCTGTCCATGTGTCTGGTACACAATAACTCGAAAGCCAATAAACTGATTTTAACCAAATTTGGCTCAAAAATTTTGTGGTACCTAATTGTATGTGTATACTTTTTAATGTGGGTTGAAATATTTTTAAAAAATCATGATTTGAGAACCACAGTACCTTGCAAAACGCGGTTTTCAAATTTAGATTAAGAATCATACTTATGGGTCAGGTGGAGAATTTGACTTGGAGTTCCTAGTTAAAGCTGTAGTAAAAACAGTTTTCTCATTATCTTCACATTTCACAATAATTTTAATTAAATACGTCCCTGATTTAATTTTGTTCTCTTGATGCCCGAAAAATCATTTGAGGAATGCGTCTATAACTTAATAAGCGAAGTTCAAATGGACACAAAACATATTAAAATCAATTTATGTATTAAACTCTAATTAGAATCAGTAAAGTTTATAAATTCCCACATGGTTTACAATAAGTTTTAAGTAAACATAATTTTACTTATTTAGTTGTCCGACCAGATGGTCATCATTTGGGGAACAGATACATATAATATTATAATGTTTTTGATTGAAAGTGTCAGATCGTGCTGTACAATGTCTTTCCATCGTAAGTTTGAACATCTTGTCAACGCTGAGCAAATTTTATTTTGATATGTAAGTAGCATACATCAATTCAGCAACATTTGGAGAATGCTGTTGTAGAATGTGTTTAGGTTAAAACTATATATTTTTGTCATTGTTATAATAAAAAACAAGGCGGCTATAACACAACCTTAAAAATATTTTGTTTTATATTATAACATAAAAAATCAAAGACAATAATGGCGCAAACGTCATTTTCGGAATGGTCATTTCGGGAACGTTCACGGATATGACAAACGTAAATACGCCTTATTTTATACCAAGTGTTTATTTAAGTTTCAATTTTGACAAACTTCTACATTTCGGATTAACTTGAAAAAAAAAATATGTATAACGTGTATTCATACTCGAGACACGAGTTAATTGATAAAATAAAAATATCATATTTCATTATGACGAAATTTCACATTTCATCATAAGTTTTTTCGAACTTTGAAAATTTTAAAAATATTCGAAATAATTTTTAAAATTTTAATATTTAGAATTTTAAATTACGATTTTCTTAGACATTTTGAAAACATATTTTTTTTGTTAATTTTGATTTCCTTTTTAAATTTAAATTTTTTTTAGAATTTTTTAAATGTTTATATCTCACCGGCACGAAGAAATAGAACTTGCAATTTTTATCAAAAAAAAAAAATTATCTTTTGTGATGTTCTCTTGTTCTAATAACTTACATACAAGTAAAATAATATGTTTTAAGTAATTTCTAATAGCAACCAATCTTTTATTTGAAAGAAAAAACCGGGTTTTAGCAAAAATGTACTAAAATTAAAAAATTGCAATTATCACTTAGAACTGCATAGCTGATTATAGGCACCTATTGTTGTGAGAACCTTGGCACATCTGTTTTAAAGTTTTGATGTAGTTATCCAGTAGTTTAAAGTTTTTTTTAACTAAAAATGCTTGCTGTTAGCCCTGAAACAGCGGCTACTATGGTTGCGTTCATTCAAGATGGAAGAAGTGAGCGATATGTGGCCCAACGTTATCATACCTTATCAAATAGCACTGTGCATCGTATTTATACGTTTTTTGGGAAACTGGTGGTTACACTAGACGACCTGGAACTGGTCGAGAAGAAGTAACGCTCATAATGATCATTTTATCACCATATAAAGTCTGCGAGATAGTCATGCTATATCTGTTCGCATCAGATATCGACTTCATCACGCTCGAAACACTAACATAAGCGAACGAACAGTTAGAAGAAGACTTGGAGAGGCTAATCCTACTAGTCATAGACCCGCAACTGGCCCAGAACTTCTTAGACGTCATCGTCTTGCGCGACTTTAATTTGCCCGGAATCATGAACGCTGGGGTGAAAATGAATAAATGCGCATTTTGTTTACTGATGGTCTTCAGATAGTCGTGAGAGTGGGGAAGACCACAAGAACGATTTACAGAATGTACTTTCAGTCCTAGGGTAGGCTGCCAAGGAGGTTCACTTACGGTGTGGGCTGGAATTTGTTATAAGGCACACACAGAGCTGTACATTGTTCCAAGAGGCTCCTTAACCGCTGTCAGGTACATTGGAGAAATTCTGCTGCATGATAACGCCAGACCCCACACTGCGAGAATTACTTAACAATACGTAAACGATGTAGACATTCCTGTCTTGGAGTGGCCAGCGTTAAGTCCAGATACGAACACAATTAAACATGTCTGGGATATGCTTGGACAAAGAATACAAAGTCGAATTCCTGCTCCTTTAATACTAAACGAAGCAACAAGCTCTTTTAGAGGAATGGGAAATTATCCTTCAAGAAAGCATTCGTCATTCGATTTTAGGCATGCCAAGAATAGAATAGTTTATTTTCCTGTATCGACAATAGGTATAAAAAATAAATAGTAAAAAAAATCTTATATAAAACTTAAATACTATGACTCAAACTAAGACAAAAAATATAAACAAACATTTACAGACATACAACAGTCAGAAAAAAACAAAAACAAAACACACACACACACAAACGCGAGAGTGGTTTAAAAAAGAGTCAGTTAAAACAGTTAAAGATAAAATTCATTTACAGTATAAAAACATTTAGATATTAGAAACTTTTTGAGATTAATTTTAAACGCAGTGAGTGTTTTACTTTCCTTTATTTCAATGGGCAATACGTTATAGAAACGGGGCCCTATAACATTTGGATTCTTACTAGCTTCTTAATAGCTTTTGCCCCCGTGCTATCAGCACATGGAGAGTATTTTTTTGTCTTGTACTAACTGAGTGGACAGAGCTAACAAGACAAAACTTGTTTTTGTTCTTAAACGTGTAGACATATTTCAAAAATGTAGAAGGTAAAGTAACGTTAAGATTTCAAGTTTTACAAAATATGGTCTGCATGAGTCTCAATGACCTATGCCAACTAAACTTCTTAAAATATTTTTTTGCGCTATAAAGACCTCACTAGCGTTAGTTGACCAACCCCAGAAACACACACCGTAATGCAACCTGGATTCCACTTCCGCATAGTAAACTGTTTTTAATTGGTTTATATTGAAAATATATCTTAGATTTCGTAGCTTGGAAGACAGAAAATTTAATTTAGGTATAAGGTTATCGCAGTGGGCTTTGAAGTTTAAATTCTTGTCAAAAACAAGACCCAAAAATACTGTGCTGTCAGATACAGAGTGCACGTAATTAAGGTCACTATTATAACACTATATAAGACATGGCAAATTTTTTGTTTTTACAACTAATTTATGGATAATTAATGGCAAATTGTGCGCTATTTTTTTTAGATTAATCCTTTATTTTTATAGGTGTTCTGCTAATTTCATATAAAGTTAGCAGAACGCCATTTTTTTTTAAACGGGAATGGCAAATGTTTTGTTTTCATAACTAATTTACGACAAATTGTGCGCTAATTTTTTTTTAGATAAATCTATTATTTTTATAGGTGCAAACATTATATAACACCATTTAAATAAAAACGGACAATTTTTTGTTTTCACAACTAATTTCCGGATATTTAACGGCAAATTGTGCACTAAATTTTTTTTACATAAATCCATTATTTTTATAGGTGTTCTGTTAATTTTATATAAAATTAGAAGAAAACCATTTGTTTTTTAAACGGGCACGGCATTTTTTTTGTTTCAACAACTAATTCACGGATAATTAACGGCAAATTATAATATAATTTTTATTAATTTCCAAAGTGGCTTAAAGTTAGCAAACTTTATATACAGCCCTAAAATGACCTGACTAGTTAATAAGCATATTAAAAGTTCTCCCCAAAATAGCCCGACTAGTTCTATATTTTTTCATTATTCTGATTTTTTTAACATGTAGAATTGATGAGCATAAAGTTAGCGAAGCAACCATCACAAATCCAATCGCGACTAGGCGGATAATTTGCCGTTAATTAGTTGTGGAAAAATTATTATTCTCGCTTTTATTTTTGAGTGTTTTTTTGGGTGCTTCGCTAACTTCATATGAATAATTTTCCGCTAATTAGTCGTTAATTAGTTTTGGATAAATTGATCTTCTCGCTTTTATTTTTGTGTCTTTTCTGAGTGTTTCACCAACTTCATATTTTGTTAAAGATGCACCCTCGTTACAACCGCGTCTTGGTGGATAATTTGCCGCTAATTAGTCGTTAATTAGTTGTGGATAAATAAATTTTGTTGCATTTATTACCTTCCTAGCCCGCGTAGCAATGGCTAGAGAAGGTATTATTTTCGAAAAAAAAATTTTTTTTTTGAGATAATGCCAATAATGTTTTATTTGGATGTATTTTGACCTATCCTAGCAATATCGTCGTGATGTGTGTCTGTGCGTGTGTATATTATTTCTGTCCATAACACAATAGCTCCGAAACCGCTAAACCGATTTTCATAAAATTTTCAGGTAAAATAGTGTTCTTAATACTCTTATGAGCTGATTAGATTTTGGTCAAAATTCATTAATACTTATGACCGAGGGGTGATCAGCTGCCCACAGTAGGTGTACAAATTTTTCTACAGGACTCCATAGGACCCCACAAAACTCCACAGGACCCCACAGGACTATACAGGGCTCCACAGGACTTCCACAGGACTCTAAAGGACTTCCACACGACTCTACAGGACTCCACAGGACTATAGTACTGTCGCCTAAGGGGTGCCCTAAGCATGATTAAGTACTAAGGCCGGTGTAACAGAATTTCCCATATTTTATTTTGAATATTTCTCAGATTTTTTGTTAAGGTCTATTTCTTTAAATATAATATAATATCGGCTAGAGTTTTTCCCATAGCAGAAAAACATGTGGTTCGTATATTTTACACTCTTAAAGACCAGACAAGAGAGCTTTTCTAATTTTGACATAATATTTGTAATTTTAGGAAAATATATAGCCAATAAATGTCACACTTTAAACAAACTCTTAAGCTTTAAAAATGTTAAGTGGCTTTTAGATTCAGACCCTTGTCTATTGATTTATAAGATAAGACCCTTGTCTATTGATTTATACTTTTCTTAATGTTTTCGGATTTAGTGACAGATATATATAGACCGAGAAATATTTTATATTTCCCTAAATTAAAACCAACTTTTCATAGTAGCTTTTCTTTATGTTGCGAATTTTCTTGTCACGATCATACATATGAACAGAACTTTTATAGTTGATTATAGCGATATCAAAAACGACAAAATTGAGTTATTTTTTTAGATTTGATGGACTTTGCTTCCTTATTTGATTTTCAGGTAAATAGATCCAGTTTTCACTGATTTTCCGTGTCACTTAATTTTGATCATATTGATTTCGTTTGGATATCGTAGTATTGCAAGTTTCAAAGGTCACGTATTGTTTTGAACAGTGGTTCATTAAATACTTCAAAGTGGTTAATTAGTAATTACTAAATGTAGAAAAATCAAACAATTACTAAAGGCTATGTAAATATAAGATTTGATTTGTCATATTTTTTAAGAGAAAATTGGAAATTTTCTGGAAAATAGCAGTTGAGTTTTTCACCGGGTTTTCTCAACTTAGGCTATATGCCAACCCGGTTTCGATTTTAAAAGCAAAAAATCGTAGGCACTTTCTTTAAAGGCAGTGTTTTTTTTAATTGGTCAATTTTGATAAATAATTAATAAATTTTAAACTGGACATTACTAGGATGTTCGTTTCATTTTTTAGATCAGTTTAGGTAACTTTTGAAGTAGCTTTCTTTGTTTTCCGAAATTAGGTAATCTAGGGTGACTTTGAGCTTTAACTGAATTTTCTTATTTGTGGGTGTTCCCGTGGGACGTCTTTAAGAGTAGGCCATCTTTACTTAAATTAAGTCAGGGAAAATTTGATGTTTTGTTCTTTTTTTTGTGTCACTGACTTTATTTCATGTCTCTGTTTTTAAACACAAAAGTTTAGGAATAATATGTATATGTATAGGTTTTTTCCAATCTAGGGACGCCTACCCAAATATGTCAAATAAGAAGGGATAATCTGAGAGCAGTTTTTTTTCAAGTTGTAAAGTTAAAATTTAGTTCCGTCTTAGAGTTTTGAAAAGTCAGTCGGGTTTTAAAATATAAGCGCGTGCTTTAAACTTTAACTTTTGTAAGTAATGTCAAGTATCAATTATTACACTGCCTCAACCCTTTCTTTATTTGACAAACTTGGATAATTTTAGACAATTCTGTGTATTTACTTTTGATTTGTGGGAAACTATTTTGGGATCAAAATGGGTTTTAAATCAGTTGATTAAAACATGGGTAATGTTGGTATTTTTATTAATTTATCAAGTTTTTGCCTATACTTGGGATTTTTATTTAAAGTCTAAAATACTTGGGAAGAGGGTGGAAATAGAATTGCCTAGAATAAAACATGATTTAGCTTTGTTTGTTTAATTTTGTCAAATAATTAATTTTGTCACATTTTTCTCAAATTGTTTTTAATTTGTCATATTTTCATATTTTCATCTTTTTATTTTAAAATATACACTTGCCTAGTCCAGAAACAAGGCCTTTTTATTTAACAACAAAATTAAAAATAAAACTACAGATCTGATGAACAACCTATCGATTATTTAATGTTAGAGCAAGCTGAGTATAGTAGTGTATTATAGCTAAAAATTGGTAAAAAGCTAATTCAGATCAAATCAAGAAGTTTAGTTAATCTCAGATTGGCCTGATCTAAATAACTTTGATGGGCAGTTCATATCAGAAACATATCAAAACAAAACAGTGAAATATAGTGAAAAAGAAATATCATCCAATCGAGTAGCAGTTGTCTAGAGGTTTAAGATTTGAATTGGTAAGTAAGCTTACTCATGTACTAACAAGACTGAAGAACGCCAACATGGACTCAGCCCCGAGAACTACTTTATTTTTCCAGAGGTCTACATTGTTTCAGATGAAGCGCACCAGGAAAGACTCGCATGTGTCATCTTGGTGTTGTGTTCCACTCTATCCCTGTTTCTATTGGGTTCATTCATTCATTACTATCTCACAAAATATTCACATAAAAACTAAATAAAGTAGTTGCCTTAAATAAATAATTAAATAAATATACATAATGACCGCTCGCCCGTTACAAATTGGTTGTCAGTACAGCTGGGGTGTTTTAGTTTGTCAGAATCATAATAAATGTTATACTGCTAACTTTATTAACAAATTGGGAGCCTGTGTTTCACAGAGAAATGGCAAATAAAACGTTGGTAGATTCCAGTTTATTTTTTTTAGTGTATAGTTCAATATTAAACATTGGTAGAATCTGTTTTTAATTTTCACTTTTATTTAGTTTTTTTTAGCAAACTTAAACCGTTGGTAAAAAACAGATTACTTAAATTAATAGTTTTAGTAGGTAAATTCAAAATTTTGGTAAATTTCTCTTCTTTTTATTTAGTGAAACTTGAATGTAAAACGTTGGTACTATTTTTTTTTAATAGGTAAACTTAAAAAGTTGGTATTTCCTTTGTTTTATTAAACTTTGGTATTAAACATTGGTATAAAATCGATCTTAGAGGTTATTTTGGTCCAATTTGGAGAAGTTATACTGCTAACTCTCAATTTTAAAATTAAAAGCACCTAGGAAAAGTTTGGTTATACTGCTAACTGAACTCAATCAAATATTTTTGTTTCTTTTTAATTATTTCTTTTTGGGAAAAATTAACATTATAGAACGAGATGAGTGTAATAAATTGGTACAACACATAGAAGCCGCTAAAGCGTGAAAAAAAAAAAACAGGTGACGACAGAAATTCAAGTCATCTAAAAACTACCAGATATCACCTAGAAATTCACTTCTAGAAATTCAAGAAGACGCTAAAGCGTGAATATTAATTTTTGCATGTAGTGTGTATTTCTTTCAGCACTAACAAAATAATAGTTAATAAGATAAGAAAGATAATATATAGCGCTCTATAAGCTGCTGCTTTGCGCTACTACATTGCTGTTTTTAAAATTGGTAGACGGATCAACAAAATTTTAATTCGGAACCCTAGCTAAATTTTTATTTAGTTAGTAAAGTTGTTAGTTGAATTAATGATTTTTGACCTTAATTTACATGTACTATTTCAACAGATAGAGATTATAAAAATCGAAAATTGGTATAAAATTAATAATTGCTGATTGTAAATTAAGTTAATTCAAAATACGTTAAATTAACTTTCGATACCAATAACATGGATGATTTTTCCCTACTACCTATTTATTATTATAAGCGGTGAGAAACCATTTGCATTAAATCATTTTATTACACTACGAAATGGCAATTTGCATAAACGAAAAAACCTTTTTTTTTGGGTACAATTCTACCAGTAAACGATTAAACTACCCTTTAATTATTACCCCTTGTAAAATCTAAGCCCTTGCGGTAGCCGACTAAACTGTTGAGCTCAGTAGATGTAAGCCAATAGCGAGGCAGAATTCTGGAAAACACGCCTAATTAACTCTCTGCCTGAAAATATCACCCAATTTATGTACCATTTCTTCTTTTGACGGATATTGGAAATTGACCCTTCTTGCGCAATAGAATACTCTATATGTCTATTAGAGTCTTATCCCTAATTTTTTTTTTATTTTAAATCGCCAAATTTATTTGGTTACTCTACCTTTGTGATGATCTCAGTTGCTAAACTCTAGCAAAATTTTTGACACAGAGACGTTTTGTAATTATTTAAATCAAATTAGCGCAAATAATTTGTAATAGCGTAAAAAAATTTTTATCACACATTAATTTTGACCCAATGTTGATGTTAACGTTACCGTTGTTTTGCGGTAGCGCAAACGTAGCTTTATCGTCACTTTTAGCAAAGTAACCACCTATTGATTACCTTTATAGCATTACATACGATAAACGCATATATAACATATCGCTCTATATAAATTGTTATTTTATTTTTTTTTTATTTTTTAGCTGATTTAACTAAAATCGAACCTCATTGTATTATAATATTTTATTTTATTTTAGCTGATTTTACTTAATTGCAAAGCTACAACATACTAAAACCACAAAAATTCCATTAAAGGACGAAATTCTAGCTAATTTTGTGCCCTGTATAAGATTTATGCCAGAAATTAATTAATTCCAGAAATTAATTAATATAAGACACAACTGTTGCAAAAAGTATTTAGGTACCATCCAAAACGTTAAAGGAGAAATCAAAAAAAATATGCATTGCTATAATATTTTATAAAAAAATAAACAAGTAGGTAGTATTGAAAATTGCAGAGTCTTGCCTTATCTATAAGTGTTATTAAGTTTTGCTTTGGAAAATAGGTATCGATAGGTATTCAATAAGTTTTTTTTTCCTCGATAGTATTGTATTTCATGTGATTCTATGATGAATGTTATGTGTAAATCATCCTGTGATTTTTTTTTAAAATATGTTATTAATCGACTCGTTTGATTCCCATCGTAGACGAATGTCAGTATTTTAAGTAGGTATATATTTCTTTCTTGATTTAAATGTAAGGAAACGGAGGGTAATATCGTTCAGCGGGTAAAAATGATCACCTACAAATCTGTAAAACTGGGAGAAAAAAAAATGACAACGTCGCTAACATGCGGCTTTGTCATTTATTAAAAAGAAAAAGTATATAATCTTAAGTGATCGATATTTCCCCACCATCCCCTACTTGCGATTGTTTAACTTTGTAAAAAGAACCAGCTATAGTATTTAAAAGATAAAACAAAATAGCCACACTGTTGTCTAAAATTTAAAATGGACACCATCAACTACTTCCTATATTAATAATAAGATCATTGTATTACATATCTTTGAAATCCTATTTTAGAAATCGCCAAATGTTGCCAAAATTGATATAAGAATATTTTTGCTATAACTAAGGAAATGTACGTAATTAGACTAAGCACAATACCTAAGTATGTGCCAAGTATCATCTCTACAGTAAGTTTTTCTGTTACATTATTGAAGTATTTAGAGGTAATCCACTTCTAGGCTATTATCACTTCTGATCTAACCCAACCATGGCTAACCTATTAATGAATTATTTAATCTTACTTTTTAACTGCATCTTAAAATTCGACATTTACTTCTAAGGGTTATGCCCAAACCAAATTTTACCTAACCAAACCTAAGCTAACCTTGCTCTAAACGTCTAATACTAGAATGTAACTACTACTACTATGTCGGTTTAGAACGTTTTTCTACGTTGTCCGACGCTTATTCTCCACCTCCTTCGATCCTGACAATCATCTTCTGTCAGATTCTTTTGACTCATTGATCTTTGGATTGACTGTGGCCATTTTAGTTTAGGGCGTCCTCTTTTTCTGCGCCCTACTGGTTGCCACTCTAGGACCTGTTTGGTAATCTTTCGTCGTTCATCCGTTGTACATGGCCGTACCATATGAGTTGCCTTTTAGTGATATCATCCGTTATGCTTCCCTCGATTCCCATTCTTTCTTTTATGATCTCATTTCTTATGTGATCTAATCTAGATATTCTCATTGATCTTCTTATTGCATCCATTTCGACACTTTCCATTTTTTTTTGTATTTTTCTGTTACGCGACAAGTCTCTATTCTATACAACAGCGTGCTTTTTACCATTGTTTCATATATGTTAAATTTTACATTCTTTCTTATCTCTCTGCTCTATAAGAATATAAGCTTGTCTTAAAATAGTATAGTACTATATGTTTGACAATTATTTTTGTTGTTCGTATAAACTATTAGGACAAAATCTTTAATATCAATTAAAAATAAAAATAAAAAAATAACTTGTATTCTTCGCCTGATTCCTAAAATAAATAAATACAAATAAAAAAAAACATTACTTTCTTAACCTTTAAAACTTGTTTGCATTATTAATCCTCTAATCCTTTGCTTTGAAGTAGTCTTTCCTACATACTACCTCCTCACTTTTCATTAAAAAAAAATCTAAGTTGTTAAATACACTAAGGTAATACACCTTACCTTATCAAAAGGTAGGAAACAAACTAAACTCTACATTTTAAATCAGATATCTTTGCTTGCTGTAAGTATAATAAGTTTGGATATCATCATTACTTTTGTATAATGATAATACTGTATTGATAACATTTGAAATTTAATTTTGCACCATCTTTGGTGAACACACGTAATTTGTTACCAAAATTATCTATGCAATCTGATAATATTGATAACTCAAAAACTATCTATCTTAATGTAAAGTAACTAGTACAACACTGCCTGGTAACCAATGTTCCATAGTAATGAACATTTAAACCATTAAATATATAAAGCATCATAAAATAAAATTATTATTATTATTAATGACTAAACTGAATATATTTAAAACATGTTTAACTTGGAAAAACAAAATCTTACATGCTTATAACCTTAATCCTTTAACAGTAAGAAATAATCAAAAATTCTTTAAAGTTATAACATTTTTAATTAAATAAACCACCCAAAATGTAATATTAAGCTAAAATCAAGCAAAAATGTATGAGCTATTAATTAACTATAAATAAGAGAAAAGTCTTGTAATTTCAGTAAACAGAATAAACATTAACTTTTAAAAAGGATTCATAGAAGAGGACATGAGACCTTCTTGATAAAAATCCACTCATGATAATATAACCCAAAAATCATCAAAACCTTTTCCTTTGCTTAAGTTTTCTTTTTCTTTAAATTATAACAAGTTATAAAAAAATAAATAAATTAAAGATGAAAAAAAAAACCAAAATGAATTTTCAATTTGTTTTTATAACAAATCATTAATTAGGACATTATTAATGATTTGATTGACCTAATAAAGACACTAAGATCTTTTAAAACTTTGTTTTTTTTGAATAACAACATTAACAAACGAAAAAAAAATCAACACATTCTTAATTTTAATAAAAATGGTTAAATTGGTAACTACTGTTAACCTAACCTTAACCAATCTGACTATTTATCGATAATTTCTTTTAATATGCTTAACTATAATCGAATCTGATCTAACTAGAAAAGGTCATAAAACTTAAACCTAAATATTATTCTACCCCTTTTTAAAAGTCTGGGACCGCCACTGCTTAAATGTTATTCTAATGTAGGAAACAAGGTAATTTTTCTGAAGAAACTTTTTCTACAAAGTTTTACTTTTAGGTAATCAACCATGTGTTTAACTGCAAAATGATTTGTAATCTCTAATTATCAAAATATCTCTAAAAACATTAAAGAAGAAAAACAAATTTCTTTTAAAACTAACGACATAGGTAAATGAAAATACTTCTAATTTAATAACTTCAATGCTTTTTGACCATTAAAATCGAAACATAAAGGGTTATTTCCTTTATAATTTAAATAATATAGCTAATTTTTCTTAAAAAAAAAACCTAGCATAAATCAGAACTTGATCATAAATCAGAACTTGATAAACACTAAAAAACAAGCACTATTTTAACATTAACTTTTCGACAAAAATCTATCATTAAAATCGGTTCAGTAAATCCCATGATATCCTAAGCCTAAAAAGATCAACTAAGAAAACCTATAGTCAGTTTTGGAAACTTGCTATGTGAAACTAGAGAGAATATACATTATTCTTCCTCTTAGACTTCATCTTCTACTTATTTTTTGCAATAGACATAAATGTGTTTTATTAAATTTGATTTCTTATTTGATCGTTTTACATTTGTTTGAAATGCACAAGCAATGTTTTGCAATAATAAATAAAATACTAATGAACTTAACGAAAATAATATAATATGCGTTAAATAAATTACTTGCTGTTAAAAGTAATCTGAGATTGGAAAATCAATTTTTACTTAATAAAAAACTATGTAACTGTAGATCCTATTTTGTATTGTTTGCTATCTAGTATCATATTTAGTCTACGCTAGACAGAGAATCTAGTTAAAGATTTCACTATTCTCTAAATAAGTTGTCTATGATCATTTTTCTTTCTTAAGACACTATTTTTCTTTAGGAGCACCGTAAACCTGTATATGTAGCCTTAGTACGAAAATAGTATGCCAACTAACTGAAGTGTAACCTCTATTCTTTTTACTTATTTTATCTATTGACTATTAAATAGCTAATTTCCTAATTAAGTGTTTTGCAAGTACAATTTTTGGCTATACCTTTTTAAAAATCAAGATAAATCTTTGGAATAATTTTGATAAAAAAATAATGATTTCATCGTTCATGAGAATCGTCTCAGTAGTTTGCATCAACATAATAAGTTTCATAAATTATACCTTGTAATCTTTTTAACAAGCTTTATAAAGAATGGTAACTGTTCTTATAGTCTTATCGACAATCATAATCTAAGAATCACATAAATGATATTTGTTTATAACAAATTAGCGTAGTAAAATGTTGCTATTAAAACAATAATTATATAGCCATTTAGATTATTTAGAACTTATCAGACGTAACACCAATCCATTTTATCTCAAAAATATAATTGTTTTGCTTATCATCATGACTATTATAAGCTTATGTATTATTTATCTATCTATATTATAAGTCTATGTCTATGTTTTAATTACATAATATAATACAGTTTTAGTGTTTTGAAGATTCTGAAGTTGTTTTTTTTTATGTAAAAGTATAATTAAGAAATGAAGATAAGATTTCTTTGGAAATGCTCGTGCTGAGTGTAATTCTTTTCTAGTGATAATCATAAAAGTTAGTGATTAAAATAAAATAAATGCTACATAGTATATTCCCTACTAGTGTATAAAAAAGTTTTCTTTAGGTTCATGACGTATCTTTTAGTTGGAAAAAACTTAGCAAAATTTAATAAATTTATCTCTAGTTTTCTTGTATTATTTTTGTGTTTTGCTGATGAGTAAATTTTCATTTAGAACAATTTTTTTTGAAGTAAGGCAAGGTTACGCAAGATTAGTGTTGTGACATATTGATGTATTTGTATATAACATATATACTAAAATAGATCAATAGTTCATTGGATCCATCAAATATTATTTTTACAGGACGCATCTTTGGAGTATTGAAGGAAATACTGCTATCAAATCCTTTTTGGAACGAAAGGAAGCATTTTTCCGAAGTATTCCTATCCTCTTCCATACACTCAGAGACTTTCATTTTTAGCTGTTAGTGGGTTTATTTTTAACTTAAGATTTGTTTTATGCATTTAATAATCAAGTAACATTAAGTTAGTGGTAATTTTGGATAAGCAAAGTAGTTTTAATCGTTCGCTAGTTATTATAATAGCATTAATTAGTTTAAATAACTTTGAAATATTTAAGATATTAGTGAATTAACTTTGTATGTAACGTTTCAATTTTGTGCTTACGGTTATGACAATTGGATAGTGTTGGATTGCATATTTATATGCATGGTTTGTATTTGAAAAACAATAGACCAAAAGAAATTACCAGAGGTGTTAGAAGAAAGGAGCACAGTAGAGTAAACCCTAAACAGTAGAGTTACTCTGGTAATTTTTATTTTTTTTATCTCGTGTCGCTTTGAATCATATTTTTTATTTTTAAAGAAAAATAAGTCAAAAAAGGATTGCGTGTCAAGTCGGAATTTGCTTTAATTATACCTTGTATATTGAAAGGAGTACTTGGTATACCAGTGACGTTTGATTTCCTTTCCAACTCGAGAGGGTTGCTTCAGGTACCTTATAATTATATTTTATACTTGGTCTATAGTTTTTTAGTAAGTATTGTCGTTCTCCTAATATTGCAACCTAATTAAAACTAAACTAAACAAAAATGTCTAAAAAAGATGAAAATAACACTGATTTAATCGATCCCCCTGTAACATCGGTCAACCAAGAAACTAACGGCGGCCATTTTCATACAGAAAATGGAATAATACAAAATCAAACTACAGGAGTAAATATCTCAACAACAACCGTCACAGGTGTGCAATACACAACTGCGAACACAACCTCTAATGCACAGACTCATGGTACAAATGGAAATGTAGGTAATTTACTTACTCAGAATAATGATCAAGTCACCTTTACAAATGCGGATTTAGCTGCAGCAGTAGCAGCATATTTTCAACAGCAACAGATAACCTCCGAGACTCAACAGCAAATGAGAAGTGAACCACAAAGTTCAGCTCAATTTCAATCCCAGTTCGTGGATGAATCTCAAAATTTCGCTCAAAACTTAAGAAGGCCAACTCAATTTTCTCAGCCTCAAGAATATTATAATAGATATGATGAGTCACAGTTCTCACAAACAAACAGGCATGATGCCCCGCCCAAAAGAACTTCACCATTAGAAAATGAACAATTAGCTGAGCTAAACTTCTATTTGCGGAAAATGTCATTTACTGGAGGAATACAAGATATGACATTATTAGAAAATTACACTGGAGGTCCAGATTTTGACTTATTTTTGGACGCCATAGAAAACTTAGGTAGACAACACAAATGGAGTCAGGAAGATATGGTCAAAGTCTGTGAGTCCAAGTTTAGAGAGAAAGTTAAGATGTATTACAGCTCGTTGCTTCCAGGTCAAAGACCAAGAAACATGTTTGAAATGAGAAACTACTTACAGAAAGTATTTGGCAGAAAAATTCCAATGTCAGAAGGAAAAAGAGAATTAGGATCTTGTATTCGTAAGCCACTAGAATCTCTAGGAGAGTATGTTCAAAGATTACAAATAATTGCGAATAAATTTTTCCCGATAGATACCATGACGGCACAACAACTATATCATAGAAATCTACTATTGGTAGAACAATTTTTCCAAGGCATAGATACCAAATTGGCCAACGATGTTTTAGCCAAAGGAGAATTTTATGACCTTGAGGAATGTCTAGAACAAGCTCTCATTAGTGAACAAAAAGTAGCCAGACTAATCAAAGAAACTAAGTACGACATAATATCGATAAGAAAAGTGTCTACATCAGAACGACCAAGTTATCCATCAACCAGTAGGCAACAACCTGAGGAAACAATAAGATATTTTTCGTCAAAAAGGGAAGATTTGCCCAATCAAAAGTACTCATTTGCTCGAAGAGATTTTAATCAATCACCAGAAGAACATTATCAAAACGTGCCTAATCCAAGACCATATTACCAAGGTTTTCAACCAAGCCGCGGTGGATTTAATCAAAGAGGTGGTTTTCAACCAACTCGTGGCAATTTTCAATTTAATCAAAGAGGAGGTTATCAACAACAGAGTCGAGGAACATTCCAAAATAATGGAAATCAGAGAGGTTATGAGAGATATCAACAAAATCCTACATTTAATCAACAAAGTGCAAGATATCAACCAAACGGTGGATATCAACAAAACCGAGGTTTTACTCACAACCGTAGTAGCCCTATTCAAATGCGTGGAGCCAATTCACCAAGAGTTACTATGTCAAATAATGGAGTCAGACAACCTCCAAAAGAATATCCTTATATGGTGGACCGATGCTATAGATGTGGAGAAAAAGGTCATAGCAAGCTAACTTGTTTTAGCAATCAAAAATTGTTTTGCTTTCACTGTGGTAAAATCGGAGAAGTTTGTCCTCCCGGGTCTTTAAACTCCAAGCGCCAACCTCCAAAGCCCAAACCATAGATGAAAACATTACAAATGTCAACGTGGAAAAATCTCAAAAGTCAACAATTGTTATTAGATTACTAACTGAACGAGTTAGATTTATTGAGCTTTATATACAAAATCAACCTTCAAAATGGCTATTAGATACGGGAGCCGCAGTTTCGCTCATTAAAATCGGTTTAGTCAAAAGATTAAACTTACCAATCATAAATGAATGTCCAACAAAAATAACAGACATCTCAGGAAATGTAATTAATAAATATGGTTTGACTTTTGTTCTATTTCAATTAAAATCAGGAGACATTCAGCAGAAATGCGCAATTTGTGAAGATGATTTAAGTTTTCCTTCACAAGGTTTATTAGGTATGGATTTTATATCAAAAGTTTTGCCAACTATAGATTTTAGAAACAATTTATTTGTAATCAATGGTTGTAATATAGCCATGACAGATGTTTTGCCAAATTCGAGTCATGGAGTTACAGAAAACAGTAACTCTAAAATGGTTAAACTACCGGATGAAAACGTCATTCAACCATCTGCAGCTAATCTTTCAAAATTTTGTCGGCTAGAAGCGACATTAGATAAAACAGGGGAAGTAAAGTCAAAACATCAGAAGCTCCTAACTGATAAGGAAGTTTTCCTTACAGATACTAATAATGAAAATATAAGTATTTACAGTGGGAACAGTATGAAGCCGATGAGAGATCTCAATTTGATGGATTGCTCAGAAAAGAGTAGTAATACCAGTTTGCTAGTCCGTAACAAGGAAAAAAAAATCCTTGATTGGTTACACAATAGCCCAAATAATACGTACAACGAAAAGGATGGAGAAAAGCCGTTTTCAAGAGACAAACAAACAGTTAGAGCGAATGCCTCTGTTGCACGTCTACGAGAATTCCTGGAGATACCACCTTTCAGCGGCTGCGATATTCTAGCCTCAGTTGATAGACGTATCCCTGCTGGCAATAGAATCGTAGAGCCTTTACAACTTCCAATGGGAATGTTGTGTGCTAGTTCAATAGTAACTATTCCAAGCCCAGAAGAACTGCAAAGGAACGTGGTTGTACGAATTTTAAATGTTTTTCCAACACCTCAGTTTCTTCCAAAAAATACTCCTATAGCTAACTTAGCAGATATGAAAGAAGATTTGGTAGAAAGCTTCACTCGTGATAAACCTAGTCAAGAACAGTCTTTTGAGCAGGTTTTGAACGAAGCAACAAAACATCTAGTTGGTTTGGTAAGAGATAAAGTAATATCATTTTTAAGAAAATACAAAGATATTTTTCACCTAGGAGACAAGCCGTTAAAGAAGACGACTTTAGTGCAGCATAAAATAGAAACTTATAATTCACCACCTATTGTACGTGCACCTTACCGGGTTCCTTTTAAACAACAAGAAATTTTACGTGAACAAATTGACGAAATGCTTAAAAACAAGATTATACAGCCATCAATATCACCATGGAGTGCACCAGTTGTTTTAGTGGAAAAAACTAATAAAAATGGAGAAAAGAAATATAGGTTCTGTATAGATTTTAGAGCTCTTAACAAGGTAACAAGGAGAGATTATTTTCCCATTCCAAATATACAAGAAACCATCGATTCGTTAGGCGGAGCACAAGTTTTTACAACATTGGATATGACAAAAGGCTTCTGGCAAGTAGAAGTAGCTCCAGAAGATCGAGAAAAGACTGCGTTTTCCTTGGGGACATTATGAATGTATTAGAATGCCATTTGGATTAGTTAATTCGCCATTTACATATCAGAGATTGATGAACGCAATTCTATCAGGATTAACCGGAAGTCATTGTTTTGTTTTTCAAGATGACATAATTTGTTTCTCTAAAAACAGTGTTCGAGAACACTTAGAAAAGTTAAAGTCCATATTTGACAGAATAAAAAAAGCAGGACTTACATTAAATCCAGAAAAATGTGTCTTTCTGAAAAGAGAAACTACATATTTAGGTCACATTGTAGGAGGCGATGGAATAAGACCAGACGAAGGAAAAATTAAGGCAGTTAAAGAATTTCCAATACCAAAGAACATAACAGAAATCAGATCTTTCTTAGGTTTAGTATCGTACTATAGAAGGTTTATACCAAACTTTGCAAAAATCGCAATACCTTTAACTAGCCTCACAAAAAAGAATACTCCATATTTGTGGAAAGAAGAAAACCAGAAGGCTTTCCAAGAATTAAAGTCTGCATTAATCAACGAACCAATCTTAAAATATTCAGATTTTTCAAAACGTTTTTGTTTATCAACAGATGCATCAGGATTTGCATTAGGAGCCATTTTAAGCCAAATTTACGATGGAAAAGAACTTCCAGTTGGCTATGCAAGTCGTCAACTAAATAAAGCAGAAAGAAATTATTCAACTACCGAAAGAGAGTGTCTAGGACTATTATGGGGTATAAAACAGTTTCGATGTTATCTCTATGGAGTCGAATTTACTGTTTATACAGATCACCAACCTCTAAAGTGGCTAATGAGTGTTAAAGAACCAAATAATAGGTTAATGAGATGGTCTTTAGCATTATCAGAGTATACTTTTGAGATTGAATATAGACCTGGAAAAAACCACTCCAATGTCGATGCATTATCTAGGATAAAAACAACCCAAGAAACTACAATACGTTACCTAGGAAATGTTAACGAATTAGATCCCATATGGAGTCGAGAAAAGATAAAAAAGTTGCAAAGAAAAGATCCAGATGTGTTAAGAATTTTAAACAAAATTATATCAGGAAAAACAACAAACTTTTACGCAGATGAAGATGGAATTGTTTACAAAAAGTCCGGACAATGGACTATTGATGACACCCTTGTAGCTCCAAAAGAACTTATATTAAGTATTATGGAAATTTATCATGATCTGCCACTATCAGGACATGTAGGTTACGACAAGACTTATGAGAGAATTAAAAAGATATTTTATTGGCAAGGAATGTGCAGCGACATAAAACTTTATGTGAATGCATGTATTTCGTGCGCTCAAAGAAAAACTTCGCCACATTTAAGACCAGCACCACTTCAAAAATTTAAGACACCAACAAGACCATTCTATAGAATAGCTATGGATGTTGTAGGTCCATTACCAATTACAGATTTAGGGAATAAATATATTCTCACTGTACAAGATTCTTTGACGAAGTACGTAGAAGCGTTTCCAATGAAAGATCAAACTGCTGATACAGTAGCTAGAACTTTTATCCAAGGAATTATCCTAAGACATGGAACACCAAAACAGTTGCTTACTGATTTAGGTACTAATTTCACAAGTAGATTAATGGAAAAAATTTGCGAAGTACTAAGAATCAACCATCTAAAAACTACAGCGTACAGGCCTCAAACCAATGGAGCTTTGGAAAGATTCCATAGAACACTTAAAGACATGTTGAGTCACTACATAAGTCCAGATCAGAGAGATTGGGATATCTGGCTACCCTATGCTCTCGCTGCATACAGCTCAATGACTCATTCTACTACAGAAGAGAGTCCATTCTTCCTACTATACGGTAGAGATATGGATTATCCATTTGATGATTTATTTAGACCAATGAAAATAAGATATGATACGCATGAAAACTACGTATCAGAGTTTTTGCAACGGATGAAAATCGCACATCAAAATGCCCTGTATAATATAGAGAAAAATACGAGCAAAGTTCACGAACACTTTAATAAAACAACAAAACCACATAAATTTAAAGTAGGAGAAAAAGTTTATTTACTGGAACAAGGAATAAAGCAAGGTATTACGAAGAAATTAGCAAAAATGTGGTCAGGACCCTATAGGATTTTAGATCTTAAAAACGTAAATGCCACGATTAAGGGTTTACATACCGGTAAGACGCAAAAAGTACATGTAAATAGAATTAAGCCATGTTTAGCTTCTAATTTAGAAAAATTTAAGCTAGGTAACACACCACTTAAGATCGAGAAGGGATACGAGTTTTTACATACATCAAGTGAAGATCAGAGAAAGGATAACAATAGTGAAATAAAAACAAACGTAATGGAAAAAGCATCTTCAAATAAAAACAATACCTTAAGTATGAAATCAGTAAGTAATAGTACTAGTAGTGTAGAAATTAACTTGCCGATTGCAAAAGACATTTTAACTGCAAGAAAGAGTGAAGTAAGTAATAAAACTAGTTTGAATGATAGGGAACTAAATAACTCCGACGCTCACACATTACCTTTAACCCTATCAAACGACTCTTCCTCTACTAATGAAAAGACCATAGTTGGAGAAGTTCTTTCGACTACACATTCAAATTCAGCCAGCACAACCAAGTGCAGTCAATCAAGCCCTAGTTCGAGGACTGTCTCCAGCGGCCATTCTCATTCCAGAAGTTCCGGAGATTCCAAGGTCACACCTTCTCCGCAGCTTCCTGAGCCCTCACCTTCAAAAGAGTCACCTCAAGGCCCCTCAACCAGCCTTAGTTCATCACCCGCTACTGAGTTCCGTAGATACACTCGCAGTCAAGGACCAGTTCCAGACGAAAAGTGGATCCGGGATTCAGGCATTTAAATTTTTATAAGCTTCCCTAAAACAAAAATTTAAAAGAAGAAACAAGTTCTTGTCCCCTTTTTCTTTGTTTTGCGTGCGCGAAAGCAAAACATTTCAATTGCCCACCCTTATTGTTTAAACAAATTACTTTGTTTAACTAAAATTTTGTTTCTTTTTCCTTTTGCCCTCATTTTATTGTGTTTTACCTTAATCCGCGAGATTTTCTTTATTACAGAAGATGACTTTTGCCATTTTCGCCATCCTTTGTGCCATTGCCCAACTATCAACCATGACGAGCGCAGACATTATAGCGTACGACTGCCAGGACAAGACGACCGAACTGACCAAGCTGTCGCTGTTAGGCGTAGTGCCATGCAAAGATCCGAAGAATGCCACCTTATCTGTTTCACGCCGAATCCAGCTCGTACAGAAACGAGAACATGTATCAGTACATACGTATAACTGCCTAGTAATGGTGCAACAACTAGTACAAAGATGTGGAATGTTTTCACATACTAGTGCAGTTCCTGGAGGACTTGTTAAAACGGTTCAAACATTAAACCGTGATGGTTGTCTAAAAGCACATAAATTCCGAGCAGTGAACCTTAATGGGATTAGTGCAGGTACTATAACTCAACTATTGTTAAATGGCACGACAGAAGTTTCAACCACAATTCAAGGACAGATCAAGTCAGATGGTTCATGTAACGGAGTACGTTACTCAATTGGAGACACTGTTTACGAAAATGTAATCGTTTCAGCAGCCATAACAATTAAACTGTCAGATTATCAAACAACTGCAAATGTAGAAAGAAATGTAATTCATTTAAAAACAGGCACAGTTTGTCATTACAACGATGGCTACTGCTTTGATGATCAAGTTGGAGAAGTTGTTTGGGAACAAGATCATAAAGAAGTTTGTCACACCCAAGGAGTTGATGTCTTATGGGAAGGAAATGCGACCATACTAACTGTAAGCCAAGAGCCAATCATTAGATACATCATTGTAGATGCTGAAGATACTGTCTTTGCACTAAAATTAACGAAACCTGAAGAGCTTTGTCACCAAAGAGCTTGGCAAACCGAACAAAACAGACTGCTCATAATAATTGAAGATGAATTGGGATTTTATTATAGAAAATCTTTCTTATTAACTCAAAACACCGATCTGATGGCTCAAGTTTTAAGTAAGTTATTATTTTTAGAAATCGCTGTCAAAAAGCAAATGGCTGAATTAATATATGATGCTATTGTAAAAAGATGTGAGCTCAGAGAAGCCATCTTAGCCAATCGAATTGCATTAGCACATCAATCCCCAGAACTTATTGGAAATTTAATTAAAGAAAATTCTGGATTTATTGGTAGAGTTATGGGAGAAGTCCTTTACATTGCAAAATGTAAGCCGGTGATTGTTGATTTTAGACGCACCAAATCTTGCTATCAAGAATTGCCAATCATTTATCAAAACAAGTCTATGTTTAGAACGCCTGTTACCCATATAATCTCCGAATATGGAACAGAAATAGATTGTCAAGGACTATTACCAGCAACATTTTACTTAGAAGGTAATTGGGTTGAGTTGTCACCAGAACTCAGAAGAGCAGAACCCGCATTAGTGCTTGATGCGAATGTTGAAGAAGATACTATAACTCTTTCCAGAATCTCACCCATATCATCACATGGAGTTTATACAACGGAAGAAATGTATAAATTTCAGACATCTTTATTGTTTCCTAATGAGAAAAGAGCCGTTACCAATGAAATAGCCAGGCGTATCACTGGAAGATCAATGGAAGATCAGAAACTATATGTACCTAATATTTTTAATGACCAAGAAATCAAAAATATAGCAATGACAGCAGCAACCGAAGTATGGGGTTTCTTATCCTATATGGGAAATTTATTTTCAATTTTTGGATTTCTTATTGCAGTTATCCACTTAATCAGTTATGTTGCAACAGTGGTAATGAACTATTTTACTATCAACCGCGTCGCGAAAGAACACCCAAAGCGCAAACGTTACCTTTGGGCAAGCCTGTGGAATGCACTAACTCACAGGTACGTGTACAAACTATATCGCGAGTTCATGAAGAGTGAAGTAGAACGTGAAATGCGCGAACGCGAAAATGTGGAGATGGGTGAAACCGGTCCGCGAACCCTTCTTCCAATAACGTCGTCGGTACCATCTGCTCCGTTAGCTGAAGACTCTGACCAAAAACTTTATCCCAAAGTGTGTCATAATCCCGAGTGTATGAAAGAACTATCCAAGCCAAATGATGTTTGAGAACTGTGCGTTCTGATGAATAGTTATTTTACATATAGATTTAAAACTTGTAAGGCCATAAGTAATTGTTTGACGTGATGAATTTTATTTTCAAAATAATTGATATTTTTAAAAAAATTAATCACTTTTTCGAAGAAGGGAGGTAAATATGTAACAGAATTTCCCATATTTTATTTTGAATATTTCTCAGATTTTTTGTTAAGGTCTATTTCTTTAAATATAATATAATATCGGCTAGAGTTTTTCCCATAGCAGAAAAACATGTGGTTCGTATATTTTACACTCTTAAAGACCAGACAAGAGAGCTTTTCTAATTTTGACATAATATTTGTAATTTTAGGAAAATATATAGCCAATAAATGTCACACTTTAAACAAACTCTTAAGCTTTAAAAATGTTAAGTGGCTTTTAGATTCAGACCCTTGTCTATTGATTTATAAGATAAGACCCTTGTCTATTGATTTATACTTTTCTTAATGTTTTCGGATTTAGTGACAGATATATATAGACCGAGAAATATTTTATATTTCCCTAAATTAAAACCAACTTTTCATAGTAGCTTTTCTTTATGTTGCGAATTTTCTTGTCACGATCATACATATGAACAGAACTTTTATAGTTGATTATAGCGATATCAAAAACGACAAAATTGAGTTATTTTTTTAGATTTGATGGACTTTGCTTCCTTATTTGATTTTCAGGTAAATAGATCCAGTTTTCACTGATTTTCCGTGTCACTTAATTTTGATCATATTGATTTCGTTTGGATATCGTAGTATTGCAAGTTTCAAAGGTCACGTATTGTTTTGAACAGTGGTTCATTAAATACTTCAAAGTGGTTAATTAGTAATTACTAAATGTAGAAAAATCAAACAATTACTAAAGGCTATGTAAATATAAGATTTGATTTGTCATATTTTTTAAGAGAAAATTGGAAATTTTCTGGAAAATAGCAGTTGAGTTTTTCACCGGGTTTTCTCAACTTAGGCTATATGCCAACCCGGTTTCGATTTTAAAAGCAAAAAATCGTAGGCACTTTCTTTAAAGGCAGTGTTTTTTTTAATTGGTCAATTTTGATAAATAATTAATAAATTTTAAACTGGACATTACTAGGATGTTCGTTTCATTTTTTAGATCAGTTTAGGTAACTTTTGAAGTAGCTTTCTTTGTTTTCCGAAATTAGGTAATCTAGGGTGACTTTGAGCTTTAACTGAATTTTCTTATTTGTGGGTGTTCCCGTGGGACGTCTTTAAGAGTAGGCCATCTTTACTTAAATTAAGTCAGGGAAAATTTGATGTTTTGTTCTTTTTTTTGTGTCACTGACTTTATTTCATGTCTCTGTTTTTAAACACAAAAGTTTAGGAATAATATGTATATGTATAGGTTTTTTCCAATCTAGGGACGCCTACCCAAATATGTCAAATAAGAAGGGATAATCTGAGAGCAGTTTTTTTTCAAGTTGTAAAGTTAAAATTTAGTTCCGTCTTAGAGTTTTGAAAAGTCAGTCGGGTTTTAAAATATAAGCGCGTGCTTTAAACTTTAACTTTTGTAAGTAATGTCAAGTATCAATTATTACACTGCCTCAACCCTTTCTTTATTTGACAAACTTGGATAATTTTAGACAATTCTGTGTATTTACTTTTGATTTGTGGGAAACTATTTTGGGATCAAAATGGGTTTTAAATCAGTTGATTAAAACATGGGTAATGTTGGTATTTTTATTAATTTATCAAGTTTTTGCCTATACTTGGGATTTTTATTTAAAGTCTAAAATACTTGGGAAGAGGGTGGAAATAGAATTGCCTAGAATAAAACATGATTTAGCTTTGTTTGTTTAATTTTGTCAAATAATTAATTTTGTCACATTTTTCTCAAATTGTTTTTAATTTGTCATATTTTCATATTTTCATCTTTTTATTTTAAAATATACACTTGCCTAGTCCAGAAACAAGGCCTTTTTATTTAACAACAAAATTAAAAATAAAACTACAGATCTGATGAACAACCTATCGATTATTTAATGTTAGAGCAAGCTGAGTATAGTAGTGTATTATAGCTAAAAATTGGTAAAAAGCTAATTCAGATCAAATCAAGAAGTTTAGTTAATCTCAGATTGGCCTGATCTAAATAACTTTGATGGGCAGTTCATATCAGAAACATATCAAAACAAAACAGTGAAATATAGTGAAAAAGAAATATCATCCAATCGAGTAGCAGTTGTCTAGAGGTTTAAGATTTGAATTGGTAAGTAAGCTTACTCATGTACTAACAAGACTGTAGAACGCCAACATGGACTCAGCCCCGAGAACTACTTTATTTTTCCAGAGGTCTACATTGTTTCAGATGAAGCGCACCAGGAAAGACTCGCATGTGTCATCTTGGTGTTGTGTTCCACTCTATCCCTGTTTCTATTGGGTTCATTCATTCATTACTATCTCACAAAATATTCACATAAAAACTAAATAAAGTAGTTGCCTTAAATAAATAATTAAATAAATATACATAATGACCGCTCGCCCGTTACACCGGCAAAGGCAAATCGGCTCGCTAAGAAAAACGAGGGTTAAGATGTGATGTGTAACCCCACAGGCAGGACTATACAGGACTTGTACAGGACATGTACAGGACACTACAGGACCAAAAATTTATTAAAGTCCTGTAGGATAGTGTACAAATTTGGTTCAGCTGATCACCCCTCGCTAATGACAGTTTTTTGACAATTAAAAACTTTAAAAAGGCTAACTTTTTAGCGGAGCATCGCATCAATACACTGTTTGTCAATACACGGAATATGGTAGACTATATTTTGCTCAATAATTTGTGTTATAACCAAAAACTTCGTAGGCGCTTCAGTTTCTGAGATACTTTGGTATAAAAAACTGTTTTTAAGTGTGGCTAGCTCGGAAGGTGTCAGATCCGTTATGGATCCATTAATTTTATTTTGTTTTTTGCCCGCTTCACTTACTACAAATGAATTTGGCAAAGCCCCCTCGTCAAAAATGGCTTTAGACATCACCTATCGAAATCAAATACGGTGGATAATTTGCCGCTAATTAGTCGTTAATTAGTTGTGGAAACACAAATTTTGTAGCTTTTATTTTTGTGTGTTTTTTGGGTGCTTCGCTAAGTTCTTATGAAGTTAGTGAAGTACCGTTGCTTTAGACATTACCTATTAAAATCAGATATGGTGGATATTTTGCCGCTAATTAGTGGTTAATTAGTTGTGGAAATACAAATTTTGTAGTTTTTATTTTTGTGAGTTTTTTTGTGTGCTTTGCTATCTTCATATGAAGTTAGTGAAGTACCGTTGCTTTAGACATTACCTATTAAAATCAGATACGGTGGATAATTTGCCGCTAATTAGTCGTTAATTAGTTGTGGAAGCACAAATTTTGTAGCTTTTATTTTTGTGTGTTTTTTGGGGCTTTGCTAAGTTCTTATGAAGTTAGTGAAGTACCGTTGCTTTAGACATTACCTATTAAAATCAGATACGGTGGATATTTTGTCGCTAATTAGTGGTTAATTAGTTGTAAATAAATTGATTTTGTCGCTTTTGTTTTTGTGTCTTTTCTGGGTGTTTCACTAACTTCATATCTTGTTAAAGATGCACATTCGTTCCAACAGCGTCTTGGTGAATAATTTGCCACCAATAAGTCGTTAATTACTTGTAGGTAAATAAATTTTGTTGCTTTTATTTATTTACTCTATATGAATTTAGCGCTAACTTTATATGAATTTAGCGAAGCACCCTCGTCAAAAATGACTTTAGACATCACCTATCAAAATCGAATACGTTGGATAATTTGCCGCTAATTAGTTGTGGCAAAATTAATTTTGTCACTCTCGAGGTCGCTCTTAATTTTTAGTGTTTTTTTGGGTGCTTTTATATGAAGTTGGCAAAGCACCCAAAAAACAAAAAGAAAATAAAAGTTACAAAATTAATTTTTCCATACCTAATTAGCGGCAAATTATCCAGCAAGACGCGGTTCGATTTGTAGCGAAAGTGCATCTTCAACAACATATGGAGTTAGCAAAGCACCAAAAAAAACACAACAAATAAAAGTGACGAAATCAATTTATTCACAACTAGTTAATGACTAATTAGCGGCAAATTATCCATTGTATCCGATTTCAATAGGCGATGTCCAAAGCGATTTTTGACTAAGATGCTTCACTAACTTCATATGAACTTAGCAAAGCACCTAAAAAACACACAAAAGTAAAAGCTACAAAATTAATTTTTCCACAACTAATTAACGACTAATTAGCGGTAAATTATTCACCATATTCGATTTCGATATGTCATGTCTAAAGCCATTTTTGATGAGGGTGCTTTGCTTATTTCATATGAAGTTAATGAAGCAGCCAAAAAAAATACTCAAAAATAAGAACGAGGGGTAACCTGCGTGGGTATTTTGGTGTACAAATCTTAGGTATTAGGGGAATTGTTAGAGGAAATAGTGGGTATTATTAGGGTATTAGTGGGTATTAGTAGGCATTAGTGGGTATTAGAAGGGTATTCGATGTAATAGCCGGGGTATTAGAGGAATTAGTCTGGGTAATAGCTGTATTAGAATTATAAAAGAACATAAGATTTTTCAAACTTATTTCCCTATTTACCACAGACCAAGTCCAATGTAACCTGGTATCTGGTACCTTTCGATGCGTATCAAGATGCTACAGTAGATTATGAGCATTTTTTATGGGAACCTCCTTATTAGTAGATACATATTAACGATTTGGCAACATTGCCTACACCTGTTGTGAAAAAAACTGTGAGTATCGAGGTGCGTATCCAGTGGGTAAACTTTATGTTTTTTTTGTGGTGGCAGTGAAAAAAAATAAGGTAAGTTATGTTCAGTAGAAATGTCTGTGAGACTGATAATTGTCTATATGATTCATTTTTCATAATACTTTAATTTAAGTTGGCACTCGGCTAAAGCAATAAAGCGAGCAATAAAGTTAGGTTATGTTAACTCCAATATTTTCATGCAGCACCGAGTGCAGCACGATTGCTATTTTTTTTACAATGTTGACAATAATAGTGGAATACAGGTAGTAATATGATTTTCCAAATTCAATTTTAAATTTTTCAAGGGGTCGAAATAAAATTTTGGTTTTTGACTGTCGTTCATTTTTTTTTATTAAGTCCTAAATGATGTGGAAGTATAGTATAGGCAAAAAATTTTGAAAAACTTTAATTGGCTAAACCGGTAGAGCTCCATAGGAGAATGGTTCGGATTGTATTTAAGCCAAATCAGCCCAGGGTGTGGCCTTAAAAAAAAGTTAAAAAATAATTTGGGCGCCAATTTGTGGCCTATTAAAAAAAAGTTGTGTGACATTTGTGGCAGCTTAAAGACGTCGCCGCCATTTTGTGACACTGAAACCCACTGAATAATTAAACAAATATCTGGAAGCAGAACTGTATTTTCCAGCTAGGTAAAACATTGATATGCCCGGTAACTTTTATACAGTGGAGAAGGGGGGGGTTCAGAAATAAGAAACTTTTAAGTGCGCCACATTATTTAATACCAATGTTTTACAAAGAAGATCTTAAATAAAATACAGTTCAACCCAAACGTTGCAGCCAAACAATGAAATTCTACTTACTTCCGAGGCTTCCAGAGTATTTGTGTAATTAAGAATAACCAAAAAAATAAACAGAACAAAATTCTAAAAGATTGAATTAAGATGACAAAACTAGAAGCACTTTACAGGTAGATGGACTCCTTTAACAGGTCATAGTTATCTACATCTGAATCAGTAGTGTGAGACTCAGTTGTATAAATGATGGTTAAAAATAAGATATACTTCCAAAATTATTCTGTCATAGGGGAGATCCGGACCAAATATCTGCTGTCATCATTCTACGTTGGGTAGAATGAGACAGACAGCAACCCAGTCCGAGATCCACCCCATGAGGTAAAAATGTGTAAAGAAACCGTTAAAACATGTAATCTCATCTCTCTTTTGTCTCCGCAAAGTTGGTCATTGGGTTGTACAAATAACACAAGAAAAATTAGTTCATCTTGTTTATTTTAAAAGGTAAAACTGGAGTATTACCAAAAACATGAAATAAAAAAAAATAATGGAATGTAGTGGAACAAGTCAGGGCCTAAGTAGCAAGACAATCCAAATTTCACAAGAGAAATTGTCTTAAATAAATGAAATGAAGGAAAACTTAGTAAATACACCGCAAAATTGTGGTTATGACGTCATACCGTTACCTTGCGTTTACAAGAAGTGTTAAAATTAAGCTGTGCAAAATTATATAGGGAAAGATCACTTCTAAATTATATTGTGGAAGTTATATATGAGAAAAAAAATTATAGTTAAGGCTTGCTCCTACCTTGGTCCTTGATTATATTGTTAAAATAAAAAATGTGTTTTATTTTGTAAACCTGGATGTGTTGTACCAGACATCTTCTGCTACTCCAGGTCCCGTTCTGCTCGCGCCTCCCCTAGTGCCCGCTTAGCACATCACGCTAGGGCCACACTGGTTGTGGAAAATGTTGCTGATTCTTTGCCCGAGCGTAGAACCCTGTGGAAAATGAAATGTTTCAGTTTCCTGGAGAACCCCATGTCGACTCAATAAAATACAGCAGATTTAAACAGATGAACTAAAATAACCCTACGTACCTTTCCCAGGGTTAGACCTGGCTCGTCCGGCTTCCCACCAGCGTCCAGCACCGCTGCCGATGGAATGGACAGGGCTGTAGACAATGGAGAAAAACAATATATAGTTTTTATCCAACACGTGGTTAAAAGAAAAATATAAAAACGCCAAAAATTCCCCACGTCTGTTGTCAAAAAAAGTACATTTCACACGAAAAATAACTACAATTTGGGAGGCAAATATTATCTTGAAGAGTACTCAAATAAAAAAAAATGAAAAAAAATAAAATCGAACTTACCGCTGCTCTTTCCGTACAAAATGGCGTAGGCCGACTTAAAATTCCCCTCAAAAGGGTGCGAGCGTCACTCCAGATTACGCCTAGACACGACGGACTCACTTGTACAGTCTCTGGGACTGAACCTGCAGTTTTTTGCAGTGCCACTAACCAAAACAATGGCGATCCCAGAGCCTGCTGCCGACCCAGCCAAAATTCGTTAGCAAAAAGAGACCAAGCACTTCGTCGAGAATACCAGAATAATCAAGTGGCCGGAAACCGTTTTGTAAATTTGGTGGGGAGTGGGGACGGTAAAACGCAATAGTACCAACCTAATCTTCCCGGTTAAATTCAAATAAAGGATGCAAACCTATTTATAAAAAACTTTTTCGCCAAAATTAAATCTCTACCTTCAGTGGCAAGACTGGGAGAAAAACCCGGGGTTTTCAAAGTAACCAATGAGGAGATACAGCAATAGTTCTATACAGGTATATAGGGGCAGCACCGACCAAGGGGATAGGAAGTACGTAAAACGCACCTTGAGGTGTTGTCGGATCTATTTCCACGGTTGAAATTTTTATAACAAGGACGTCGAGACACCCTCCATACATTTGACCGAACATTTGCCTACCGGACCCCCACCAACATATCAAGTAGAAGAAGAATAACCCGACGGACTAGAAGAAGCTCAGCATTGAAACCATCAACTGTAAAATCAATTACTGGAGATCAGGGCATGCAGCAAACCCAGGAATATTCGAACACTCAACCAATTCCCATATGAGTAAAGCTATACTAAGTGTAGAATTTAGTTGTATTTTAGCTACAGTTTCAGTCACAAGTTTCCTTTGCTCTTTATATATGTTTTCTCTAAGATTCATATGGTTTGACGCCATTCTTGTAAAACATTTCTACTGTAATAAAGTTGTTTCTGAACCTGAACCCAAAAATACACACTGAACTACTGCTAAGAAGCTCGGCACAAGAGTGTTCAGATGTTAACTCACACGATTTCGTTTATTCTTTTAGTCTTGGTTTTTATCCCTCGTTTATCTCCCATTTACAAAAGTGCATAACTCGTATTTATTTCATCCTCTCCCTATCAAATTAATAAAGATATCAAAGTGGCGGAGCCTCGGTTGTTCCTGGTCGACCCAAATATGTTTTTGTACTATCAAAACTAGTTAATCCGTGAAGGATATGAGGTTCGGATTGTCCCAATATCCTCGAAATAAACGTAAGGGAATGAAATGTTCATCTAAATGTTTCCTTCCTGTTACTGAAACCATTTGTGATGCGGCAACGCCGCCATTCCCCAGCTGTTTAATTTCATAAACGTCAAAGAGCATCACAAAATTCCACAGATAAAAACAAAAACAATCAAAAGTTTTTATGTGATTTTCCCGAAGCCTGTGATCTTAAATTCCAATTACGATGTCCAGATAATGCGATGTGCGTAGTGTCCACAGTAATTCGATGGAATGCCTCCTTTTAAGGTAACTTCCTAGACCCTATATAACCTCCAAACCTAGCTCTATAAAATACCCTTACTTTGTGTACAGAAAGACGAATCAAAGAGCCTTGATTATTTACCTAAATAAACAAATATGTAACGTTGTCTTAAACGTAAAAATGACACGTTACATAATCCCCCCCCCCAACTTCAAGACGATTAACCTAAAAAGGTTAATCGGAGAGGTCCGCTGCCGACTTAAGGTCTTTGGCATGCCAACTCCCTGGCAGTACTTTACCCGATGGTTCCTGAAGCTCAAATATCCATGGAGAAATTTTATTCCTAATCACATAAGGACCAACGAATTTCGGTGCTAACTTCTTCGAGAAAAACTTCGCAGCATCTGACAAAACATAATTTTTCTTCCAAACACGCTGACCCACAGCAAAGTTGGGTACCCTTGTACGCAAATTATACTGAACTACGTTTTTCTCTCCAGCCACCTCTAACCTTCTCTTAACATCAGCATAGAGCTTCCGGAAACCTTCGTTCTTACTTTCAGCTGCGGATTGTACACCATTCTCTTCAGATAACAAAACTGGGTTGGAGTAATCTTTACCTGATAAACACATATTCCTACCAAAATTAACAAAGAAAGGAGACATCCTGGTTGTCTCATGGGTTGCAGTACGAATCGCGCAGGCAAGTTTATGTATTTGTTCGTCCCACTTCCTGTGGTTGTCTTTCACATAACAACATAACATGGTTTTTAACGTGCGATTCGTCCTTTCTGTTGGATTCGCTCTGGGGTGATAGTACGGATTATACTGAATTTTAACCTGATAACTCTCAGCAAAACGCTTAAATTCGTTACTTTTGTACTGAGGGCCATTATCACAAAGTATCAAACGGGGTACTCCGAAGACCATAAATACTTGCTCCTCAAGATGTTTGACAACAGCTTGAGTAGGGGCTGTTCGCATTGGAAAAACTAAGGAAAACTTACTTAAATAGTCCGTCACGACGAGAATCCAGCAATTACCCTTTGTCGAACGAGGTAAAGGTCCACATAAATCAGTCGAAATAATTTCCCAAGGACGAGTTGGTTTTGGGTGAGATATCATCTGATCAGATACACCTTGTGTATCACCTTTATGAGCTGCACAGATAAAGCATTTCTTTACAAAAGTTGCCACGTCCTGGCGCATTTTTGGCCAATAATATTTTTCTGCCAGTCTGTGGAAGGTTTTATACACACCCATATGTCCTGCGGTAGGAGGATCGTGAGCTTCTCCAATAATTCTACGCCTATGATCTCTGGGGACTACCTCTTTCCAATATTCGTTAGATGGTGAAAGTTGAGGGTATTCTTGTTTGACATATTTATACAACTTATTATCAGTGTATCTCCAGTTCATAAATTTTAACGGTGATTCTACGACTCTCTTTACCATCTTTTGGTACCATCGATCTTTAATTGCTGTTGAAACGTCTCTGGGCTGCGAAATTGTATCAATCATGGGTACTGCACGAGACAACATGTCCGGGACAACTAAATCTTTCCCTTTCCGATGGATTACTTCAAAATCATATTGCTGCAGTTTTACAGACCAACGAGCAAGCCTTCCACTGGGCTCTTTTAAGCTATGAAGCCATTTTAAACTAAAATGATCTGTTATGACCTTAAATGAGATCCCCTCAATATAAGGCCGGAGCTTCTCTATCGCCCAAACCAATGCCAAACATTCTCGCTCGGTGGTCGTGTAAACACGTTCTTGCTTAGTCAACGATCGACTCAAATAGCAAATGACTTTGTCTCCTTCAGGATAAGGTTGCGTTAAACATGCTCCTATTCCATAGCCTGATGCGTCTGTTTGAATGACAAATTCTTTGGTATAATCTGGACATGTAAGAATCGGTGCAGTCACTAAAAGTTCCTTAATCTTAATAAATGCTCTTTCGCAGTCTGGAGTCCAATCGAACTTTTGATTTTTCTTAGTTAGAGCTGTAATTGGAGCTATTATCGCTGAAAAATTCTCTATGAAACGTCTATACCAGGATATTGTACCTACAACTCTACGAACTTCTCTGACAGTTCTTGGCCTCTGGAGCTCTAACATGGCTTTAATTTTATTAGGGTCAACTCGGATGCCTCGACGGTCCACTACGAAACCTAAATAAGTCATTTCTGGCCTACACAGTTGGCATTTCTCCCAACTTACCGTTATCTTTGCATTCTGCAATCTTCGTAGGACTTCCTCAAGAATTCTCAGATGTTCAGAAAAGCTCTGTGTGACAATTACGAGGTCATCGAGATATACGTACACGTAGGGGTCTAAATCGTTTCCTATGATGCTATCTATGAGTCTCTGCCAAGTTGCAGGTGCATTATGAAGACCAAATGGTAACCGCTTAAATTGGAAGAGACCTCGTCGACAGATGAATGCTGTTAGTGGCTTAGATGATTCTTCCATTGGTACTTGCCAATAAGCGCTTTTGATATCTAAAGTTGACAAGTATTTAGCATCTTTCAACTTGTCAAGAGTCTCGGATACGAGTGGTAAAGGATAACTATCACGCGCCGTCACTGAGTTCAATTTGCGGTAGTCTACACAGAAACGATATTTCTTTGTGTTTTTCTTTTGAACCATTACCACTGGTGAAGCCCATGAACTACTACTACGTTCTATCACATCCATTTTCAGCATTTCGTCGATTTCGTCATCAATAAGTTTCTGAATGACCGGTGAGACCTTATATGAACGTTGTCTTATCGGTCCTGCATCTGTTGTAATCTTATGCTCTACCCTATCTGTACATCCTAGTGAGTCACCCATAATAGTCTTATATTTATCGACCAATTCCTCTAGTCGTTCTGATTCATAAGGAGTAAGAGTAGTTTGTTGGTCTGATGTTTCTAAAGAACAAATCACATCTGTATTATCGGCAAAGTGCCACTCATTAGTACTTAAGTTCGGTACTATCCCCATCGAAATCCAAAAATCTAATCCTAAAATCAAAGTGTGCGGCAACTCAGGAACGACGACGACCTCTATTAACCTAAATTTATCCTGAACTCGCATAGGAAGTTGCACTGTCCCAATACTACTCGTGCTTTGACCATTTGCCACAATACAACTCGTCTTCTTTGTCGTATCAAGTGAAAAACCAAACCTCTCGATGATTGACCAACCATGATTCCCTAAAAAGGTACGTGAAGCCCCGGAATCCAACAAACCTAATAACTTATTTCCGAGCACATCCACTTCTAAATAAGGCCTTTCATCTTTACGAGCATGACTTATCACATAATCTAAAACGTACGTTAGCCTATCGGTCGATGCTTGTTCAGGCTGACTCGAAGGTCGACCACCTACGAGCGCCTGGGTCCGTTTCCCTGACGATTACAATTACGACATTCTCTTACTGTAACCCCTGCCTGACCACACGAATAGCACTGTTTGCCTCTAGGTAATGCGCACCCGATTGTCATGTGCCCTGTTTGGTTGCATCTATAACATACCACGTCCCTATTCGCCCTACCAGGTCTAACACCTTGTGGTGGTTGTTCATCTCTGTCATTTACACTAGACTGACCACTAGCTGGTTGCTGTCTATCTCTATCAGCCCTAACAGCGAAATTGCTTGCTGGCTGTTGCCTATTTCTATTAAATCTATTATCAGGAACACTAAAATTCTGTTGATTTGATGTCCCGGCGCCTGATATCTGAATTGTATCGATCCCTGTTGGAAAATCGTCATTATCGCTCTCTACGCCAACGTAGGCTAAGTCAGGTTCAATAGATTGGTTTCTTCTAGGAGTAAAATTCTCCTCTTCTAAACCATATCTCTGGTCTATTCTACGACACAAATCTTTTAAATGTGATAGGCTATTGACCTCAGTAGCAATCAATCCTTTCTTATAGATGTCCGCTATATTTCTGAAGACGATAGCTAATTTTGCCTCTTCAGAAACAGGACAGCCAAGTCTTTGGAAATATGTGTTCATGACAGCAATATAGGTCCCTATAGACTCTCCAGGGCCTTGTTTACGTTTTTGGATCTCCTTCAATAGCTTCTCGCCATATGAAGAAGGAAGATATTCTGCCATGAACCTTTGTTCCAGCTGTTCCCATGTATGGACTTCTCTACGTACCTCTTTGTAAAAAGTATAAGCTGAATTCAGTAAAACCTTTTTGCTGACTCCTCTAGCCTGACTCAACTCGTCCACTCTCTCGAAAAATGCGGTGACGGAGATTGTACCCCTCTCGCCTGTAAACTTTATGTTCCACTTATGCGGAGGTACAGGTGCAACGTGATATGAAGTACCAGGATCACTTGACATTGGTACTGGCGACGAACATGAAAATGGTCGTGACTGAGCAATTGGTGCAATGCTACTTTGGAGGGCAGCTAGACTCAAAGGAACGGTAGACGGTTGTTGATAATGAAAAGCTGATGTACCGTAATTCTCAATCGGCATAGGGACTGGTGCCTGTATTGGTGTTTGAGTTGGGTTCGTTAGCACTTGCCTTTGCACTGGAGCAATGACCGACGGTTGGTTTGTGGGCTGTTGAGCTGTTCTTTGTGTGCTCGAGAGCTGTGGTTGCGGGAAATGAGACTGGTTAGGTGTGTTGCCAGCATTTGTTGAGTGGTCTGAGCTTCGACTCGTTGATTGAGTTTCAGATGCTTCATCATCATCTGAGGTCACGCCAACTCTTAATAAATCTGTTGCTTGGCTCTGCAACCTCCCAATCAAACTCAAGGTTTCCGCAACCAGTATGCCTTTGGTTTGACTTTCTTCAAAGTTAGACGGATTCATGTTATTCATCCTGGCTAACACATGTTCCAACCTTACAGCGATTTTTCTAAACTCTCCCCCTTTACTCGTACCAGAGAACTTCTCTACCAGCGGTACCAGACTATCAAGCTTCTTCATGCAGCTAAAAGCATCTTGGCCAAATTTAAAGGGATACGGAGGGTATCTCATACTTGCATCAGTTTTTTCTCTTTGTTTGATCAACATAAGCTGTTGTTTCATCTCTTCCACCGATCCAATAGCTATGCCTCTCCATGTTAACTCATAGATTAATTCGTCCTTGACTAAGTACCTTACGTCAGACAACCGACTCAAAGAAATAGCCATAGTGCCTTTTATCTTCAAACTTTAAACTTTAATTAAAACTGTTAATTATACCTCCCAATTATAAAAACTAAACCACGCAATAACAAACACAAAGTTCACTTTCAATTCACTAGTGAAAATCACTATAAATTTTCTCACAAATGTAGAAAATATAAAACTTAAATACGGGCAGACGCGAACAAAACCGAAAAACACCGGAGCAGTAAGAAAATAAAATTTATTTGCACTTAAAAATGTAATCATAATTTATATTAAGTATTTGTATAACCAACTATGACGTCCAACCCTGCAGAGAAAAAATAAAAGAGAGACAAGAGTTTTGGCAGTGTTTAGGTCTTATGTTTCACTCCTGCGTGAGTAAAACCAAAAAAAAATAATTGCGCTTATCCTAGCTGAACTGGATTAAAATTAAAGTTAAGTGATGTTTGTTTACCTCAGCAACCGAATAGGTAAATTTATCCCTAAATGGAACGTACAACAGACTACCTATAACAAAAATCCCAAAGCTGTTGTACACAGTTAACGCTAGGGTATACTCCTGCTATTGCAGAACGGCTCCACAAATAAACTCCTCAAAAAAACCCAAATCGCCGTATACAATGATTTTTCTAAAAAGAAAAAATCAAAACCCACTTTAACCTGCTTACCTACTCTGAGTTTACACGAAACATGCATTGCTTAAGGTCACATCATCCCTTAATATATAAGTGAACGCAATAAACATCGGAACAGATGTTCATGTTATAGAAATCGTAAAATATGCTCAATTAAAAAAAGATCCGCTCGCTGAAATTGCGTCGAATTAGACTAGTAAGGATGTTGTGTGTAATAAAAAAAAATTTTAAAAAAAATTACCGATGTTATTAAAAAAATTTACAGAAATAACGTCTTGGTAGGACTGCAACTCTCTAATCTTCATTAAAATGAAATTCCCAAAACTTAAACTAAATTGATGCAAACCATGGTCATGGTCAAAAAGACCCTAGGATCGTGCCGAAAGGTGTCCAAAAAAAATTTTAAAAAAAAATTTTTTTTTTGGTGTCGACCACAGTAGTCCAATAGTCAAAAAAAAATTAATTAGTGACTCACTAAAATTTTCAAAAATTACTCCACTCTGATAGGTGGTTTGGAGTAGGGAGAAGAAAAAAAAATTAAAACAAATGATGATAGGTTGTTAAAACGTGAGGGTTCGAAATAAAATTATATTTTAATTCAGAAAAAAAAAATATTTAAATAAACTGGTAGAACCATTGTAGGGACAAGGTACTACTATGCACCAAGGAAAAAATGTCCAACAAGAAAATCAAGTCTCCCTTTTAAAAAAAAATATTAAAAAAAAATATTTAAAAAAAATATTTTCAAAAAAAAATTAAAAATGTTTAAGTGGGGTTGCAGCTCCTATTAGTGAACCTTAAAAATTTTTTCTTATAAAATCAACACCAGAAAAATCTTATTCAAGTTGTCATGCAACAGTTTTTGTTCTTTTCCTTTAAAAAAAACAGTTGTCAATTCCCTTCCCTCTCCCAAAACTGTGGCAATGTGAAAAGTAAATGAGCTAGAAAAATTAATTTACTATACAAAAAAATGTTGAAAATTAAATTTACTTAAGAATCATAAGGTATAAAAATCGTAATTGCAAAAAACCAATCAGTTTAGGAAAAGTAAAAAAAAAATATTTATGTTCAAAAAAAACAAACGATGTTAGTATATTTGTTCAAAATTATCACTAAAGGAAATAAACAACGTGAGTACTTATTTACTGTACCACTATAATAGTGTGAACCTAAGTTTTAAACTTTGCACTCAACTCCGTAAAGAATTATCTTGTGTGTACTTTCAAAAACAAATATGAAAACAATTTCAAGGTTCACCTATAAGAACGTTGTAAAACTAAATCTGCCTACTCAAGTGTCTTTACACACAACATCTAATCAAAAAAAAAATTTACTGCCTAATGCATTCTCAGATCCCTATTCCTGGTGTTTACGAGATATAAAATTAAGTTGGGCCCACTCCACAACTATCAGTCAAAGCAAATCTACCAAATGTCCAAGGGCTAATGAGACCCCATCACCTACAAATGATATTTAGAAATGAAACAGTTTGGAATAATCCTGCGTAAAAACCAGAGAACAAAATCAAGAACCAAAAACTATTACATTAATTTTAAAAGAGCATAATAAAACTCCCGGCCCCTATTAAACTTTTGTTATCTCAACAAAACTCGGCCTAAAACCAAAAAACTTTTTATTAGACATTTCCCCTATTCCCTAAGTATAATGTCAATAAAACCCAAAAACTTGTGATTTCCATTCCAATCTCATCTGTACCCTATATATTTTTAAACGGTCAAACACCCACAGGCGAAACAATATCTTATTTCAAAGAAAGGGTGAAGATATTTTGAAGCACCCTGTGAAAATAGGACACTATTATGGAAAACTGTTCAGATCAGTGTTCTTACTACTTTTTAACCTAAATATATCTAGTTCCCTCATGTGCATGTTACTATTAATTCCTATCATAACTAAACAGATCACAAAAATTGTCTTTCTCCGCGAATCTGCAAGGTCCTGGAAGATGTGAGATTCAGCCTGTAGGCCAAATTTGGATGTATTTTAATTTAGCGAAAACCGAAGTTGCGAAATCCTAAAAAGATTAGCAGGAAGTCCTCGTTCCTCGATTTCTACACTCCGAACCAAACATTTCTTCCATTTCCACCCAGCTCGCGGGAGAAATAAAACCCTAATTATTGCAATATAAAAGGTAGCTAGCTCCTTTACACCCTGAAAAAAAATAGATGCCCTCATCAATGTTTAGTCGCCTAAAGGAAAACCTATTGTTTTTAAATTTATTTTTAGGTTGAAATCTTTTTTAAAAATCAATCATCTTAAATTTATTGTTTAACCTGAACACTTTCCCATTTATTCCACAACAGTGTATTGTAATTTAAAAATTTGCTTCATTATTTGAGGTCACCAGTATGAAACTATTTTAAAATTAAAAAAAAAAATGAAATAAAAAAATTATTTCCCAATTGTCCACAACTTCCAAGTTTTCATCCCTAAATACCTAGGTACTTTCTCAGTCTAACACCATCCATCGTTATCCAACATAACGCTTTAATTTCAGAAGCAACAAAACGAAGATTAAGTGAAAAGCTAAGCAAGTATGTTGGAAGTTGCTTTACAATGGGCGCAGATGTAAGGCCCCTTTAAGTACACGCCACTGTCCTGAACTGCAAACTAACAAAAAAACTGAAGACTAGCATATCTGCTGTCAAACAACATTTGGCATGAAATTAAAATAATTTCATATCATACCAGTACCCTCCAAAAACAGAACGTTTTTTACTATAAGACCCAAACACTTAACCAATAAATCTTGTTATTTAAAATTATGTTTTGGAAGTAAAAAGATTTATTTATTCCTGCCTGATCAACTAAGACAAAAAAAGTTCACCTTTTTGTAACTCAAGAAATTCCTGTTTGGTCCCCCAAAAAAAATATAACCTGTCTGGTCACCCTTTAAAACTACGACCACTATACAAACCGTTTTGACCAAAACAAGAATTCGAGAAGTTATGTTAACAGAAAGGAAATAATTTTTTACGAAAAATTAAATTATTTAAAAAAAAAAGTAAAATTTTGGAAATATTTTTACCAATTACCCCCGCCTAGCATTTATATTTAGTTAAAAGTCTCTCTTAAATTCACTGACCAATTTCACGGCCTCACAATGCTATTACTTAAAAAAATTACTGAACTTTACAAATGAACTAAAAAAAAATCAAAACTTATATCTATATCTGTCTCAGCTAAACATTTCTTTTGCGGTATTATATCTAGTTGGGCTTCAAATTCATTTTCCCTGTATTCAATCCGGAGCAGGCAAAACTTCCCAAGGCTCAAACATAAATGTTTGCTCTCCAATGGCCATGACCAAGCTATGACCTGAACGCAGAAAAAAATACAGAAAAAAAATAAATGTGTACCAGAAAACTTTAATTGATAGAAATACCCGTAGGTCATTTTTAAAAAATGCACTCCAAAGCCCAACGCTGTATTTTCTACCAAAAAAAAATTTGACCAGTCACGAAACACAACTAGACAACTAAACTGGCAACCAAAGACCTAAAAAACTGCTCCAAAAAAATACCCCAAAAAAAAAATGTCAACTGGACTTTTGGCATTGATCTTCAGCCAATATGTCGCTCTAGGGTTTTAGCCTTGTGTTTCCTAACTTCCCGAGCCGACACTAGTAGTAGTACCCTCCTCTGACCCGATGTAACTGAGTGACGTAAGATCTTAATTGTCATCCAACAGTTACCACCAAAAACAAGAAAAGAAAATGATAAAGCAAAATAAACTCATTTTCCTTTTCTTTTATTACTAATTAATACTTTCAACTAAACAAAGCTACCAGCTGTTAAGCTATATTTACTTTAAAACAACTCAGCCAAGAAAAATTTGTGTGAAACCCTGTAAAAATATTCCAATTACCAAGTGGTGATATCCCACAAAAAATTAAAATCAGCAAAAAAACTTGTTGACCTAAATAAATTGACTGACCAAAAAATAATCTGTGAAACAATTTCTATCTTATCACAAGCAGGAAATAATAACATATTAGAAGTAGGCAACCTGCAAGAAAAAAATTGTTAGAAAAAACACACTACATCTGGCATATATTTAAACCTAAAAAGACTATGTCTGGAGGTCCATCCACCTATAAATCAACAAAAAAATTGAAGTAAATTTACATTGTTGTATTTATTTTTCTTAAAAAAAAATTTAAAGAAACTAAAACATGTTTTTCCTACAAAAACTTTAAAGAATTAAGAACATGAGTTGGACTCTGTTCAATAAAAACTCCTATGTTTTTTTATCCACTTATTCTTCCTTAATAAATAAAAATGAATCTTTTATTTTCCAAGAAAAAACTTGTGAAGATAAGCTAATAAAAACGTACAAATATTACTAAAAAAGTATTTAAAAAAATGTTATTTCCAAAAACCAATGATCTTGTTTTTTATGAAAAAAAAAGATGGAGTGTCAAAACCACCCACAGCCACTGAAAGCCTCTAACCTGGCTTTGGCTGTACCACAAAAAAATTTCTCAAAAAAAAATTTAAAAATACATTTGTCTTTTTTTTTCAAATTCAAAAAAACCAAAAAAAAAATTACATCAGATGTTAAAAAACTAGCCAAAACACACGTAGGGCGCCAATTTGTGGCCTTAAAAAAAAGTTAAAAAATAATTTGGGCGCCAATTTGTGGCCTATTAAAAAAAAGTTGTGTGACATTTGTGGCAGCTTAAAGACGTCGCCGCCATTTTGTGACACTGAAACCCACTGAATAATTAAACAAATATCTGGAAGCAGAACTGTATTTTCCAGCTAGGTAAAACATTGATATGCCCGGTAACTTTTATACAGTGGAGAAGGGGGGGGGGGGGTTCAGAAATAAGAAACTTTTAAGTGCGCCACATTATTTAATACCAATGTTTTACAAAGAAGATCTTAAATAAAATACAGTTCAACCCAAACGTTGCAGCCAAACAATGAAATTCTACTTACTTCCGAGGCTTCCAGAGTATTTGTGTAATTAAGAATAACCAAAAAAAATAAACAGAACAAAATTCTAAAAGATTGAATTAAGATGACAAAACTAGAAGCACTTTACAGGTAGATGGACTCCTTTAACAGGTCATAGTTATCTACATCTGAATCAGTAGTGTGAGACTCAGTTGTATAAATGATGGTTAAAAATAAGATATACTTCCAAAATTATTCTGTCATAGGGGAGATCCGGACCAAATATCTGCTGTCATCATTCTACGTTGGGTAGAATGAGACAGACAGCAACCCAGTCCGAGATCCACCCCATGAGGTAAAAATGTGTAAAGAAACCGTTAAAACATGTAATCTCATCTCTCTTTTGTCTCCGCAAAGTTGGTCATTGGGTTGTACAAATAACACAAGAAAAATTAGTTCATCTTGTTTATTTTAAAAGGTAAAACTGGAGTATTACCAAAAACATGAAATAAAAAAAAATAATGGAATGTAGTGGAACAAGTCAGGGCCTAAGTAGCAAGACAATCCAAATTTCACAAGAGAAATTGTCTTAAATAAATGAAATGAAGGAAAACTTAGTAAATACACCGCAAAATTGTGGTTATGACGTCATACCGTTACCTTGCGTTTACAAGAAGTGTTAAAATTAAGCTGTGCAAAATTATATAGGGAAAGATCACTTCTAAATTATATTGTGGAAGTTATATATGAGAAAAAAAATTATAGTTAAGGCTTGCTCCTACCTTGGTCCTTGATTATATTGTTAAAATAAAAAAATGTGTTTTATTTTGTAAACCTGGATGTGTTGTACCAGACATCTTCTGCTACTCCAGGTCCCGTTCTGCTCGCGCCTCCCCTAGTGCCCGCTTAGCACATCACGCTAGGGCCACACTGGTTGTGGAAAATGTTGCTGATTCTTTGCCCGAGCGTAGAACCCTGTGGAAAATGAAATGTTTCAGTTTCCTGGAGAACCCCATGTCGACTCAATAAAATACAGCAGATTTAAACAGATGAACTAAAATAACCCTACGTACCTTTCCCAGGGTTAGAACTGGCTCGTCCGGCTTCCCACCAGCGTCCAGCACCGCTGCCGATGGAATGGACAGGGCTGTAGACAATGGAGAAAAACAATATATAGTTTTTATCCAACACGTGGTTAAAAGAAAAATATAAAAACGCCAAAAATTCCCCACGTCTGTTGTCAAAAAAAATACATTTCACACGAAAAATAACTACAATTTGGGAGGCAAATATTATCTTGAAGAGTACTCAAATAAAAAAAAATGAAAAAAAATAAAATCGAACTTACCGCTGCTCTTTCCGTACAAAATGGCGTAGGCCGACTTAAAATTCCCCTCAAAAGGGTGCGAGCGTCACTCCAGATTACGCCTAGACACGACGGACTCACTTGTACAGTCTCTGGGACTGAACCTGCAGTTTTTTGCAGTGCCACTAACCAAAACAATGGCGATCCCAGAGCCTGCTGCCGACCCAGCCAAAATTCGTTAGCAAAAAGAGACCAAGCACTTCGTCGAGAATACCAGAATAAACAAGTGGCCGGAAACCGTTTTGTAAATTTGGTGGGGAGTGGGGACGGTAAAACGCAATAGTACCAACCTAATCTTCCCGGTTAAATTCAAATAAAGGATGCAAACCTATTTATAAAAAACTTTTTCGCCAAAATTAAATCTCTACCTTCAGTGGCAAGACTGGGAGAAAAACCCGGGGTTTTCAAAGTAACCAATGAGGAGATACAGCAATAGTTCTATACAGGTATATAGGGGCAGCACCGACCAAGGGGATAGGAAGTACGTAAAACGCACCTTGAGGTGTTGTCGGATCTATTTCCACGGTTGAAATTTTTATAACAAGGACGTCGAGACACCCTCCATACATTTGACCGAACATTTGCCTACCGGACCCCCACCAACATATCAAGTAGAAGAAGAATAACCCGACGGACTAGAAGAAGCTCAGCATTGAAACCATCAACTGTAAAATCAATTACTGGAGATCAGGGCATGCAGCAAACCCAGGAATATTCGAACACTCAACCAATTCCCATATGAGTAAAGCTATACTAAGTGTAGAATTTAGTTGTATTTTAGCTACAGTTTCAGTCACAAGTTTCCTTTGCTCTTTATATATGTTTTCTCTAAGATTCATATGGTTTGACGCCATTCTTGTAAAACATTTCTACTGTAATAAAGTTGTTTCTGAACCTGAACCCAAAAATACACACTGAACTACTGCTAAGAAGCTCGGCACAAGAGTGTTCAGATGTTAACTCACACGATTTCGTTTATTCTTTTAGTCTTGGTTTTTATCCCTCGTTTATCTCCCATTTACAAAAGTGCATAACTCGTATTTATTTCATCCTCTCCCTATCAAATTAATAAAGATATCAAAGAGGCGGAGCCTCGGTTGTTCCTGGTCGACCCAAATATGTTTTTGTACTATCAAAACTAGTTAATCCGTGAAGGATATGAGGTTCGGATTGTCCCAATATCCTCGAAATAAACGTAAGGGAATGAAATGTTCATCTAAATGTTTCCTTCCTGTTACTGAAACCATTTGTGATGCGGCAACGCCGCCATTCCCCAGCTGTTTAATTTCATAAACGTCAAAGAGCATCACAAAATTCCACAGATAAAAACAAAAACAATCAAAAGTTTTTATGTGATTTTCCCGAAGCCTGTGATCTTAAATTCCAATTACGATGTCCAGATAATGCGATGTGCGTAGTGTCCACAGTAATTCGATGGAATGCCTCCTTTTAAGGTAACTTCCTAGACCCTATATAACCTCCAAACTCTCTATAAAATACCCTTACTTTGTGTACAGAAAGACGAATCAAAGAGCCTTGATTATTTACCTAAATAAACAAATATGTAACGTTGTCTTAAACGTAAAAATGACACGTTACAAGGGGTAGGGGGTAAGAGGTGGGTTGAACTGCCAAAAAAATGAATTTTTCGGTGTAAAATGCAATGAGGACGGTTTTCGGGGTCTGTTTTCACATGTAAATTTTTAATCAGGTTGTTCAAAAGCTGCATGACGTACTTAGCTTTGGGGATGGGGGTAAGTAGGGGTGGGGATGTGGTGAGATGGAAAATATCGTGTAATATGTCGTTTTCGAGGTTTGCGGGTTCGGGGATCTCATTTCCATGAACTATACTTCAATTCAAAAAAATTGAGACAACATTTACTGAGAGTTTGACAAGTCTGACATTTAAATGTTATTTGTAATGTCACATTTGTCAGTAAATAAAAAGTGTCTCAATTATTTTGAATCGGAGTATATTTGTTATTATTCTTAAATCCAGAGCTTGGTGGTGATGGTAAGAAGGGGGGGGGGGGGAATATATCATGTAATAAGTCGTTTTCGAGGTTTGAGAGATCGGGGATCTCATTTCTATGGGCTATTTGTCGTTATTCTCAAATCCAGATGGTTGGGGTGAGAGGTACATATAAGGGATTATACACTAAATACCGTAAAAAGGCAAGTGATGTGCCATTTTCATGGTTTTCGGACGTGCAAACCTCATTTCTTTAATTTAAGATGTTTTTGAAAATAAATAATTAAGTTGTTGAAGAAGGGGTCACCCCCCTTTTTTGGAAAAATCACATGATGTGGAAGTTATGATTCCATTGGGAGCGTTTTTCTTTCATGTTATTGCAATAAGTGATAAAGTGACAATGTTTGTAGCTTATGTTATACTGATTTTTCAGCTCTTCACTCCTGAAACAAACCTTGCTGAGAACCTAGTCAAACTATTTCTTTTGAATTGTCGCCCGTCGCGTCGTCTCTCCGAGTACGATCCCGAGACGAATCCAAAGATGAACGAAAATTCAGAGATAATTTTATTAATAGCATCGAGTATTGACTAGAAAAGGTATTGATGTTCCTTCTTCCTTTAATCGGTTTCAGCATGGGTTCCCCTAATGAAATTAAATATGTACTACTACTATGTCGGTTTAGAACGCTTTTCTACGTTGTCCGACACTTATTCTCCACCTCCTTCGATCCTGACAATAATCTTCTGTCAGATTTTTTTGACTCATTGATTTTTGGATTGACTGCTGCCATTCCAGTTTAGGACGCCCTCTTTTTCTGCGCCCTATTGGTTGCCATTCTAGGACCTGTTTTGGTAATCTTTCGTCGTTCATCCGTTTCCAATTCATTTTTTTTATTCATAGCATATTTCGGTACATATTATTTACGTTTATTGTTATTTCTCGTTGAAGGTTTATTCAAGACTCGGTTCAAAATGATTTGGAAATAAACAATATTTTGAATTAAAAATTTAGAAGTTTTAATTGTTTAAAATATTGGTAAGTTTATAACCCTTTCTCATTCAAGGCAAGTAATAGAGTGTTTTTGGTCAGCACATTTGTCACCAAAATCGTGGTTGTGGTTATTCTGAGTCGGCGCAATAGCGACCTGTCCCGTGGTTTTGTTTAATTACCACAAAGGACGTGGTTAATTACGGATCTTTAGCGCTAACTTTATGTGAGTGGGTATTGTTATTTTACATTGACATTTCAACCAACCAAAACTGGAATCGTGTTCCAAATTCATATTTTTGTTATGTTTTGAACATTTTTGATTATTTTGATGAAAGTTTTAAACTATTTTTCTTGTAAAATGGTTTTCTTGCAGTTTTATGAAATGACAGTTCGTTATGTGGCGTGTCCAAAAACTGTGTTGTTCGTGACAAATAGTTATGGTTATTAACCACTAACATAACCACAACTATAACGAAATTGACGTCTACATGTGCTGACCAAAACACTCTAATAACTTTTTAACTGCGAAAAGTAGATTTTTTTCCAGAGATTTTACAGTACAAAACAATGTCAAAAACGAGCAGTTCGTTTTATAACTGGTGCCACACCAAGAGATTCTTGTCGGCCATTGTTTCCTAGTCTTAATATTCTAACCCTAACATGCCTTTATATACTCAAATCAACAGCCCTAATTCATAAACATAAAAGCTCATTTCCAGTTCAGGAAGCTACATACATGACGCGTCAAAGAGACAATATTCCACTACCTATCCCTCATTCATCTTTGGTACAAAATTCCATTATCTACAAAGCCATCAAACTATTTAATCATCTTCCAGCTGACCTAAAGAATGTTTTAGATACATCTAATTTTAGAAAACAATTAAAAAACCTTCTAATTAAACATGCATTCTACACTGTCGACGAATTCTTTTCTCATTCTTTCTAAAATGATAATTGTAACCCCAAATATTGTCTCTGTTCTAAATTCTTTGCTACCATTACTATTCCCTCTACTCTAACTGTATTTATGCTGTTTCCCCTACAATAATAGCTCACCTAATCTTTATTTATTTTATTTTATTTTTTTCTAACGACTCTAGTCAAATAACATGTTACTTACATAGCTGCAACATATCTATTTTATATATCATTTTAATTTTATTTTATTTTTTATTTTTATTTTTATTTACTATATCATTACGGGCGAACCCAATTACAATGACAGGAATAAATGAGAGTTACATAAATATACAATAAAAGTAGCATACAAGTAAAGGTAGTCTTAAGCATTAATTAGATGTACAAGAATAGGTTGGACTTTTAGGCATTATTTTGCAAGTGCGTATTTCTGAGCTGTTTTAAATTGGTATTAAATATATCGATAGCTGGAGTATTGTTACAAATGTCGCACATTGTATAAAGCGGTGAATACTTTAAAACATTTAGTCTAGGCGTTGGCAGATAGAAAGTGGATAGTTGTCTCGATCCCTGGCGCGGGATTATGAAGTTTAGTTGGGCTAATAAGTCTGCACAGTCTATTTGATTGTTTAAAATTTTATGTAAGGTTGCCTGAGATGCGTACTGTCTTCTGCTGTTTAGAGATGGAATATCGAATCTGGCGAGAAGTTGGTTTTGAGGGATTCCTTGAGCGGGATAGGTTCCATCTACTTTAAAGGATAAAAATTTTAAGAAACGCCTTTGAATTCTCTCGAGGTCTTCTATTTGGTTAATTTGATGTGGATTCCAGACAATAGACGCATATTCGAGCTTTGATCTAATATAAGCAAAGTAAAGACTCTTGAGCGCTGAGATGTTAGTTAATTCTTTTGAGATGCGAACAATGAAACCGTACATTCTCGATGCAGCTGATGTAATATCTTCAATATGAGAAGAGAATGATAGTTTCTTGTCAAAAATTACTCCTAGGTCGCGTATGGTTTCCGGCCTCTCCAGGACTTGGCCATTTATAGCATAGTCATACGTTAGATATGTAGTTTTATTTGTGTACGTCATTACTTTGCATTTAGCAATGTTAAGAGGTAGGCCGTTTTGAACGCACCAATTCTGGATTGCATTTAGATCATTTTGAAGAGCTATACAGTCAGAGACGTCACCTATTACTCTGAATGTTTTAAAATCGTCAGCATATGAAAGGCTGGATGAACCGAGGCCCCTTCCCAAACCATCTATGAAGATGTCGAAAAAAAGAGGTCCCAGCACAGAGCCCTGTGGTACGCCGGAGCTGACAAGGTATTCGGCAGACCTAACACCATTTACATACACGTGTTGGCGTCTGTTGCTTAAGCAAGATTTTATTAGGTTTAATAATGGTATGTTAAAACCGAAATTTTTTAAGGTTGTTAAGAGCACGCCGGTGTCAAGTTTGTCGAACGCCTTAGAAAAATCTGTATATATGACGTCGAGCTGTTGACCTGCGTGAATAGTTTGAGAAATGGTTTGTGTTATAGACAGAAGATTGGTAACAGTAGAACGTCCTTTAATGAAGCCGTGTTGATTAGGTGATAAAATATTATTCACAGAGGGGTAGATAGACTTATGCAAGAGAAATTCAAAGGCTTTCAAAAAGTTGTTAATTATAGTTATAGGTCTGTAATTTTTAATATAAGATTTATTGTCAGATTTAAAAATGGGACACACCTTGCTGACCTTCCACGAGGAGGGTATTCTCGACTCACTGAGGCATTTGTTATATAATTTACACAAGGGAACCGCGAGAATGGAGGCGCAATCTCGTATAATAAAGCTTGGTATGGAGTCTGGACCCGATGTTAATTTAGCTTTAAGCTTTCCAAGAGCATTTTCAACTTCCGTATTTGAGAAGTCTGTTATGCAAATACAGGGGGAATTATTATTCGCCGTGTGATTCTGAGGAGGTTGTACGGGGTTGTCGTTAAAAACGCTCTTAAAATAGTCTGAAAAACCCTGCGAAATGGATTGCATAGAGTCATATTCAGTGTTATCGTGGTACATTACGCTAGGAATTGATGACGTTGTTTTTTGGCTGTTTATGAAAGACCAGAATTTTGAGGGATCGCTCTTTATGTTATTTTCAGCGGTATGTATGAATTCCAGGTGTAGTTTTTTTATTTCTAGTTTTAAATATGCTCTTAATTGACTAAATTCTCGGTAGGTGTCAGGATTTGGATTTTCTTTATTTACTTTTCGCAGCCTTTCTTTTTTATATATATTTTTAATGATATCGGGCGTAAACCAAGGAGGAAACTGCCGCTTTTTGGCATTTTTTGAATATTTTGGAACCAGTTTTTCAAAAATACCGTAAATGTATATGTATAGTTGCTGACTCATTTGGTCTAAATCCTCAAAGTCATTCAAAAAACCCCAGTCTGTGTTCGAGAGTTGCAGATATAAAGCTGGATAATTAGCCTTTCGAAAGTTGTATACTGTTTGTGAATTAATATTAGACAGATTAGTTTCTTCAGCCAGTCCGGTAACGTGAACATTTAGAGCCGTTTATTTGTGTTTTCTGTTTTAATTATTATTATTATCTTTTTTTTTTTAATTACATTGACTATTGCTATTTTATCTTTACAATTTGACGTCCCATGTGTTTTAATAGATTTTATTTAAATTGCTTCTATATTATATTATATTTTATATATATATTTTATATTAACATCCTGTATTACCTTCATATGTAACCATAACTGTACCTGCTATATTTTTTATATTGAATGTATTTCTTTATATTCTAGGTTGGTTTACTCATGCCAATACTTTTTTTAAACTTTTTTACTATTATTATTACTTTTTTTAAAAATTATTTTGTTTGTTTGTTTGTTTTTTTTTTTTAACTTTAGACTTATGCCTTTAACTTAAGAATACCTATCAAGTTGAACTAAAATTAATATTAAGTTTTCAATTTTTCCTCTAGGTTAAGTGCTCTATTTTTTTTAAGTATCATAATGACCTTATCTTATACACTATATTTATTTTTAAGTTTTTTTTATATAGGTATTTAAGCTTTGTTAATAAGAGTTTATATTCTTGAACAATAAAGCATGTTTGAACTGAAGCTTTGAAAAATGAACAGAGATAAGAAAGCAGTTTGGTTTCCCTCCACAATGGTAGATGTCTAGGTGCCACCTACCACACAGCAGGTGGTTGATGAGAGAAAAACTACTAAAGTTAAGAGTGGGAGTTTTAATGTTTAACTGAGAAACCTCAAGTAGAGAGAGGGTTTTCCCTTCAATGTGATTGGCTATGGAAAAACAGTGAGATTAGAAAGTGTTGTCTTTTTATCTCTATCTTCATTTAGGTTTTCTTGTTTAGCTCATTAGCTAGACTTTAAAGTAATCTTTAAGATTATTATTAATGCCACTGACTTGGTTTCTCCAATATAATAATGGATTACATACGTCCAATAAATTCAATAAAAACCCAAACTTTGAGGAGACAAGTTGGTAGTCACATTCTAAATTTTGTTGAACATAAACTAAAACCTCTAAATTAATTGTCAGTAAAGAAACATACCTAAGACTTTTCTATTTGAAGAATATTTTACAGTTTGTTATTTTGCTCAGTTAAAGTTTTAATTTTAATATTTTGATTCTTGTTTGTTTTATAGGCGATAAGAAAAGTCTTGTAACAATTTGTAATTTGCAACAGAGTTTTATTTTGTATTCATTAAAGTTTGTAATGTTTTTAAAACTGTTTTATATTTATTTCATACACACAACAGATCTACTATGGTACTGTAGGGGTCAGCTAACAGCTTAATTTTAAAAATCTACAATGGCAACTTAAATAATAATTTTACTTAGAGGTTGAACCGTAAATAAATTTCAATTATTTTTAACACTCACTATTGTACGATATTATATTAAAGTAACTCACGTTATTGTATTCAACCCATCACATCACTTAAACTTTGACTATAATCACTGACTAACACTTGACAACACCTTACTTGTAGAGACTGTGAGCTTAAATTAAATAAAAAAGAATAGATCCTAGCCTTTTTATCAACTCGGTTCGATGATGAAATATCCGCCAAATCAAGGTTCTAAAGCCTCGAGACAAAATCGGCGCCAACGCTACCTAATTTTAATTAGGACAGCCAAACAAGGCAATGTTTGCATGGCTTTGCGCATTGCTAAAAATAAAAGCGGGCAGACCTCGAGGTTAATCCCACTAGGCCAAACTTTGATACTTTGTATGACCTTAAATGGTGTTAGAAACAGAAAATCACGAGCAGGAAATCTTGATGTTATTCCCCACTTTAAGACTTGTTATAAAAGCGCGATCTGGATAGCAAAGGAGATCAATCGGAGTAGATCAATCGGAGTAGATCAATCGGAGTAGTAATTTTAATCGGAGTAGATCAATCGGAATAAATCAATCGGAGTAGATCAGTCGGAGTATTAATTTTAATCGGAGTCATGATCTCTGTTAAAATCAGTTCAAATCAGTCAAAAACTTAATATCATTCGTAATAAGTTATGATTTTTGAATCCAAACCTAAAAGTGAAAATAAGTAAATAAATAATAAAAGTGACTAAATGTGCCAAAGGTAACTGTAATGCCACAAAACAAAAAACTAAGTAGTGTTAAATATTAGTGGTGGCATTCTGGCTGTAATTATGGTGAGAGATTTATTTTGAACTTTAATCTATCGGTTGTTGCTTAAAATTCGTGGACTATGAAAATTGACATTGAATCATTTTGTTTTACCATACAAACTTTTGCTCACAAGAGCGTTTTGCTAATATGTTAACTGATAGACTATGGTTAAAAAGAGTTTATTGAAAAATATGATTTTAATGTTATAAATTTAACTTTTGTGTGACTTGAATAAAAATAACGACATGCAATACTTTGGAATATGTACTATATTTTATTTATCAATATATAATAACTTGCTTTAAAGAAAGTGTTTAATTTATATCAAGAACACGGTTGCAAACAAAGCAATATACACTAAAACGCTTACGCTAAAAAGATGGTAAAGATTTTGTAACTGCACCCGGGGTAACTTAGAAAAATATTCGCTCGGTTTTCACGAAACCCTGGGGCAGCTTCACAATTGGCGCAGTCGGTAGGATGATTTTCTGAGAGAAAGAGAGAGAGAAGTCCTAGAATAAGAAAAAAAACAACAAACTCAGAAAAGTTTTAGGTCCCCTTTGGACAGTAAATAGCTTTTAATATGGCAACCGAAAACCCTTCAGCGACACCCATAGTATTCCAAGTCCCGCAGCAGGTTCAAGTAGGCAACGACTCGATCTCGACCTACGACAGACAAACCAGCGTTGATAAATTTTTAGCGCTCATCGAAGAAACTGCTTGGCTAGACACTAGTCATATGGTTCGCTTCTGGAAGACAACCTTAGAAGAAAATAGAAATAGAGTAAACTGTAGTGCAGTTGACCAGAAACCCAGGGGCTCTGCTGAGGAAGAAAAAAGATGGGAGTAAAGATCGAAAGGGTAGAAATATTTGCGTGCACGCCCGAAGGAACCCCGTTTAATATGGTTAAAGTACAAGTAAATAGACGTGTATATTCAGCTTTAGTACATAGTGCATTATCCCTGATAAAAACCCATAGAGCAAAGGGGTTCAACCAAAGAATTAATTAATACCCACATTAGAAGAAATATTGTATTCAGTTTTGATTTATAGATTTAGAAGTGCCTCAACAATTTTTATTGAAAAAAGTTGATAGTATTGGAGCTTACTTAGGTTAGATTTTTTGCAAAAATATGGAAAAAATGGGGAAATTATTTAATGTACGCTTTTAAAGAGAGAAATACCCTTAATTAAAGAGAAAATAAGTTTCGATAGTTTGTGCAATAAGATATGCAAGCAAACTTCCGTTCAGATTAAAAATTTTACAAGAAAAATAGTGTTTAAAAAGAGTTGACGAAACTTACTTTGTCCCAGGAAGGAAGAAATAATTAGTTTTCATGTAAGTGCCGTTACTGAGAACTTGTACACTGAATCGGCGGCAACCGGTCTCAAGTGTCATAACAACTCAAGGATTGATTCTTCGATCCAAACGACAACCCAAACGACAGAGGAAGGGAAGCCTGCAGCTTCCGACAGTAGAAACTCTTCAGTGAGAAAGAAAAAACAAAATTGTTCGGAATCGAGAGACACGGTTTTAGAGAAACCCCAGAGAAGTGAAGGCCCGAAAAGTAGGCCTTTCCAGAGCAAGTAGTAGCAGACAGAAAAAGAAAGAAAGAGGTGTGTGTACTTAAAGGACGACTTAGTTATACCGCCGCATATTCATGCACTTTGTTCAGTAACCGGTCGCCAAATATCCAAAGTGATACCCAGCAAATGGTTCTGGAACCAGTAATGAATAATCCTAAGTGATTGCTTGTGGCAAGAGTCTTGCGCAAAACGGCTTTAGCCAGAGTTTTTAATGCAGAGCAAAGAGAACAAGAAGTTTCACAAGTGTGTTCTGAAGATATTGCCGAGATTTTTAAATAGCTAAACCTCAAATTGATTAAAAATCGACAATAGAGTTAGTTGCATAAAATATAACTTATATGTACTACAGTGAAATTGCGAACGGATTTGATGGAATTTCCCTGTTAATACTATGCAGACAGTGGTGAAGAAATTTTGATGGGCATTTTAGGTTTAGTTATTATAGATTTAAAAAAAAAGAGGGAAGCAGAGAAAGAAGCATCCCAAGTATATACCAATGAGAAAAAGTAGAAGAGACATAAGAAAAAAAAAATTTACGCACATATAAAATTTAGATGTGATCTAAATGCAGAATTGGATGGTGAGTTTAGATATTGACAAAGTTGAGTTTAGATAACTTTGATCAATATAGAGGAATTATGAAGTTAGACCAATTATTTTATAAGATACTGTGGAGATGCAGTACCAGAGGTGATGTGAAAAGTTGGTTGAGCTGATAATAAAGAAGTTGTTGCTAAAAGAGAGCAGTTTTAATGACCCGGGATCACTTGAGTTTTAAGGTAGCTGAGAGAGGGTCAGTTACGGTGAGTTGGTAGCTGGTAGATGGTCAGCTACTGTGACAGAGATAGTCACGGAGAAGTTGTGGAAGACATCCAATGAATCAGTAGAACTTAAGCAGTTTTGAAATGGAAAATGTGCAACGACACAACATTGTGATGTACAAATCAAAATGCAGTTTTCAAAAAAGAGTTCTCTGAGAGTGTAAGGAGTTAGCAATATGATGTTGCATGGTACTTCAGTGGCGCGATGCAAGATTTCTGCAAAGTTAGAAAAGTGCGAGTAGTCAACAAAATGCCTTGGTAACAATAAAGCTAAAATAAAATGTGCGTAAAAGAACTAAAGAGAGTTCCTTCTTGTCTCGACCCATTGTGCCGTCCCTTTTCTTTTACTAGACGTTAGTAAAAATAAATAAACCAATCGGACATCGGACTGGTCCACAATATACTAGACGACAGACGACTTGAAATTTGAACGAGGAAAATACATTAATTGGGTCATAGCGTCTCGACGAAAAGAGAAGTCCTACGTTATAGTGAAGATGGTTAGACCGAGAACAGCAAACAGGGTTAGATGCAGTGTAGATGCCTAGACCGGGCAGAGCCAGTGTCTTACTTGCGGTCGGATTTTGTTTATATTACTTGGTCTTGAAAATTGAAACACGTATCAAGTAAAATATTTTGTAGTGCGTCAACTTTATAGGTTGAGATGATATATTTTTTGTTTGCGGTGAATGCTCAAACTAGTGTGCAAGAAGATATTCAGGGTGCGTTTGTTATTACTGTCATGAGAAGTATTTTTTTCGATTTGGGTTATTAAGTGTTTAAATAGTGACAGCTATGAAACTAAGCCCTAGAGGAGCAAATGTTTTATAAAATATGTTATTGGGTTGTATTTGCTAAACTTTAGAGGAAGTTGATTTATATTGCTTTCATGTAAACTATTTTAGGCCGCTAAAGATTAAAAATGTTCTAATTTAAATTTGGCATTAGTTTAGGAAATATTATAGCAGTAAATCCTTTTAGTTCTGTATGTGTCAAACTAACCTTTAGTTCTAAGTTTAAAATGATAAATTTTAAAGAGTGCGGAGGCTAAGTAACTTAAAATTAATAAGAAAGGTTACATAAAGTGCAATAAAAGAAAATAATAATTCAAAAGTGAAGTGGAAATTTAAAAAAATAAAAAGAAGTGAATATAAAAGAAAAAGTTTAACCTAATTACAAACGTGTTGGAATATGGTTAGAACGGGACGGCGTCAGATGTAGCTGCAGTTCGATATCTACATGAAAGATGAACGTGCAGATTCTATCCAACCACCTTTTACAGGAAAGCTACGAAAACTAAGAAGCAAGTGAGGTTTAGACATAGGTATTATTAATGCAGAAAAAGGATGTAAGTAGAATTTAAATTTAGAGAATGAAACTTTAGGTAATTTCTTTTTGGTAAATAGCTTACCCTCTAAAAACATACTAAAACCGATTAATGATTGTACGAAATTTTAATTTCAGCGTGGCATGTATCTTACCTTTAAGCACAAAAGCACAAGACAAATATTATATTTTTGGAAATGGTAATAAATAAAATCTCAATTGTTGCCATTTGAGTAATTCGCAATCAAATAAGTTGATTGTCGAGATTTTTTTTGTTTTGGTTTTGCAGATTAAAGGCTCCTTATAATAGGCCAAAGTAAAATAAAATAATTAAATATTCAGCTCTTTGGAAAGCCATAAATCGTTTCTGTCAACAGAAAGTTAGGGCCTCATAAAAGTGGGTCAAATTAAAGCGATTGTCGCACACTCCCAAGAGGCTTTAAAGTAGGTAGGCGTTAACAGACGTTCTTAGACAACTGTATCAAATTACTAGGAATACTTAATAAAATTATTGGTATACAATAATAGTAGGTCAAAAGAAAATATAGGTTAACATAAAAATAAAGTCACAGAGATAATCGTAATATTTTCTTTAATGATATTCATATTTAGTTTTTTTTTACAATTTTTACTAAATCTAACAATGCACAGCAATATCTCTTAACTTAATTTAAAATAAAGTGTCTATTATCTATCAAGGTAAATATTTATATAAACAATAACTACTTAAATTTATGTCACAATAAAAACTACGCTATATTAAAAAAAAAAAATCTTCATCCAATAAAAAGTACATAAACCAGATGTAAGCTATTTAAGAGCTTACATTGGTCTTGTAAGAAGGGAGGAATGTAGGGGTCAGCTAACAGCTTAATTTTAAAAATCTACAATGGCAACTTAAATAATAATTTTACTTAGAGGTTGAACCGTAAATAAATTTCAATTATTTTTAACACTCACTATTGTACGATATTATATTAAAGTAACTCACGTTATTGTATTCAACCCATCACATCACTTAAACTTTGACTATAATCACTGACTAACACTTGACAACACCTTACTTGTAGAGACTGTGAGCTTAAATTAAATAAAAAAGAATAGATCCTAGCCTTTTTATCAACTCGGTTCGATGATGAAATATCCGCCAAATCAAGGTTCTAAAGCCTCGAGACAAAATCGGCGCCAACGCTACCTAATTTTAATTAGGACAGCCAAACAAGGCAATGTTTGCATGGCTTTGCGCATTGCTAAAAATAAAAGCAGGCAGACCTCGAGGTTAATCCCACTAGGCCAAACTTTGATACTTTGTATGACCTTAAATGGTGTTAGAAACAGAAAATCACGAGCAGGAAATCTTGATGTTATTCCCCACTTTAAGACTTGTTATAAAAGCGCGATCTGGATAGCAAAGGAGATCATTCGAAGTAGATCAATCGGAGTAGTAATTTTAATCGGAGTAGATCAATCGGAATAAATCAATCGGAGTAGATCAGTCGGAGTATTAATTTTAATCGGACTAATGATCTCTGTTAAAATCAGTTCAAATCAGTCAAAAACTTAATATCATTCGTAATAAGTTATGATTTTTGAATCCAAACCTAAAAGTGAAAATAAGTAAATAAATAATAAAAGTGACTAAATGTGCCAAAGGTAACTGTAATGCCACAAAACAAAAAACTAAGTAGTGTTAAATATTAGTGGTGGCATTCTGGCTGTAATTATGGTGAGAGATTTATTTTGAACTTTAATCTATCGGTTGTTGCTTAAAATTCGTGGACTATGAAAATTGACATTGAATCATTTTGTTTTACCATACAAACTTTTGCTCACAAGAGCGTTTTGCTAATATGTTAACTGATAGACTATGGTTAAAAAGAGTTTATTGAAAAATATGATTTTAATGTTATAAATTTAACTTTTGTGTGACTTGAATAAAAATAACGACATGCAATACTTTGGAATATGTACTATATTTTATTTATCAATATATAATAACTTGCTTTAAAGAAAGTGTTTAATTTATATCAAGAACACGGTTGCAAACAAAGCAATATACACTAAAACGCTTACGCTAAAAAGATGGTAAAGATTTTGTAACTGCACCTGGGGTAACTTAGAAAAATATTCGCTCGGTTTTCACGAAACCCTGGGGCAGCTTCACAGTACCTTCGTTTAAGAGTTCGATTTAAACCATAATCGTATTCAACAAGATACTATTTTTCATAAAAAAACCCTAAAATTGTACTACACTAAGTCTGGGCAAACCACACAAACCTTACTTTTCTATTTCCAATGCTGCAACTTTTCTCTTATCATACATCTTGTCATTGAGTGCTCTTACACAGGACACACTTAACGGAGCGTAGTCTTTGTCCGTCATGATTTTCTATTTAAGCAAAAAATAAAAATAAATGTTTGTTTTTTTTGTCAGCTGATTTTTAAAAAAATAAAGTTTAGGGAAAATTGATTCAACAAAGCTTTTAGTGAAGGGGGTACTCGCTCTCACTTTTACAAATGCGCCAAAAAGAGTCAGGCAACCATAGTAAGCTCGCAAAAGAACGCCTAAGCTTTATGGCCAGTGTTGCCAACACTACGGATTTATCTGTAGATCTACGGATTTTGGATTTCGATCTCCGATATCCGATTTTGGATCCATATCTACAGATTTTTGGCAATTTTACTAAAAAACGATAAACATCGAAACACAACGGCGGCCGCGCCTCATTCCTCCTTATCAGTCCTCAGTTATCTTTACTTTTTTTCCTACATTTTAATCATTTTGTAAAAAGGTTTTTGCTTGGATCAGTGACCTTATTTTTCTAGACATCTAGCGGACGGTCTTTGCAACATTATTTAGAACGAATTGTATTACTTCGCGCGTTGTTTGATGGGGAGTCAAACAACGCTTCGCGCCACAAAAGTTAAACTATGTTTTACGTTATATGTTGCACTAGAAAATATTAGTGTTTGTCAAGGACTGTACACAGAGAACAGGATGGTCCACTTCGCGAAATCTGTCAGACGGTTTTTAATACGTCACAAAATACTCAACGACATAACCTCACTTTTTCGTAAAATATAAACAAAAACTAATTTTAAAACGTTTTTTTTTAAAACCATGTCTCGCTGTAATGTAGAAAGATAATAATAATATACAATTTTATGTAAAAATATCCTAGGTGTATCTTCTGCAGAAAATAGTTTACAGAACCCCTCAATCATCAATAAAATCAAATAAATTTTTTCATTGTCATTCATCAGCATTTGCTTAAAAAAACATGTTAATATTTGGAATATCATCTAGAATATTTTGTGAATAGTATTTTACTCCCCATTAGAATACCTAAGCCTATGAGGGGTGATCAGCTGCCCATAGTAGGTGTACAAAATTCATTTACAGGACACTATATTGCCCAGCTTTTTGCTGTCTTAATCACTACATTATTCTACTTATCAATTTCTATTAGCAAATCTTCTTAAGCTTTTATGGTTTTTAAGAAGCAAATAACTTACCATTATCAGAAAGTAGCATTTGTATATTATTTTTCAGGTTTACATTACATGCACCCTGCAATCCACTACAGGACCAAAAATTTATTGCTAATTCCTGTAGAACAATGCATACATTTCATTCCACTTATCACCTAGTAGTACCACCTAAAGTGAGGGGCTCATCAATATGTAAGGACCTATACAATATCTCGACACTTTTAATGACCACTCAGGACTGATAAGAATCAGGACCTGGCACAACCTTTAAGGACTAACAGGGTCAACAAAAATATGGTTTATTAAGTCCCTGTACAAAGTTTTTGCTATTGATCAGCAACAGGCCCAGAGGTATTTTTTGCACTTAAGAAATATTCACTTTCTGTCAGTAGCGGCTTGTGGTAGAACATGGCACATCAGTTGAATAGAAAAAACCAAGGACCATAAACTGACCGTCTTTGGTAAAAACGAGATATTGTTGGCAAAAATGTTCAGTTATCATGTCATTTGTACAGTATGAAACCTCATTCCACATGACATGATCAATTAAATGTTTTGTCAATACATTATACAGTTTTTTCTTTCAACTGATGTAGTGTTCTACAACATTGCTATGTTTAAAAGGTAATAACATGTGTACCTACTGAGGTGTGTATATTGCTCAACTTCACCTAACTAGCAGCAGAACTAGCTTTTTGTCCCTTATTATTTTAGTAATTAAAATCTCACTTTTTGTCCTGTTGAAGCAATTTGTAGTTATCAGTATTTTAACCTATTGCTTCATCTAAATGTTACATATAGGTTTGATTTTATGAGGTATATGTTAGTGCCCCCAAAGATATCATCTCAGGATACATGTTTACATATTTAAAGATAAAAAATAAAATGATTAAATAAAAGTTATTTTCCTATTTTAATTTCGACCAAATTTATTATATTTATTGATTTATAATAGTAGAAATTATCTAAGTAGATAAAGTCTTTAGGCATCTGTATACATTTTTAGATTTTTTTTGTTATATCACTCATAATAGCAAAAAAATAACAAACCTGTATACAATATTAAGTGGGGTTATTGATTAGAAGCAATAAGGAACTTGTTACCATAAACATCAGGATAACAAATCCTGAATTTGATAAATGAAATGTAAGAAGAATGAACCATGGGGGCAAAAAATCTAGGACATGTAGGTAGTTTACCTTTCTAAGAAATGTCCTAGTATTTTTTACCCAACTGCAAGACCTTTTTACTTCTCAGCATCATTTTGTTTTTATTAAGTGACATTAGCTTCTAAAGAATTGAAAAAAATATAATACAGTCGAACCTCTATAACTCGAACCTGAAGGGACAACCAAAACAGTTCGAGTTATGGAGAGTTCAAGTTATAGAAACTCGAGTTACATAGGTTAAAATACATGTAAAAAGTGCAGGGACCACTTAAAAGGTTCGAGTTATAGAGAGGTTCGAGTTATAGAGGTTCGAGTTATAGAGGTTCGAGTTAGAGAGGTTCGACTGTAATATATTACATTTTAATAATATATATAAAAAATATAAATATATCTTTAAAAAAACTGTGCTAAAGCAAAATCTCCATTGTGCAAAAACTAAAATTGATAAAATTGACAAAACAAAAACTTAGAACATTATAAATAAATTATTGGGAAGGCAAAGAAAACAACTAAATTAAACTTAGAATAGATTCTGAAACTATTAAAGACACACACTAACAGTCGCAAACCAATGAATGAATACTCATTTTCGTACAATAGCAGACTCTGATACAAAAAATTCAACATCAATTTGCACAAAACAAAAAAAAATCAGACTTTAACTAAGTAGTTTTCTTTTGTACCAACATCAACCAGCAAATGTTCCTTGATTTCGATGCTTGTACCTGCAGTTGGCTCTTCAGGATCAACTTCTATTGGTTTCACTGATAGGTTTTGACTTGGCACAGATGTATTCCTTAGTATTGTTTTGGAAGTACATAAGCCTGTAATAAAAAAACATATATAAGGAACTTTTTTAAAAATAGGTAGTTTCTACAGTGTAAATTTTGTACTCTAGTACATATGGAATTCACAAAAAAACATGAGGTTTTAGAAATTGTCCAAGTATTATTTTGTTATAACATTTTTGTCAAAATTACAGTAGGTGTCCCAAATTAAGTTGGCACTATTGATAACTTCACTATTATTGGAGTCAAATTAGTACAAAACAGAAAAACAATTAAATAGCACATTTACAGAAAAAAAAATTAAAAAGTATGTTTAATGTCTAATTTTTGTGGTTGTAGAGGTTTCTTCATAGACAAGGGGTGATCAGCTGCCCACAGTAGGTCTACAGGACTCCATAGGACACTACAATACACTACAGGATCAAGAATTAATTAAAGTCCTGTAGGATGGTGAACAAATTTGGTTCAGCTGATCACACCTTGTTCATAGATGAACACACAGGCCTAAATAAATTCACATGCAGCTTAGTGTTACATTAAGTAATCTCTGGGGGGGAGGGTTACCTTTGTGTCATAGTCTTGGCCATAGGTGGTTACACTTTTGTGACATTTTTAACCTATTTCTTTATCAAAAAATCTGAAAAATGGTATGTTGTTGAGTTGTTTTTATGAGAACATTTTTTTTGTCAACATAAGGTATGTATGTATTCGAAAGTGGTGGCAGGCCCTTCTGGACCTCCATGCACTGTGACCACATATGGATCTATTGTGCCCACATACCTACATACTGAGTTTGACTAAAGTGGCATATTTTTTTTTCCACCCAGCACTTAAAAAACTCTGCAGATTAGAACTAAATGATTTAGGCTTAACACAACATAAGGTATACCTACACAACATATTTAATTTTTAATATATTTGTGGTTAGGAAATATGCTTGGAAATAAGCTCGGAAATAGGTATGTTTGTCAAAGTCACAAAAGTGTAACTGCCTATGGCAAGGACTATACACTGAATGATTTTTTTATATTTTTCTTGAAAATGCGTTACGACAGGAGAAGGGCGGCAAAAGATCCTGAATTTTAACCTTACATAATTAAAGAATGTGGCCCTAAATAGATTTAAAAAAATGTTAAAAATGATATTTACCTAGCAATTTATCTTGAAAAGGAATTTCGAAAACTGTTCTGTAGAAATGCTTTCGTGGGATCCATATTGTCTTTTCCACAACGCCTTAGCCACTCTTGCAAAATAGTCTTGGGAACAGTCATTGGAAGGTGGAAATTTAAAAAAACTCATAAACGTAGAACTTCTAAGTTCGAATAGTTGGATTTACATCCAGAAACCGCACAGGATGCTCCTGGGATTTTGCGATTCCGAAAATTGTTTAAAATATCGAAAATAACAATACAAAACCAAGATTCCACAAATTTTTTCCCTTAAAATAAATAAAAATGCGAAATGCACGGAAAAATTAACCTCACTTTGGATTCGCGAAAAAAATCAATAAGTTCGGTTGTCCTTTTTCATTTAATGTGAATAGAAAAGGAAAGACCACCCTATCAAACAGATCAAGGGTCTTTTGAGAAGGATGAGTAGGTTCATAGAAGGATGGCTCGACACCTTGAGGATTTTGTGACGTAGCGAAATTTGGAATATATGGGGCTTATGGAAGTGGACCGTCCTGTTCTCTGTGTACAGTCCTTGAGTGTTTGTACGTACCTTAACTCAGGGCTATCAAAACGGACGGGTTTCTCGATCCTCCACTTTGTTGACGTCACATCCGGGGCTGATTTTTTTTTGATGGTCCGTTACGACACAGCTGATTGTCTTTAAAATATTGAAGTTAGAATGACGGTTCATGAATATTTAATTTTTTTTTAAATAACGCCGTTTTTGAGATTGTTTTTACTTTATTCTTGCAGAACAATTTTTTTTAAATGTATAGTAATCCTTAATTTTTCATAGCCGCTTCATTAGCTCACACAATAATTCAGTTTAAAGCAGAAGCACAGAACACCAAAGGGAAGAAATGCAAACTACGTGTTAAACCGTTGGTAACACGAGAATAACCTTAACACGGTCCAGAAAGAGAGAAGACTACAGCTCTCTGTCTAGATCAAACATGTCGGGACACAGCTGATTTTTGTCAAAATAAATCAGCTGATATCTCATAACACCAGCTGAGCTGATATTTGTTAAAATAAATCTGCTGGTCAGTGAAAATCAGCTGTTGATGGGAAAAACGTTTGTTTTTGTTAAAATGTATTTTTTCAGAACCATCCCATTTAAATCTTTTCGCATACTTTTTCCATCAAATTTGCATAAAAATATCGTCAAATAGTAAAACTTTGTGGACAATAATTTTTTTTACAAAATTTATGGAAAATACCAAAACTTTATATGAAATGGTTCTGAAAAAATTCATTTTAAACAAAAACAAACTTTTTGTACCATCAGCAGCTGATATTCAATGAACAGTATTATATTAATATTTAAAAATTAATTAATAAACATATTATAGTACTTACCAGCTTTTTTACTGCTAAAGATACATTCATATGAACTGTGATTTCAGTGTTGAGTAGATAGTAAACTAAAACACTTTCCGGGATAGACACAGTTTATTGAACTAAAACACTATAGAATAAACACTTTTCCGGATAGAGAGTTCACTCAACTAAAACCCTTCCCAGGACAGATCCTGCGCCGAGGGGCTGATCAATGCGCTTCGAACTAATAAAAATCAGTAAAAATTAGGTCCTGGCAGGACCTTTGGTTTGGTATTATTCGTTAGGCATTTTGTCTTTTTTTTTTCATCACTTTATACCTAAATAAGACCAAGAAGGACTTACAGGACCAACAAAAACATGGATTATGTAAAGATTTGTACAAAATTTTTGCTATTGATCAGCCTTTCTCCCTGCAATGAATTGCAAGACAAGCAGTGACAGAACCACCATACAGCAAGACCTTCTGCAGGGCAGAGGTAAGGTAAACCTTTTTAATTTCGCTGAAATCATTTTTTACTTATCACTGTGCAACCCTGTGCCTTGCTGCATTGTAGTTCTGCCACTGTTTATTTACATATTGAAATAAGTTTTTATAAAATACACATTATACAGGGTGTTTCATTATTCAATAACATAATTTTAGTGTTGAATTCCTTAAGTGGTTTCAAGGCAAAATTTTTATATAACCTTAAACGCCTTGTTTTAAAGTTTCTTTTATTTAGTTTTTTATAGCTCTTGTACTTTTCGAGATATTTAGTTCAAATTTGGCATGTTAAGCTATAGGCACTACACTTTTAGACATGCCAAATAATAGTAAACATGTACAGAGTGACCCTTTTTCAGGGGTCATGTCGCCTTTTCCCCCAGAATTTTTTTGTTTTAAGCCACTGGTAGGAAGAAGTAGGGATTTTAAAACAAGAAATAAAATCTTTGTTTCATTTGCAAACTTTTTTGTTTTTCTGAAATTTTTTTGCATCTTTAACCATTTTAGAGAAAATCGCTGTTGCACCAAAGGCTGCTATCATAAAATAAAAAATGCTCCAGTATGGTATGGCGAGTATATCAAAATAAACAAATTAATTAAAACCTATTTGACATGCCTTAACTTGTAGTGCTTATTTATAAGTAAATATACGAGCCAAATTTGAGCTAAATATCACAAAAACTGTAAAAGCTATATAAAAAAAGTAAATTTAAACACCCTGTATCTCTACTACTAAGTGTTTGTAGACCTTTGTTTATATAAACTTTTTATATTGAAATCACTCTAGGAAATTATCTTTAAAAATATTTTATTGAATTTTACAACACCCTATATAACCCATTTTGGCTTACATGCATTACAAATAATGTTTCAATATTGCACTAGTGCTATAATACAAATCCTATTTATTTTTTTGTTGTAGTCTGCAGTTTTTTGTAGCGGTTGACAAAAATATGCCTGCTTCCCCCATTAAAAAACAAGCACATTGAATATAATGCAAGGCTAAATCCTCTCCCCCTTGAGCATTACATATTTCAAGAATGTAGTCAAACTCATTAGGTAATATAGGCACACTATATCCCCAAATGTTAAATACAATACAATTAGGAGCTTTCATTGGAGCAATATGAACTCACTATTATATGTAATAAAAATAAGACAAAATGGGCCACTTGTATATACAGTTTGACTTATTGTATCTGATCCTCAGCACGGAAATCAAAAACTATGTTTTTACACAATACACAAGTCAAATTTTATGAATTTATATGATTTTGTGGATGTCCTGATATTGTATAGTTTTGAATTTTACACAATTGGGCTTTATGTTTTGTGTAAAAATATATTTTTTGATTTCGGTTCCGAGGGTCGGATACCATTAGTCAAACTGTAGATAAGATTACTTAACAAAGTAATGTGAACTTTCTATTTTATGCCTAATTTACCCATAACATAATGCACAATGGAAAGATTTAGTGTTTATACTTTATGTCTACAATACTAAGGAGATGGAAACAGAGATATTAAAATTAAGCAATGAGTTGGTTCATTGTGCATTAAGTTTTTGGGTAAACCAGGCCTTACTTAGAAAAATGCCATGATAATATAAGTTATGTGAATAATGACCTGTTCTAGTTTAAAGATTTCTGAAGTTTTGACATGTAATAGAATTTGCAGACAAAATAACAACTACCTTTTTCAGATAGAACAGTCACACCCCCCACCATATTCAAAAGTTTAAAAAATATATATTTTTTTTACATGTGTCAACAAGTGAAAAAAACATTTTTTGACATTACAATTGACATGTAAAAAAAATTATTTAGTTGTTTTCTTTTTTCACAAGCTATAAAATATTGTTTGTGAATAGAATCCTCTTTTGGGGGACCAACAAAAATTTTTATGTTAGAAAGAAAACCTGTCTAAAATAATTCAATAAAAATAAATAAAACAAAAAAAAACTTTGTAAAATTTTTATTTTAAAAGGTTTTACAGTAAAAATTGCGAAAAATAAATAATTACTACTATCACTACCATAAGAAATTATTATTATTTTTTGACTTCACCAAACCAAACTTTCCACTAAGATTGTTAAAAAATTTAGATTTATTAAAATAAAACTAAGTGAAACTTTATAAAACACCTTAAAAAACATGACTGCTGAAGCTCCAATTGACACCTGTTCAAAAAACATAACATTACTACCCTGAATACAAATTTAGCTTTGAGATTACATTGTCCGGTAATTATGCAGAATAAAATATTATTTTACAGCTTATGCAGTGGCGCACCCAGGAATATGTCTTGGGGGGGGGTTCGGTTCGGTTCATTCATTCGGGGGGGGGGGGGGGGGGGGAGAACGAGGCTTCATGATGTCGTATTTCATGCTATTTTTTGTGTTTATTCATGAAATATGTGGAAAAAATATAAAAAAAATCTTGGGTTTGGCCCCCCCCCTGGCTGCGCCCAAGACATTAGCCCAAGATTTACATGGCATTATTGGTAAAACAGTACAAATTACAGGTTAGCTGTTACCACTTGGTTAGTACTATCTGAGGGGAACACAAAGCTGCCTTTGCAAAATTAAAAAAACAGTGTTTGTTTTACTTAAAAATAAAACAAATTTTCATTCATTTCCAAACAAAGCATGCAACTTGTTTGTTCTGTCTCTCTTTAAGTAACATCATCTGAGTGAGAGAGAGGACACAAAAGTTGCATGCATGGAAAAGTTGCACAGTCCGAACAGGGTATTAGGCAATAAAAAATGCTATTTATAAAACTCAAGGATACTGTTTCAGTTTCATATTGACACATCTCTTTCTCCCCAGAAAAGAACAGGTATGTGCCATGATCAAATTGATACAGTAAAGTTGAGTTTATAGTTGGGGCTGTAAAGCTGGTTTGTCACTATGAAAGTTTCTCTAAAATGCATGCAACCATCTCATTCCAAGTGCCATCATCGGATATAGTGACATGGGTTTGATGTAGTCAGAACAGGGCTTAAGTCAAACTTATTAAGCAGGGAGGCAGGAATTTTAAAGCTATATAGCAATACCAATAACAAACAAAGCCATATTGCCATAAAGTAAGCAGTAAGATGCAACAAAAAAATGTATTATCCTACAAACATGGGTCTACACAGTGGCATATATGTCAGGGGCAGCCCCCCCCAAAAGCTAAGGTTTTTCTAATATTTTCCACATATTTCATGAATACAAACATAAAATATGGCCTCATGGGGTACGACCCCCCCCCCTACCTATATTTTACAGATCAAAATTTTAATGACCTTTTTATACTTTTCGATATTGCAGTGTATTGTTTGAGGTTAAAACAAACCCTAACTAAAAAATCACAGCTGCTACCACTCCCAAACAGTTACCTATCTATCTATCACTTAGGTACAGATCAGGTTTACACTAAAAACCAACTACTATCCCCTTGGATTACCTTCTACCATCAAAAAACAACTACCAACTTTTGCTACCTTCTACCAGCAATAAAGTAACTACTTCCACCTTCCCCTAGCTTCTACCAGCAAAAAACCAACTACTACCAAGTTCCCCTAGCTTCTACCACCAAAAAACCAAATACTACAATCATAATCAAAGGAGGTAGTAGTTGGTTTTTTAGTGGTAGAAGATAAGCGTTGGTAGAAGTTGGTTTTTTGGTGGCAGAGACTAGGAGAAGATGGCAGTAGTTGGTTTTTTAGGGGTAGAAGCTCAGCGAAGGTAGTAGTAGTTTGTTTTTGGGGTTAGAAGTAGGGGAAGGTGGTAGTAGTTGGTTTTTTGGGGATAGAAGCCACAGAAGGTGGTAGTAGTTGGTTTCTTGGTGGTAGAAACTAAGCGAAGGTGGTTTTTGGCATAAAACTGTGTCGCAGCTGAGTGATAGATCACTGTAACTCTTCAGAAGTAGTAACAGCTTAGACTTATAAGTTAGAACCTATTTGTTTTTATCATAAACAAGGCGGCCTTACTTAAAATAGAAATTTCCATTGTTCATAGTGGAAAGTATGAAGTAAGCCTAAATAAATGAACTTACCCCTTACCTTACTTTAACGAACAATAAATCCACCTTAAAACTCACTGGTATGGGGTCGTTGAATTGACTGCTTTTTATATGCTGCTCCTTGTTTTTTATACTGCTGCTGCTTCTTTTTTACACTGCTACTGCTTGTTAGAATCACAAAATATGCCGATCTAGTACACAATGATTTGATTTTAGTTTTTTTATCAAAAATCAGATTGAGGGGAACACCCGACAAAAATGACATTCACCACAGAATAAATTCAGGTGTGTCGCATGTCTCTCTTTCTGTCTGTTCTGGTGGGCTCTCTCTCTTTCCCACAACAGCAGTCAAACCACAGAACAGGATGACACTGTCAAACGTCATTATGTTTAGTTCCAATTTAGTCCCTTGTCCAGATCGCAGGCGCTGTTCGCGCTGTTATATTAGGGTCACTGCATCCTGGAAGCCTGGCGTCTCCATGGGTAGCGACAAGCCCACGTGACCTGCCTCGGAATTTCCATGGGCGACTCGTCAACTTACCTCGGAATAATTAGAGTACCTACACGCACTTTCTATACAATATTGTAAATTAACCTCGGAATTTTTAGAGTACCTACAATTTTTGTAGAAGTTTGTAAAGCGATCTCAGAATTTTTAGAGTACCTACAGTATGTAAAATATTTTTTTAAAAATTAAAGACCATACTTATATTTTAAGTTTTTGGCCAACTTTTTATTTTTATAATATACATTAATACAAAAAATACTACAACAATTTAATGCATATACTTTTACTATTAGATATATAGTACTTAACTACAATCATAAAAAATATCATTTCTGTGGGGTTACCCTAAATTTTGCCTCTTTTGTAAATTTCTTATAGTTTCTAAAGTCATTTCTGTGGTTCTGCCGTGCTTCCAATCAGGTAGACTTTGTGCAAAAACATGATTTTTTGAAAAATATTCTAAAACTTTTATTTTTGTATTTTACATCGATCAGTAAGTCTTTATTTGTTTTTAAAATAACATACAGTGTCTTTAAATTATAACATTTAACGGCATTGTTAGAGATACATTACTTAAATATTAAATCAAGTAAAACAAACTTTAAAACTATCGAGACTTCGAGCCTTTAAACCTGGACGATCACTCTAAAGTAGGAATGTTCAGGAAGCCAGAATAGTTTTTAATGGTACCTAGTCTTAATTCTACACTTTTGTTATTTTAATTTGATGTCTCATGTTAGTGCCATGTACGTCTAGAGTACGTACATTTTACGTTTAATTGGATGTACCATGTACGTACCTAGTAAGAGTTTTTACGTACATAGTACATATTTGTGCTGTCTGGGTAGAGAGTGTGATACCAAACCGAACCAACCGAAACATATTTTCTATTATTCTAACCTTTCTCAATTGATAGCAAACCTTTGATTTGAAGACAGTGTTTTGGTGGAAAAAGGTCAGAGAGTGTCTGTACCGGTTAGAATAGGTTTGTGATCAATTGAGAAAGGTTAGGAAAACAACGATTGATCGCATTTGTATTTTCGACCTTTTGTACTTTCGACCTTTTCTTAATTCGATCTTTTGTACTTTCGACATTGTGTATTTTTGACCTTTTGAAGTTTTGGCCTTTTGTTTTTCGACCTTTTGTACTTTCGACCTTTTGTATTTTCGGCCTTTTGTAGTTTCGACCTTATATTTTCGACCTTTTGTACTTTCGACTTTTCGTGTCTTTGACATTTTATTCTTTCGACGTTTTCTTCGCCGCCCGCTTTTGTTTGGACACCGTAATAAAATAATAGTAGCTATATGCGGTTTTTACTTTTAATTCCGCGGCAAGATTTTTTAAGCCCGACCGGAAGGACGGCTATAATTTGTTAAGTGATTAAATGGGACTTTAATGCCAATGTTTATATACTAAAAATAATAATAATCATAAAATAAATAAATAGTACACCACTTACTTCGGTACTCTAGTTTTAGCATGTCAACCCCCGGTATATAATAATACAGCGTGCAGTGATAGTTTTCATTTTTTTGGTGAGCTTTGGGCGCGTTGCTATGGTAGATATTAAACAAAAGTCAGTCAGACGCTAACAAACATTGAAAAAATGTGCAAAAAATAATATATATTTCATAACAAATGAATTAAATTTCTTAAAGATTGAACAAACGAGGAACCAAAGAATAATTCCTACTTTGAGATGGACATTGAAAAGGCCGCCAAAGAAAGCAGCTTTCAGAGTACCGAAAATGATGCAATAAAAAGAATGTAAAAAATTTCACCGAAAAGGTATTCCTGTTTTTTATCCTGGAGAAGTCTAGAAAGTTAAATACTTCCTTTATATGAAGGCTATGCCAAAGGACACAATAATAATCGAAACCAACCAAGTCATCAGCAAAGTACAGTAACTTCTGCCAAGCTGGAAGCAACAGAATAACCGTTATCGTGTATTATGATAGCTTTTTGTTTTTTGTATATTAATAAAATAAAATGATCCAAAAAACCTATAATTTTTCCTTTATAGTTTTAAAGAAATCACTTTAATTACCTAAGTCCATGAAAAAAGAGATTAAACGTACACTTTTATGCCCTAGAATAAATCCAACAATAGTTTTCTATATTTCCTAAAACATGTCAAATAATTTTTGGTTTCTTGCGCTATGTGGGTAAATATTGAAATCATAAAAAACATGGTTTTTATTCGACAATCTGAAAAGCATTATTTGAATGGTTTGTTTATTTGGACAGTCTAAATATATATACCGAGTGTGACGGACAGTTATTTACGTAACATTTGTAAACCATTTTATTTTTTTAAATACAAAAAAAAGCTACGCTCGTGACAGTGTCAGATTCGTCATATAACCAAAAATATTTAGCTGTCGTGTCGCTACCCAAAGAAGACACTACGTCTTCGTGATGCAGTGACCCTATGTTATATTCCGTATGTCATTTTCACGGGGGTGAGCAGAAGCAAATGTGACAATCACAGATGACAAAGTCAAATACATGTCAAATATAACAGTTGGCATGTGGTACATGGCGGGTAATTTGAATTCAAAATAAGAAATGCTAAATTTTGAAGATTTTAACCTTTTAATCATGTTGCTTCCTTACAAACCTTTGGTGGAATATCGGGATGGTGTCTGAGAATATTTCACTGAAATTTTGCGAAAATCTGTAGTGCCATTTTGAAAATATCATAAAAAAACGTCTGACCTCCCATAAGACCCAATGTAAAATTCAGCCCCGGGAGAACAGCTGATTTTTTCAGGGTCGTGGCCTCTATTTTTGTGTTGGCCCTGCTTAACTAAATAAGAAAAGTTAAAAAAGTACGTACTTTTTAGAAAATTGGCGGCACTGCAAAAAAGTTTATTTGGATCCGTTGGAACGGAGCACTAGGTACCCTACCGCTCTCGTGCAATTCCGAACCAAAAAAGTTGTCCACTCCTGTCAGTCAAAAAAATAAAAAAATCAAACCAATATAATTTTTTAATTCTAAAAAAAGCACATTTTTTTGTTTTTAGTCTTCTTTGAACCTACGGATTTCTACAGATTTTTTGCGATCACGCTACGGATTTTCGCTTTCCAATAGTTGGCAACACTGTTTATGGCTTTCGAGTTAGGCGGTTATTGAGGTTAGAACTTGGTGTTCTACTTTTCCGTTTGCCTTTGTTGAAAATTTGCCGATTTTCTTAAGCTTTGCGGCTTTTCTGACTAAATTTGTAAAAAAAAATACGACGATGGAATTGGGGGTTCAAATTGTGGGTAACAAAAATAATCCGGCCACATTAAAAGTGGCAATAGCTGTAAATTATGCAAAATCTAAACCAACCCTTCATTTGGATAAAAGTAGTAAGTTCTTAAAGAGAGTTTTATAGCTACACAAAATACTTTTTTACAGTGAAGTAAGCACCTCGGTTTTGTAATTACATGGCATTTTTTTTTAAAGTTTACTATTTTCAGCTTGATTTTTAGTTTTGAATATGATAGGTACACCCATATGTTTATGTGTAGGCAGCAACAAGCATTTGCAAATACTAATTTGAACATCTCTAAGCTTTTTTTGATGGGGATAATATTTAAAATAAATGGATCCATGATGGATCTGATACCTTTCTAGCCCATTAGCACACTCTAAGTAAACTTCATGCTATATCAGCCTTGAAAATAGTTTTTTGTAAATATCTAAGTAAGGAAAGCTCTTTTTTTTGGTTATATTACAAATTATTCAGCAAAATATATTCCAAAAACCATATACTGATGTGATGCACCATTACAAAGTTAGCATATTTTTTATATTTTTAGCAGTTTAGGAGCCATCATGTTAAGGACAGACATACACACACACACAGACAGATGTCATGCTGATATTGTTAAGGTCCAAATACACCCAAATAACACATTTTCAGCATTGTCTAAAAGATAATACTTTCTCTAGCGATTGCTGTGTGGGCTAGGAAGGTAAAAATAATGTCTTGGGTCTAGTCAAACCAAGATTCAGGTTAAGCCAAGGTTTAGAGCCCAGTTGTATTGCAACTTGCAGATTTTAAGGTATAGGTTACATATTTTGGGGCTTGTTTAGGGTTAGCTTTTATGACATTTCAGGTTTTTACATTTGGTATTATTATTCATTCCCTCATTTTTGAAATTTTTTCATGGGTATTTAAATTTTTTCAAAACTACTCAATTTATTATTTTTTATGTGCTCTTAGTTTAATGCAGTAAACTTGTAATATTAGGAATATTTAATGTATATACAGTTAGCAGAACAACTTTTGACATTGGAAAAAGTCATATGCTCACAATTTGCCATTAATTATCTGTAAATTAGTTGTAAAAACAAAAAATTTGCTGTGCCCATTTTAAAAAAAAAAAAATATGGTGCTTTGCTAACTTTATATAAAGTTAGCTGAACACCTATAGAAATAATGGATTTATCTAAAAAAGATTTGGTTCACAATTTGCCTTTAATTATCTGTAAATTAGTTGTGAAAACAAAAAATTTGCCATGCTCATTTTTCTGCTAACTTTGTCAAAAAACCCCAAAATTTTAATTTGCTTCCCTCCCCTATAAATGTAAAGTTATGTAAAAGTAACATTGGCCACTTCCAGAAATGTTAGAGAGCTGAGCTTTGGAAGGCCGATAGGAACTATGATAAAGCTATAAAAGAAAATTCAAAAATCCCAAATTTTAATTAACTTCCCTCTCCTATAAATGTAAAGTTATGTAAAAGTAACATTTTCCACTAGACGGCTAAATGCCTGAAGGGGAGAAGACAAGAGATTTCACAAAAAAATTACCCCAAAGTTAAATTCACCCCATCTGGGAAAACAGACGTTTATTGAAAAAATCGGCAACACGCTAGAAGCTTACCTTCTTTTATTTAACAGACACCAGTTCCATAGTTTCACTCGCGGCGCCGTGGAGTTTCTTGTGGATGGAATTTTAGTCTTAATCTTAAAAGCACATGTGACTTCTTCAGTGGTTTTTGCGGAAATGGTTCTTCATTTGCCTGTCAAATACAGGGGGGCGCTTCAAACTCCCAGTGTTTGCAAAGTGTGCATGAATTTAGCAAAATGATCAGGTGTTCAAAAAAGGAAATAACTTTCCACAAAGAGAAAAATGATCACCTGATTGGAATTTTCCCAAACAAGGAGGTTTTCTTTTAAAGGTTTGGCTAAAGAACCCAAAAAATTTCAAAACAAAATTTAAGGTTAGGTTTTCAAAAAAATTCAAATAAAAACAAAAACAAAAAATAACTGGCAGCATTAAACATCCACTTTTCATTATGCTTAGAAATGTCAGAGCAAACAAACGCATATTTTTATGTGTGAACAATTATTTAAATTTTGTAAGGTTAAAGTGGTGAAAAAATTATAATTTATTTACCAAAAGATTGGCAGAAACCGGTAGAATGTGAAAATAGTGAAATTATCTTTAGAACATAAACATTTACCAAACAAACTCAAAAAAACTGCAAAAATATACGTAAAAAATAAATTATGGCAGACTGAGTGTAGACAGTCTGCACCAACAACTTTTAAGAATGGTGAATATAAGTAGCGGAGAATATGGCGCACTCCTGGAAGCAATAAATAATTCAGTCACTCAAACACGAGATAAGATAAAAAAACATATATTTAACAAAATCGAAAAAATCCTGAGCTCATTAAATGAGCAGCAAATGAAAATTCAAAACCTGGAAAGTCGCTGTTACACCCTGGAAAATAAAATCATCGAGTTGGAAAGAAGATCAAGAAAAAATAATATTGTCATCCACAGATTAAAAAAACCAGTTGAAAACGAAAATATTGTAACTCAGGTTATATCTTTCTTCAAAACCTACCTTGAAATAGAAGTGCAAGAAAGTGAATTAAATAAAGTTTATTTACCTAAGAACAGACAACAAAACAACACATCGGATCCCATTAAAGTAGAGTTTGTCACGTATTTTAAAAAGTCAAAAATATTTTTAAATGGGAAGAAACTAAAAAACACAAACATTTTTATTTCACAAGATTTTTGCTGGCAAGACAGAAAAGACTATAAAATACTGCATTAACATTTTAAGCTAGCAAAATCAATGAATCAAAACATAAAAATATTACGCAGAATAAACGACGATATATACACAGTCAAAGAACTGCAAGAAATTGAGCCTGAAGAAAAAATTGGAGAAAATATTGAGGAGAAACACACCTTCAATTGAAGACATAAAGACATTTTTTGAAGAAAATTATAATGAACCCAAACAACACGGAGCTTACAAAATTCCCGAAAGCAACAAAAGGGTGAGTCAAAATACAAAGATAAAAAAAAATAAAAGACCGAGAAAGTATTGGCAAGACACCCAGATCAAGAGAACCCAAAAAACCAGGTAAATCAGTCCAAGTCTGGAGCTAAATAAAAACGAACATTGGGGGCAATTCTTCAAAATTTGAAATAATTTGAAATAATCTGACGAAATTTGAAACAACAGAATTTAGGTGTAAATCTTGACAACACTGCAATTTCAGCTTTGTGTAAAACGTCTTACACCACACGGTAATGGGCCAACTTAGGAAATTATGAAAACCCCAAAAATTTAAAATATGCGGGAAAATTTAATCTAAAACCTACCTTGAAACTCGGCTACTGATAATCCACAAGTTCTTGATAAATTGTATTTTTCCGAGCACCTCATCATACAACGGTTTTTCTATCTGGCAAATTTGACAACTGTCAGTCAAAGATCACCAAGTGGACTGTCAGTTACGAAATACTATGTTGCCAATTCATTGTTTCCAAGTGAAACCAATAAAGGTACCGTTCACAAGTTGGATTCACTTTTTAAATATGTTGTTAAAATATTTTTACGAAAAACTCTTACAACGTAACGTGCAAGGTGGTACCTAAGGGGGGATCAATCTCCCCCCGATATTTTTAGGAATAAAAAGTAATCAAACATTTAGTAGTGATAATAATAGTAGAGATATGGATAATTCGCATTTTTTACGGCGGAATTGATTCTGGTTTTTGAGATTTTTGCTTATAATAGCTGAAAACTTGCTCAAACTAAAGTTTGGTTAAGTATTTTGTTTTCTAAAAAATTTAAATTTTAAAGGTATTTTTTTATACCTAAATGCATGGAGAGTGGAAAAAAATTTTGTTTTCTAAATCTCATAATTTTATTCATAAACATTTGTATGTTTTAAATAATATTACTTGACTTGACTGCAAAATCAATCCAAGATTTGAGCAGCTGCTAAAAAATTGTTTTTCTTTGTCGTGTTTTTGAACTTGATTTTAAAATAAATTTGAATGAAAAAGGAAGCTTGGCTGACTTATTTTTTAGCCACTCATAGGTAGGAAGGCTATTGGGGACCGTAAAAAAAACCTTTTTATTTTTGCTCAAAATAAGTTTGGGCCAAAAAAATCAAAATGGCTGTCTGTCTTTATTCATAGTTCTTTTAAAAATAAAACCAAATAATTTAAATAATTAGGCACTTTGTCTGCAAGTTTAATGAAAATTTTTACTTGGTTTTATTTTTATAAGTTAAAAAAAAAAACAAATTCAATTTTTTTTACCCTTATTATATTTGTTATAATCAAAACCTTAAAAACTATTTTATTTTTTTTTATTACTTTTTCAAATTAGGTAGCTATTCAATGAACCTACAGAGTAAATAATTTTGCACTGGAATTTATTCTTTAGCTTTTTAACTATTTCTTCAATTTCAATATATTTTAATTATAGTATCTAAGGTTTTAAACCCGTTATATTTTGTTTGTGTATTTTATTCCGGGATTAACATTAATATTGATAAAGGTACACAATTGACAGGGTGCAAAATTTTTTGCCGACTTTTTTGGACGATAGCTTTTCTAAAAGGTTCGATGTCATCACATTTCGTGCATTTCCTAATACAAAAAGCAAATTTTGCATTTTTTTTTAATTAAACCAAACCTCACCTTTGTCGATTGATGGCAAACTTATTCTAACCTGTTAATTCAACTCTGGTTAATTGATCGAAAACGTGACCTAACCGGTCCATTGGACACTTTTTTTTTGGTGGAAAAGGGGCGTGTATGGACAGGTAATGATAAGTTTGCGATCAATTGAAGGGGCGACGGACGAAACATCGAAACACAAAATGTCGAAAGTACAAAATGTCGAAGAAACAAAAATACCAATAGTTGAAAAATTTAAAAGACAGAAAATAAAACCTAACCAGGTCAGGTTAGGTTTTAAAGTATATTACAAAAAAAAGGCACCTGATCTGGTCAGGTTAGTTTCTATTAATATATCTAATAACCCAAGCTTTCGACATTCTGGACTTTCAACATTTTGTAATTCTTCTTCATTCGCACACACAGTTTCCAATAGAATCTACATTTATTTTTATTTTAATATTTATTTTTATCCTTATAAACCCAACAGCAACGTCTTTTAGACGAAAATTGTTCGTAGCACCCCTGTAATCTTCCGCCGGCGGCGACTGTAGCAAGTATTTCTGATTACCCTATCCAAAACCTCATGGGCCGTCACTGAATAACAGCAGTTTCTATATGGGAGGATCCCCCAGAATAAAAAACTATATACGTGCCTAGCTTTGATAAGAAAAGTAAAAAAATAATAACCACTTCAATAATTTGACCAGTATCCACATTTATTTTTATTTTAATATTTATTTTTATCCTTATAAACCCAACAGTAACGTCTTTTAGACGAAAATTGTTCGTATCACCCCTGTAATCTTCCGCCGGCGGCGACTGTAGCAAGTATTTCTGATTACCCTATCCAAAACCTCATGGGCCGTCACTGAATAACAGCAGTTTCTATATGGGAGGACCCCCCAGAATAAAAAACTATATACGTGCCTAGCTTTGATAAGAAAAGTAAAAAAATAATAACCACTTCAATAATTTGACCAGTATCCCACTTAGTCAGATTTTTCTGGCAGATTTTAAAGAAATAATTTGACATTCCCTTAAAAATCCGTTCAAATATAACGGTGGCAACAGCGTAGAGCTAATTTTGTAGCGACCCTTCCACGACATGCAGTTAGTCCCTCTTTGTTAATTTTACCGTGAAAAACAAAGAAAGAAAGTAAACTTAGCTGACCTCATAAAGAAAACGAATAGGACTCATAAATTTGAAAGAAATGTGACGAAATGTGACGAAATCTGACATTTCAGTTTGTGTGGTTAATGGTTATCTGCTTTGAATTTATTTACAATTTTTAAATTAAACATTTTTAATAAATTAGGCGTTTTTAATTAAAAAAATATATTATATCGTGAAGCTACATCTATCAAAAAGTGGGAAATGACCTTTTAAGTAAGTTTTTAAGTTTAAAATTGCCTTTTAAACGAGAAATCTTAAGCGCCAGATTATGTCACATTTTTTCAAATTTCGTCAAATTTTTTGAAATGTAAAGAATTGACCCCATTGGTGCAGATGTCTGTTACCGTATTTATTTAGTGCATTTAAAAAGTTTAGTTTTTTTTTCACTTATTTAGCATTTAAATTTATATACATATTTATTTATTACTTGCTTATTAAAATAAAAATATTTAGTACCGACTACAGCATTTCAACAAAAAATTTATGAATTTATGGAAAATTTAGATCATGAGCAAATACAAACAATTGAAATAAATAGCAAAGGGGACTTTTTTTAATCAATAAACAGTGAATACAAAAATACTTTTTCGATATTTCACTTAAATATATGTAGCATAAAAAACAAATACCAAAATAAATTTGACTATGAAATTGTTTCATTGGGCAATGTAAAAATTATTAAATTAAATTTAACAGTTAATGGGCAAAAAATGCAAATAAACACCATATATAGACCATATAAAATTAAACCGCAGGACTTGATTGAAGACCTTAACAATTATATAACAGAAAGTCCATGGCAAAACTCCAAAATTTGTTCTTTTATTGGAGACACAAACATAGAATATGTTATTGAGTATCTTAACTTGTTAAATGAGTTTGGTTTTAAGTCTCTAATTATTAGTTATACAAGAGAAAAAATGGGTCAAGGTCATGCATTGGTCACATCTTTGTTAGGGACACATCAAACCAGCTTTTTCAATCTTTTATTATTAAAAAAAACATAACAGGTCATTACCGTGTAGTATCAGTTATGAATATCCCGCAGCATTTACAAAAAGCTAACACAAATTTTTTAGAATACAATAGCGTAGTAGTACACAAAAAACAACAGCATACAAACAATATTTAAAAAAAAATTGAAAAACTACTTGAAAAAACAAAACAAAATTATTTTCAAACAAATTCAAAAAAATGGAAACAATAGTAAAAATCTTTGGCAAAGTGTTAATACTTATTTAGGAAAACAACAGCAAAATACTGAAATAAAGGAAATCAAGCTAAATGGAAAATTATTAGTGATAAAGAGAAATGGCCAATAATTTTAATACGTTTTTCACACACTTGGGTAAAAACTTAGCAAAAAAAATTAAAAAACCTCAAAATGTTAAATTTAAACAAAAAATTCAAGAAAACTCATTTTATTTAACATGTACGACTGAAAAAGAAATTGAAAAAACTATTAAAGAGTTAAAAGACCAAAAATCACTAAAAATCTTATGTCCATATATAAAAATACCATTAACACATTTAATTAATAAAATTTTTAGTGAGGGCTACTTTCCAAAAAACCTTAAAATCGGAGTCGTTAAGCCAATATTTAAAACTGGGGAAAAAATAAAATGGGAAACTATAGGCCTATAACCTTGATTTCAAATATCTCCAAAATTCTTGAAAAAATAATAAAAACCAGAATCGTTTCATACCTTGCAAAATATAAACTTATATCTAATAAACAGTTCGGATTCCAGTAGGGCTTATCCACTGAAGATGCCATTGCCTTTTTAACAGATAATGTTAATTAAAAAAATTGATAACAATGAGTGTTTTTCTAGATCTAGCAAAGGCATTTGATACAGTGGATCATACCCTACTAAGTAAAATACTAAAAAACATTGGCATTCGTGGAACTTCGGCAAACTTGATGCAATCATATCTAGGCGAAAGAAAACAATTTGTAACGATCAATAACATTGTCCAGTGAACCAACAACAATTGAATACGGTGTTCTTTAGAGCGCAGTATAAGGTCCAATTCTTTTTACTTTATATATTAATGGTTTACAAGAAATCAATAGTATAGGTTTGATTGCCTCATTTGCCGATGACACTGTCATTGTTTACAGTGGAAATACTTGGAATGAAGTTAAACATAAAACAGAGAAAGATTTAGCAAAAATAAAAGATTGGTTTGATAAAATGTCCCTAACAATTAATTTTGAGAAAACAAAGTACATTCCTTTCAGTTGTAGCAAAGCAAAAGTACCAACCTTTAAAGAAATAATAATTAGCCAAGAAAATAATTTAAATACAATTATCACAGACTCTAATCAAATAAGATATTTAGGAATTGAAATAGATAGGCACCTAAAATGGAAATTTACATAAAAAATTTAACAAGCAAGCTACGTGTTATAATTTTCAAATTTAAACAATTAAAAAAAATTCTTTACTTTTCTCAGCTGAGGACTATGTATTTTGCGTTTGTAAAGTCACTTATACAATATGGAATCATTGGATGGGGCTTATAAAAATCAAACTAAAAAATTAGAAACCATTCAAAAAATAATTTTAAGACTCTTATTAAATAAAAACTATTGTTATTCCAGTGACAAAACTTTTGAGGAAAGTAAGCTGATGGATATTAACCAAATTTATATATACAAATTATTAATATATCACAATAAAAACAAAAAAACTTTAAATTTGATCGATAACACAAGGTCAAAATCTGAGAACACAGTCATAATAATTAAAACCAGAAAATGTATTGAGCAAAGAACGATTTTTTTTTTAGGACCCTATTTATACAGAGTTCTCCCAAACAATGTCAAAGATATTACAAATTCAAAAAAATTTAAGATATCTAAAAAAATTGATTTTTGATAAAAGCAGACATTATTTTAATAATTTAATAAATAAAAGACCCATAATAATTGTATTTTAACTGTTGAAAGGTACTTAGTTATAGGCATAGGGGTTATATTTTATTAAGTAAAAACTTGGTATAAAATAATAAAAATAAATTAATAAAAATAAAGAAAAAATATAGATAAATTGTTTGGAATTTTAAATTAATTCACACATTAGTAGAAACTTCATTGTTAATATATGGAAGAAAGAAGAAACATCTGCGTACAAGTCCAACAGGACTGCAGTTTCCGTTCCTTTATTTCTATATATTTCTTTACATCAAAAATATATATTATATTATATTATAATTTATTATGAGTAATGTAAAAATTAACTATAATTTGTACACTTAGATAAAAAATTTAAAAAAAAACATTTTTCACTTCCAATAGCGCTAGAGAGCTGAGCCTTGGAAGACTGATAGGAACTATGATAAAACTATAGAATTTTTTAAAAAAAACCAACATTTTAATTTATTTTCCTCCCCTATAAATGTAAAGTTATGTAAAATTAATATTGCCTACTTCCAGGAACACTAGAGAGCTGAGCTTTAGAAGGCTAATAGGAACTATGATAAAACCATAGGAAAATATTTTTAAAAAATCCAAAATTTTTAATAAGGCATTGTAAAAGTTTTCAACAATATTCCACATATTTTACTAATTTAAAACTTAAATATTATCCAAATCCTTTAAAAAAGGAGTGAAATCATAACAAAAACATTTTATGTAGAAAAAGCCAAGTACGCGAAAGTGGTATTGCGTAAATAGAATTGAGATAAAAGTAAAGCCAAGTTCTACAATACAAATTTCAAAATGAAAGGTTTTTACTAGTTTGGAAATGTTTCTCGAAAGTTGGCTATTACGGCTGCAAATGACTGTTAGGCACAGTGCTAAATTAAACATAAAGTAGTTTGGCTAGAATAGCAAAGTTTAAAAAACATTTTCAAACTAGTAAGAACCTTACATTTTGACATTTTTATTGGAGAACTTGGCTTTACTTTTATCTTAATTCTTTTTACGGAATGCCATTTTCGCGTACTTGGCTTTTTTTTACATAAAATGTTTATGCTTATGAGCATTTGTCCTCGATAGGAGCAGTAAGGGTGCAAAATTTGGTTAAAATTGGTTAATGCGTTTTAACGTTATTGACTTTATTGGAAATAACTTCTTTTAAGGATATCTCCTTTTAGCATCTAGAGGACCTAATTCGTAATGATTCCATGTGTTAACACCAGTAATATAAAAATGTACAAAAGGTTTTGAAATATTTGCCTAGGAAAAGGTGACAATCTCAGCATATATTTTTTCATTACAAATTATTTTGAGTTTTTTTATTTAATAAAGCAACTATTTTTTAAAATTTGTTTTTAAAAAATATGTTTACTTTTAGTGTGGATCTGTCTACTTTGAAAATTACAGTTAGTTTTCTAACGTCCGAAATTGCTGTAAAATGTTGAGCAAGGGGTATATTAACACTAGAAATTTAGTTTAAAACAAAACAAGTTTTCAAGTTACAGTGCAATTACATGAAATGTTACGTTTTTGCTGGAATCACCCGAACACTATTTATATTAGTTTTTACCTCTGTTTTTAAGGGTTTTTAAAATATTTTCTGCATGGTGCATGTTTACAGTTCAATTAATAAGTTTTCAGACAACTTTGTTCACTGTCACAAAGTTATCTTAAAAATTATGAAATGGATTGTAGTTGCTTATCATTATAATGTCCTATGTAGAATTAGCCCTTATGCCCATTTTGTTTTTTAAAAAATTATGGGGTTGGATCCTTTTTAAGCTTGCCCTGAAGCATGTTTTGGAATACATAAGTATTTTTAAATAAATACATTTTTTGTTAATAAAAATATGTTTTGATTGTTTTTCACTAAAAAACAGTATTAATGGGACTAGTTTAAGTTTTTACCTCGATATACCAGGATATACCTTGTAATGTAGTTGTAAAAGGTACACTTGGGTTCATGAATAATGTGACCAAAATTTCCCTAAATTTTATGTATTTTTAACAACTGGGCACCAAGGCAAGTTCGTTTATCATGGAAGGTTGGGTCACGATGGCTTTCTTATCCGATTTTGTATGTACATAAAGTTTTGTATGTACATAATGCTTGCATTTCTACACAAAAAATCACATCTCAGGCAAACACATCTTGGTATCAATTGCTAAAATCGGTCGAGAATTAATAAAGTTCCAATAGAAGCATTGCATTTACTTATATACCGATAGTTATAATATTTACTTACTCATTTGTTTGGGTGATTACGTTGTTGAATTTCCCTGTCAGCGCATATTGCCATGTCCAAACGACCGCGGTGTCTGTCTCTACGTGACACACCTGGACATGGGCGTATCATAGCTTGGTTGATTTGCTATAATCGTCTAGGGTGCGACCATGACTAAAGACGCCTCTTCACGAAGCATTGGGGGTTTGCGGTGGCTTCGTGGTGTAACAAAACGGGATTTAAATATAAATGTTATTTTTTCATTTATAAGTTTGTAAATATTTTTAATTAAATATTGTTTTCGACATCAACAAGCATTAATTACATGCAAGACGAGGTTAAGAACAAGTAAAATTTATAGCAAGTCGCTGCTTGTTTTTAGGCATGGTTTTCAGGATCGCTGTATATTAATAAAAGTTGTATTCGGCTAATCTGTTCTTTGAGCCACTAACATCACAATCATTTATATTTTGTAACTGAAAACAAATTTAACAAACTATTTTCAATTAAAAAAAAACACGCTGTGTATTTTTGATTTCTAACGGTTTTCTCTCTCTGGCTTGCGCTGGTATTTTATCTCTTTGTCTGGAGCGTTCAAAGCACAGTCTATCTCTTTCTCCGAAAAGCTTGGGTTTAGATCAATCAACGGCAAGCTATAAGTGCCTATGGGGCAGGGTTGTTTTCGTTGAGATAGGAAAATCGTTAGAGAGCATTCTTTAGTTGGTTTTAGTACGCTTGACTTCTTTTGATTTAAGGGGGGGTTTTTGTTCAACTGGGGAAATATTAAATCTGTCAATTGTTTTAACTTTCTATAAAACTATTAACTATCTTTACTTTTAGAGTTTATTTTAATTTTAAAGCTTTTGATTATTACTGTTTCCAGTGTTGAAATATTACTTCTGTCTTTTTCTGGTTTTTTTAACATCAAATACAAACGTTTCGTTGTCCTAAAATAGGCATTTTTAATCACTATAATATTCTAAACCTAAACAATTATAATATGTTAAGTAAACAGTTTATTGAATAAGTTTACCTATTCAATCAACGTTTTAAATGTTGATAAATTAATATATTTACAACAAACATACAAAAGGTTTCTAAAACCTAAAAGTATAAAGAGTGTAAATATTAGAATACAAAAGTTTAATAGTAGTAAAATTTGATATTTGTTTAATAAATATAAAGAAGTGAAGTTTCAAGAAGAAAATTTTTGATCATTGCAGGGTGTGAGGCTGCTCCCTGGCAGTAAACTTGTTACTTTAATCCTTATTAACCAAGCCGAGTTAAGCAAGCGCAATTGTCAAGCACAGCTTGCATAAAAGGTATGTATGGATTCCTAAATTATTTATATAATTGAGAAAAACGCTTATTAGTATATTCTTCCTCCAAGAACCTCCAATTCCCTTTCGAGATCGTATAAGCAATAAATTTAATGTTTAATACTTTTATCAGTTATTTTAATTGTTGCACAAATTGGTAGCTGGCAACGTTTAAGCCTTGACCACTTGATTTGACATTACCACTGTCAACGAGGCCACCTATTACAGTGTACAGAGCTCTACAAAAGGCTAAGAAGCCGCTGACGGAACTTCTTGGTTGGCTTACCAACGACGCGCCATTAATGATTCATATGTGAGGGGGCCTTGCAGCCCTTCCACTGCGACCACTAGCGGGTCTATTGTAGCTTTTGAGTGGTTTCTCACCACTGTATGCCTAATCGTCCAAAAAGCTTAGCTATCAGTTTGGGTGAGACACTGTTCAGATCTTCTGAATCAATCTGAGGTTTACCGAAAGTGTTTTGACGTAAACGTGCAATAGCCGGACATTCGCACAGTACATGTCTAACTGTTTCGTGACATTCCATACAGAGTTTACATTCGGTCTCTTCTGTTATTCCCATTCTGTGCATGGATACTCTTAGTCGACCGTGACCCGTAAAAAGTCCAGTCACTATACGGATCTCCTGTCTAGTAAGTCCAATGATATTCCTGGCTCTCTTCTGACAATGTCCTTTAATGAACTCTTTAGAGTGAGCCAGTTCTGGTATATTCATCCAGTATTCTTGGAAGCTGTTCTCCATCCATCTCAATATGGTTAATTTAGCAGCATTGTATTATATCCCCAGGGCTGGTTCGGGGCCGAAAAATTCGGCAGGTGCCGCTTCCCTCGCTGCCTGGTCTGCGACCTCATTTCCCTCGTGTCCAGAATGCCCTGGTATCCATACTAATGACACATTATTAGCGCTACCAAGCGTATTTAGCGAGTCCCTGCAGTCCCTTACGGTTCTCGATGACACCGTGTAGGATTCAAGCACTTTTAAGGCTGCTTGACTGTCGAATAAGATTTTTATTGTCCTGTTGGTCCATTCGTGGTTAGTAATTCACCGGGCACACAGTTCAATGGCCACGAGTTCGGCCTAAAATATAGTAGATAATTGACCGAGACTATGTTGAATCTAGAGACTTTTTTATACGGTCATTATTATCTAAGCAATATAAACTCTCTTTAATTAAATTCGGTTAGGAAGAAAAAAAGTGCAAAATACTTGGTCGCCATCTTTGATCGGCCATATTTTTCTTGTGCGTTTGTCAGAAGTCAAATAATCTGATTGTCCTATATTTTTAGGATTTGAGGTCAAACCAATTTTTGCACGCACGCCAAACGGAAATTAATAAGAAAGCTAACTATAGGTATATTGACGTTACGGAGATCGAAAATATATGAAATATAAAATAAGGCATTTAGTCTTGTTTCAAACGGTATAGAACTAATGGCAAACATAAACAAATTAAAAAAGAAGTTTTTACATAGAGAGAAAACCTTTTATATTATTGAAAACTACTTTTTTTTACATTATTTATTTTCTATTTAAAAAGAAATATTGTTTGCGTTTCCAAAGAAATGTTGTGAACACTTTCTAAAGTTAATGTACACTTGTGCTTATAAAAATCCCGTATACGGAAAATTGAATTGATAATAAGTTACTGAAAATGTCACATGTCTTGGTATTAGCTCACACATATAAGGTCCATACCATTATTTTTGGGATAACTTCTTACGATTTTTTTTCGCTGGTTTATGTTATTTGTTATGGTAACAGCTGATTACTATCAAAAAGTTATACCAAAAATTATGGAATGAACTATACTATACTATAGTAGTGTGAGCTATGGTGATCCTAATTTTTTCGAGAAAAAAAAAGTTGCTCCGATTTCAAAAATTTTTATACATCTTTGCGTTTCAGATGATTTTGAAACTTTTTTGCGCCGTCTGTCTGTCTGTCTGTCTGTCTGTATGTCTGTAACGACCAACGCGCATAACTCAAAAACCGCTTGGCCGATTTTAATGAAATTTGGTACCTAGGCTGGGTCTTGGGTCGAGATGGTCCCATTTAAAAATGAACAAAATCCACCGAACAGAAACCAAATAAAAGGGTGGGGGTAGATTTCAAAAATTAGAGTTTATGTGAAAATATGGCGTGTGTGATATCAAACGAAAGGTAATTGAGTCTGCAGTTAAACAAAATACATTTTAAATTATTTAAAAAAAAGGGTGGGGGTATATTTTAAAAATTAGAGTTTAAGTGAAAATATGGCGTGTGTGATATCAAACGAAAGGTAATTGAGTCCGGAGTTTAACAAAATACATTTTAGGTTTTTGTTTTTTTTAAGGGTGGGGGTAGATTTCAAAAATTTGAGTTTAAGTCAAAACATGGCTTGTGTGGTATCAAACAAAAGGTAATTTAGTCTGGAGTTAAATAAAATATATTTCAGTTTTTAGTTATATTAGCTCACACGTACACTATAACTATAGTACCTAGTGTGAGCTTAGGGGCCCATATATTGGCAGAGTATTTTTGTGTGACATCCAAAATATCCAAGTCAGTTTTTTACATGTAATTTAGTAATAACACGCTCTCATAGTTTTTGTAAATTGAATGCTTTTTATATTATTTAATTAACAGATTAGGCTTGTAATATACTTTCCAAAAATAACCCATATGTCGTAGTTTTAGTTTCTGAGATATTAGCGATCATTTTTTTAAATGATCAAAACCAGTACCGCTTTTGTGTTAATTTCGGTTTCCTTATTCCAAATTATGTTAGTTCCCATCAATGAATTATACACGAAGTAGCTGGAACGGCCACGGCTATACATTACGACATTGGGGCAAAACTTTAAATAGTTTTTTTACAGTGAAAGGGCGAAAAAATTTCAAAACACACAAAATATCGAAAAACAAAATATCGAATTAAAATATCGAAAGTACATAATACCGAAACTACAAAATATCGAAACTACAAAATATCGAAAATACAAATCGAAAACACAAAATATCGAAAATAAAAAATATCGAAAATACAAAATATCGAAAATACAATATATCGAAAAAACAAAATATCGAAAATCAAAAATAGAAAATTTCGGAACCTTAACCTAACCTGACCCTGACCTAATCTAAGTCAACCTTATCTGATGTAACCACACGAAAATAGATAGTTTCTAAAATCTAACATGACAAAACCTAATCGGATCTAACCTAACCTAACGGAAGCAAACTGAACCAAAAACTAATTAGCAGTGTTGTAGTTTAGTTTGGTTAGGTTGGGTTTGGTTTGGTTTGGTTTGGTTTGGTTTGGTTTGGTTTGGTTTAGTTTCGTTTGGTTTGGTTTGGTTTGGTTCGGTTTAGTTAGGTTTGGTGCGCTTCGATTCGGTTCGGTTTCACACTCTCTAGGATCCCGGGAAAAAAGTCAGGAAAGTTTTTTTTAAATAAAATTGTTGGTTCAGTTTGCTTTGGTTCGGTTCGGTTTATTTCAATTTAACCAAGATTTGATTAGGTTTCGTTAATTTAGGTTTTTGAAACTTTCTATTTTAGTGTGGTTAGGTCAGATTAGATTTAGTTAGATTAGGTTAGGTTGCGTCAGGGTCAGGTTAGGTTAAGGTTTCGAAATTTTCTATTTTCGAAATTTTCTATTTCGATATTTGGTAATTTCGATATTTTGTATTTTCGATATTTTGTGATTCGATATTTTGTATTTTCGATATTTTGTATTTTCGATTCTTTGTGATTCGATATTTTGTGGTTTTGATATTTTGTAGTTTCGATATTTTGTGGTTTCGATATTTTGTAGTTTCGATATTTTGTATGTTTTCGATATTTTGTATTTTCGATATTTTGTGTTTTCGATATTTTGTGTTTCGATATTTTGTCGCCCTTCCATTGCAACCTTTGTAGTTCTATCCACCGGTGGTATTCTGTGAACTTAATACTTCAAAGCGATTCTCAGTGTTTGTCAGTGGTTGTCAGTATTTTTTTGAAATGGTTTTTGTTGAACAAAAATAAAAAATGGAAACACGATGCGTTGCATGTAAAAACAAGTTTTATAGGAGTGAAAAGCCGGTTTCCTTTTTGAAGTAAGTAGCTTTGATTATTTCAAAAACTCTATTAGTACCTAGTCGCAGCAAAAATCCAGTTATAGATTAAAAATCCAACGTCCGCGAACTTTCAAAACCACAGAATATCATCGGAGAGTAGAAGTAAAAAGGGAAAGGTAGCACCTCCTGCGCAGCGTGCAATATTTTTCCCTCACTTTGCCTATATGTAAAGGCCTATCCAGTTATATATCATATATACAGTGTGTCCACGGATTGAGTGCACGTAAGGTAAAAATGACAACAAATTTTCGATTTAGATTCTCATTTTCTAGGAATCGCTCCTGCTTGGTCTTAAACTAACATGTTAAGAAAATAAGCCAAATCAATCAATATACAGAGGATTTAGTGGGCTAATTCGATAAAAAGTGTTAAAAGTAAAGTCCTCTTGTTTTAGGAGATATCAGAAAAAGTTATTAAGAAAAGTTCTTTAGAAATAGAAGTTGCAGCTGATTCCTAATTTTCAGAAAAATATGGTAAAATCGTCTAAAGAAAAATTTTCATAACCGTTTTACAAAATCAAAATTGCCTGATTTTTCTGAAAATTGAGAATCTGCCGTAACTTTTGATTCTAAACAACTATTTTTAATAACCTTTTCCGATATCTTTTCAAACAAAGGTACTTTACTCTTAACACTTTTTATCAAATCAGCCTTCTAAACTACCCTGTATATTTATTAATTTGGCTTATTTTTTTAACATCTTAGTTTACGACGAAGCAGAAGCAAATTTTTTTGTTGTTTATACCTTACATCATCAAATTAGCCTACTAAACCACCCTGTATATTAATTGATTTATCTCATGTTCGTACCATGTTAGTTTAGGACCAAGCAGGAGCAATTCCCAGAAAATCAGAATCTAAATCGAAATTTTTTTGTTATTTATACCTTACGGTAACTCTATCTGTGGATGCACTGTATATAGAGATCAGTGGTCCCCATTAGCAACAGTGACAATGACAAATATTTTTCTTTTTCAATTCGGAATTCACACGATAATCGTTAACCAGGGTCTTTATATTTTTACGCAGGTTACCTACAGAATTTGAAAGGTCATTGGAAACTTGACTGACCAACTGTAATTAGATTAAAAAATCTTCGTCATTGTTTTATGGAAACCCGAATGAAGTTGGTAATAATTTATATTAGTAAACTTGAGTTTGGGAAACCCTGTACGTAGAACACGTAGAGCTATTACACACAAGTTAAAAATGTGTGTTTTTTATTTAATATTATTATTGTACATACCTATTATTTTGATTTTTGTTATGAAATTCTGTATTTATATTAATATATGTATACAAAACATTGTACAATAATATATGATTTGAATATTCTGTACCAGTTTTTACCTTTCTAGCCCGCGCAGCAATGGCGAGAGAAGGTTTTATTTTAGTAATATCGTCGTGACGTGTCCGTGTGTGTGTATATGTATGTCTGTCCGTAACACGATAGCTCCTAAACCGCTGAACCGATTTTCATGAAATTTTAGGTAAAATAATAATGTACAATACTGATTTTGGCCAAAATCCATTAATGCCAGTGACAGTTTTTTAAAAGTTTAAATATTGAAAATATGCTTACTTCTTAACGGAGCATCGCATCAATATGCGGTTTTTGGAATATAGTAGAACACGTTTTTCTCAATAATTTATGTTATTACTAAAAACTTTATCAGGAGTTTCCATTTTTGAGATATCTACAAAAACTGTTTTCAAGGCTTTCATAGCGTGAAGTAGAGACCCTGTATGTATGACATATTTGTACAAAAGAGAGACGCGACAAACCCATCAAAGTCACTTAAATTAACATTTATTAGTTAAGGTATTTTCTTGCCAAATTTATTGGCGTTTCACTAAAATAATTTAAATTGTCAGCGGTGAGTGACATCAATCATCATGCGGGCCACGATCCTCGACTTTGTTGACGTCACATCCGGGCCTGATTTTTTTTTGATGGTCACGATACGACACAGCTGATCTTCTTTAAAATATTGAAGTTGGAATGACGGATCATGAATATATTTTTTTTTAATAACGCCGTTTTTGAGATTGTTTTTACTTTATTCTGGCAGAACAATTTTTTTTTTAAATATATAGTAATCCTTAATTTTTCACAGCCGCTTCATTAGCTCACACAAAAATTAAGTTTAAAGCAGAAGCGAATGTGACAATCACAGATGACAAAGTCAAATACATGTCAAATATAACAGTTGGCATGTGGTACATGGCGGGTAATTTGAATTCAAAATAAGGAATGCTAAATCTTGAAGATTTTAACCTTTTAATCATGTTGCTTCCTTACAAACTTTTGGTGGAATATCGGGATGGTGTCTGAGAATATTTCACTGAAATTTTGCGGAAATCTGTAGTGCCATTTTCAAAATATAAAAAAACGTCTGACCTCCCATAAGACCCAATGTAAAATTCAGCCCCGGGAGAACAGCGGATTTTTTCAGGGTCGTGGCCTCTATTTTTATGTTGGCCTTGTATAAACAAACACGTTTGTCCGCACCCCCTGTATGGGTTTTTTAAAAATCGTTTATTTTTATTTTCCGACGCTTATGAATTGAAGGACAGAAGGTGCATCTCTCTCTCTAAACATCGCTAGAGTATAGAGCAAGGTCTGTAGAGGATAGGTTACCTGGTAATTTTCTGACCAATCATAGCCAGTTGTTAAAGCGGGAAATGACGTCACCCGGAGTGCTCATTTAAATAAAAAGCATTTAATATATTAGGAAATCTTCAAGTTTCTTGTGTTCCTTTATTGATTTAAATGTAAATATGTCTTGTTATTTTTCTTAAAGTGTCTCTTATAACACTATTCATAAAATACATCAACTAACTCAAATATAAAACTTACCTCATACCAAATATCTCAAAAGCAAAATTTATTGGGAAGCTTTTAGTTCGTTAAAATAACTACAAGTAGAATGTATAAGTAAAGTATAACAACTATTTATGGTTTTTAAATAAATATAGTCCGAAAAAAACGCCACAAGTGTAAAAAATAAACAATCAAAGATTCAAAATACTGAAAAACATATGTAAACAAAGGGCTCTAATCAAATCGTGGCACTCCAAATGACGCGCTGTCACCTCTCACGCCGCGTCGACCATTGAGTTACCATGTGAACCTATCCTTTACACACCTTGAGTATAGAGGACCGATATTTTCATCTTTTGATTTTGACTTAAATAAATTTGACTTTGAAAAGTTTGTCGCGTCTCTTTATCTTTAAAATATGTCATACATACAGGGTCTCTAGCGTGAAGTTCACTTGGAGTGTGCTAATTGATTAGGAAGGTGATCCATCATGAATCTATTTATTTTTTGTTTAAATTAAATACTTTTTCGTATTATTTGTACTCTTGTTATCTATTATATGAATCTGAATAAGTAAAATTGTAATTTGTAAAATGGTTAAAAACCGTTAATACATAAACTGATAGGAAAATAAAAAAAATATATTTTTTTTAATTGAATAACAAAAGTATGCAAACATTTCTAAAGTATTGTATAGTCAATAATTATAATTTATTTTTAATATTTAGTTGGCCACCATATTGAATGATAGATTGGCACCTTCTCCGCATAGAATCGATCAGCTTCACACAATAATCGCCAGAAATATTTTGATACTCTGTCTGCAAAACTGTCCATAAACCTTTCCGGTTTTTGATATTTATTTTTCTAATCCGCGTTTCTAAAAGTCTCCAAAGATTCTCTAAAAGATTCAAACCCAGGTATTGAGAAGGCCATTCCATATCTCGATTTTCTTTCCTAAAAACCAATTTTTCACAAGTTGCAGGCTAGTCAAGATATCGATTTTTAAACTTACAAAAAATGACTAATTTTTCACGATTTACAATTTTTGATCATTTTTGACAATTTTTAAAACCGCACCGAACAGAACCGTTATGAAACTTTCAGGGCCTATATAACTAACTCTCTTTCGAATGTGACTAGTCGCCTTTGCTACACAGAAAAAACTTTTTTTTGTAACTTTTTAAAATCTGTTAAAAGGGCACTAGAATATTTTATGTGAAAAATCGCCAAAGCTCGTGATCTGAAAAATAGATTGAAGTTTTTAAATATGCCTCTAGTTTTTTTAAAGTTCGTTCAGGATCAGATTTTCATACAGTTTTAGGGCACTCTTATTATTTTAGACACCTATGTATGTATGTCCTTAAAACAGAGAATTACTAATTGGATTTAAAATTTTAGATATTAAAATTAATTTCGTTGAAGAAAGTCTTATTACGTCAAGTGTATTTAACGAAAAATTATTTGTAACCAGAGAATTCTAGCCTTAATTTTTCGCTCTTAGGAAACACCCTTAAAACGGAAATTGTTAAACCTATTTATAAATAAGGACAAAATGACATACCCGAAAACTACAGACCTATCAGCTTGATCTTAAATTTAGCAAAAGTATTTGAAAAAACTGTTAAAAACCGAATAGTGGGTTTCATCACTAAATACAATATATTGCCACCCCAAGCCTTCCTCAGATTTAGCTAAAGGTTTTGACACCGTTTCTCACAAAAAACTACTGCTAAAGCTCAAATCTATCGGAATTAGAGGAAATGCACAAAAATTAATACAGTTATTTTGACCAAAGGAAGCCGGTAGTTTATATAATAAATGGCGAGACTGGCGAAGCAAAAATCTTAAACTATGGAGTTCCTCAAGGTGCCATAATTGCGCCGGTTTTACTTGTTATTTATATCAATCGCCTGCTTCAGCTAGACGTAATTTGCAGATGATACTGTTTATTTTACCAAAGAAGACACTTGGGAAGAGGTTGAGCAAAATATCAAAAAAGATTTAGAAAAAATAATTCATTGGTTTGACGTCAATCTTCTCTCAATTAATCCGGAAAAGACGTTATTTGTTCCATTTTCTAGTTACGTCACTGGACCAAAAACAAACGAAATAAGAATACCCCTTGGCTTTAGAAATTAACAAATTACTATAAAATGCGCATACTCAGCACACTATCTAGGAATACAAATTGATTCGCACCTAAAATGGGATAATCAAATAAACTCAAATAAAAAAAAACTTAGATCCTTATTATATTTATTTAAACAAACTTCAAAAATAGTTACTTTAAAAATAGCCAAAACGGTATATTATGGATTGGTGCAATCAATTTTACAATACGGAATTATAGCTTGGGGTGGAGCATATGTCAATATTGTAAACCCATTAGAAGTTGTTCAAAAAAGAATTCTTAAAATAATTTATAAATTTCCTATTTCCTATAGCACAAAAGAGTTTTTTGAATACACCAAGATACTCACAATTAGTGTGATCAAAAATAAAATGACAGACCAACTAGAACATAATTATAAAACTAGATTTTCACTAAGAAATCAGAGTTCCTACTAGAGTGTTTAAATCAAAAGGACAGTGTTCGTTTATATATATAGGACAAAAAGTGTATATTGAGTTACCCACTGATCTTAAACACAATATTCATAAAAAATGCTTCAAAACTAAATTAAATTAATGGCTTCAGCAAAATAATTTAGCACTATAGTAGTCTCCTTTTTCAATGTACAAAAAAAAAGTTCGATTCAAGCAATAAATAATTATTTTGAACCCCTATTATATAATTTTTATTTTTTATTATATATTTTTTTATATTTCGAAAGAATTGCTATTTTTTCTATTTATTAGTCTAAATTTACTTATAATTAGGATTTAATTAGTTAGTTCCTAATTTTTTTAAGTACCACTCAGTAAACAATGCCGAATAATTCCATACTAACATTCTATGTTACAGTTCCCAAGACACGTTGCAATACAGACGCCTAGAAGATACAGACAAGTTCCTTGGAACTTTGAAGACTCTAGTCTTCCTTGTTCTTGCGCCTGACAAAGGAACAATAAAATAGTATTTTCCATGCCAATATATGTTTATTTGTTAAGTATATCTTAGACATTGTAACCTAAACATTGTATTGAACATAAATAATTATATATTAAAAACAAAACAAACAAACCCTGTATTTAATAAATATTTTTTAGTTTCTGCACTTAATCAAAGACTTCCCTATGCAACTTTCTCCTCAAACCAAACTCTATTCATACCAAATGCAATTGTGACCTATTTGAAGCAACCAGTGGAAGGGATAGCGGAAAAAAATAACGAGCTTCTAGAGCTGGAAGCCACCGTGGTGTCACCTGGTCTTGCAATATCCCTTGGAAGTAACTCAAAACAGTCCAAAGTAAAAAGTAATTTGCTTAATGCATTAAAAACTTTAAATACAAGATTGGGAAATGAATCCTTTTTAGTGGGCGTAAGTAAAATTAGGATAAAAGTTTTTGCACTGTTTTAGCGGTATGTAACTAATCTTCTTTTGGAAACTTCTCTAACTACTGTCAATGTAAGTTTTATACCAATACACTTAAGCAACAAATAGTATCCAGACATTACCTGTGGGATAGTTTTTGATTGTGGTGGAAAACAACGGAAAAGCAAAACATTTTATAGGCACTTGTAAAATTCCGTATTTGAGATATTAACTGGGGTTTCGCTTAGGTTTTTATTGAATTTTGTGATTTAGCCTATTATTTGTATAGTCGCTGCAAACAAGGTTTTGATTTTTTTGTGGAGCTATATTATTATTTTTTTTAGAATGAGATCTCAGCTGCTGATATAAGCATTTTTAGTACCTTGTATCCTTTGTCTAAATCAAGCAAAGTGGCAAAAGAGTATTTAAGTGAATCGACCAGTATTTTGAATTGGATTGAAAAGCTGGAACAAATACCAGAATTTAAGGTAAGGAGTGTTATACTTTAAAACAAAGAACTCTGCTTGAAATATCTTTATTTTTAAACCTTTCAGAAAATAAGCGCTTTATAGGTATATAATTTTGTTTACATAAAGTTACAGGACGTCTTTCTGAAATCGTTCTAATCTTAAAAAAAGACCGGCAAGAGATCTTATTTTGATATCTTGATTTTTTCTGATGCTCCTTTCAGTCAAGTTGACCATGGTTTGTATTGACAGTTTAAATTTGGTTCATGTTGACTATTTTAGATATTTCCAATCAATCGATCTCAAATAAATGTAATACATTGGTTTGTTTTATCGGCTAAAAAAAATCACCACACACTACCGGAGACGGTCGTTACTGGTCTAGTAGCGTAAATACATGTTTAAAGTAAATATTTTGTTATTTTTTTAAATCTACATATTTTTATTATACAGGGTGTTTCAACATTCAATAATATAATTTTAGTGCTGAATTCCTTCCTTTTTTTAAAAGTTTTTTGTTTATAGTTTATGCAGTTTTTGAGACATTTAGCTCAAATTTGGCGCGTATATTTAGCTATAGGCGCTACACTATTAGACATGCCAAATAATAGTAAAAATCTACAGGATGATACTTTTTCAGGGGTTTTGTCGGCTTTTCCCCCGAATTTTTTTGTGGTAAGCCACTGGATGATTCTTAAACAACAAGTAAAATTTTTGTATTATTTGCAAACTTTTTTGTCTCCTGCGATTTTTTCGCATCTCTAACCGTTATAGAGAAAATCGCCGTTGCACCAAAGGCTACTATCATCAAAATAAAAAATGCTACAGTATGGTATGTGGCAAAGTATATCAAAATAAACAAAAAATACATTATCTCGAAAACTAAGTGTTTGCGGACCTATGTTTATATGAACTTTTTGTCGTGTCAAGAAATTAACAATGAAATTATGTAACTAAGTGTTTGCGGACCTATGTTTATATGAACTTTTTGTCGTGTCAAGAAATTAACAATGAAATTATGTTATTGAATTTTGAAACACCCTGTTTAGGTGGACCTAGTGACTATACCAGTCTAGGAACGGGTATTTGGTTTTTAAGGTTAATAGTAATTTAGATAGGTATATACTCATTTAAGAAATCATCTTGGGAAAAGACGTTTCTAGTCTTCGTGAAACTCTCATTATTTAAATTAAATTTCTTAGGTATATTTTTTTGTTAACAGGAAGCAATTTCTCTAGTCTTTCCTAATGCCAATGAAATCGGAGAACAATCATATCAAGTTTTACTACAGTCCCAGAAATACTTAGTAAGTCAAGCCTCAAGTGCCGAACATCCCGTATTACAGAGTAGTACCTCAGTTGAAGTTGAAAGTCAGAAAAATGAATTGGAATCAGTGACGGCGGAGGAAATTAAAGCAACGAAAGCTTCTTGGCAGAAAAATATCAATCAGCTTCCAAAATTGAACAAACCTGAAAAAGTTGTGTGAGTTTTTTATAGTTTTTAAGGCGCCTAATTCAGGTAACCCAAAGGGCGTTTGAGACCTACAAGTTCTCGTCGAAGTTTTTTACTGTTGTGGATAGCTGGGTACTCGTACTGCGGACCAACAATGTTGCGAAACTGCAATCTTAAGATAGATGAAAAATGGTATTTGGAACCTAACTATATTTTTACATGACATTTCTTTGATATTTTAGGTTACCAAAATTAAACCAGAAAAATATATTGATAACTTCAGCATTACCTTATGTTAATAATGTTCCTCATTTAGGAAATATAATTGGTTGTGTCCTGTCAGCTGATGTTTTTGCCAGATATTGCAGGTAATTTTTAGCATTTTTAACTAAAATTGAATCAAAGTTGCCCATTTCTTTTATGTGTTTTAGTTTTAGATTTTTTGTTGCGTTGTCTGTTTTGTTTGTAAACATCGCTGATACCTTAAAAAATATACAGGGTGTCCCAGATAAACGTAATTACATGAACCAACCAAAATTGTATATCTAGTACCGTTTTCGGAAACGGTAATAGATACAATTTTGATTAAATGAAAAAAGTTGCGCTATGCCAACGAAAAATATTTACAAGGATTTTCAATATACATTTATTAGTTTGTATAAGAAACTGCGGCCAATGGAATGACGTTATGAAAGGTCCTCTAGGCTTTCCAGTTTTTTTTTAACCATAGTCAACTTTGTTATTTGTACTTCATTAGTTAGAGCCTAGAAAGAACTTTTCAACCATGTAGAAGAAGCTTATCTTTGGATCATGAAAAAAAGCAATTTTTCGCTTAGTTGACTGTGAAAAAATGTTGTAGTTTTGTTTGTTGTCATACCTATATATTAACTGTCTGTCAAAAATTTTCTAATAATTTGAATTATCTGTTATGTTGTAACATTACATTGGCGAACAAAAAATACATTTTCTTAAAATTTATCTTTTATTTATGATCCGAACTAAAGTTAACAACTAAAACATTATTTATGATTAAACCTAAAGCAAGACCAAGAACTAAAAGCTGAAGATACGATAAAGTGTTGAATAACATTAAACTAATTGTTCCCGTTTTGATTAATTAATTATAATATTTATAAACCGCTCAATATGGGTTCAACTAGAGCTCAAACTCAGCACAGGTACCAATCGTTGAAAGTTAATATCTTAAGCTCATCCAGCGCCAGCGTTCGTATGACACAAAATAAATTACTCATACATGTAAAATTTGAAAATTGTGTAATTTATAGATTATCTGAAATAATTTTTTAAAACTTTAACTCTCATAAAAGATAAATGGAATTGGCAGTTTTGACTAATGGTTGCACAACAAACACAATTACGGCATTTGTTTCACAGCCAACTAAGTGAAAAACTGTTTTTTACTTAACATTTTCCGGCATATAAAGATAGGGTTGTTATACACGGTTGAACTGCTATTTTCATGCTATATTTAATAACGTATAAATCCAATATGGCGGCCATAAGAAAAAACAAAATTGGCCATAGTTTCAAAAAAACTAAAAAGACTGGAAAAAATTTGTTAAGTCATTCGACTGGCCGTACTAATACAAAACTACCAAATTTTATTAAATTTAGGAGAACACAATTTCTCGTTTTAGCTCCGTATTTTAAAAACCACTGTTGACGTTTTAAATTTTGATACAGCTTCTGATTGGGCTTAAATAGCATTTAGCCAAAAATTTATCTTTTACCGTTTTCGAAATCCCCATGTAGTTACTATTATCTGGGATACCCTGTATAAATAATTCATTTTGATTAAATGTGGGACCTGAGTTTGTTGGTCTCCTTTTAAGATGGGGCAAGTGTGTACTCGCGTCATAAGTTATAGTCGGTGGTATGTGCTATTTTTTTTATACCAGTTTCGATCCGCGATCAAAATGCGCTTCCGCGCGCGATCCGAAAACAATCTCAAACAGATTTGTCTCTTTGATTTAAAACGGAGCATCGTTCATGCCGCTGAGATTTCTTTGTTCGATTAGGCAAAACGCTTGCTCCCAAATTTTTAAACATAACCCTACTTTTTGCGTTGTGTTTCAGCGTGTCTTTTTTTTGCCTGTATAGTGCAAGAAATAGATAAATGGAAAACCTAAAATAATGGACGATTTTTGGCCGAGCTCAAGATCTGAAGACAAATAAGAATAATATAGGATTTCTCGTTGTTGTATGAAGAAATGAAGGTGCTGGGGGGGAAATATCATAAGATTTCTTAAAATTCATTGTTTTACGGGTTTAAAAATGTTTAAAATGAAATACAAAACAGTTGAGGGTTTGTGCTGAAAGCGCGTTCGATTAGAGATCTCGCTGGGAGCGCTCCAATTAGTTGGATGAATCAGGGATCAATTTGTAATTGCTTCCATAGAGATCTGCTGCGATTTACGCGGTCGGAACAGTATTGATCGAAAACGATATTAGTTCGGTTCGGTTCGGTGATATCTGGGGGCACGGGAGTGTCCCGCCAAGTTTGCGCACCCTGCTGTACTACCTGTTCTTAAAATAACTCAGCCCATATTTGCCTTATCTATAACTACTTCGGAATGGGCTACGAAACTCAACCTCTGCACGGTCGTAGAGCTCGATAGAGCCAACAATTCCTTTAAAACAGTTTCACCTACGTCCATAAAGCAGTTAAGTACTTGGGGAAAAAACATCGAATTTGCCACTCACCCACTCATGTATCTATCTGTCTATCTATTTAGCCTTCTTCAATCCATCTTTGGACATAGGCCTCCCCCAATATCCTCCACTCTTCTCTTTCTGTCGCCGTGTTCATCCATCTAGTTCCCACGTGTTTCTTTAAATCGTCCGCGCATCTCATTTGAGGTCTTCCCCTACTTTTTTTGTTTAAGCCTTCCCCCCCTTCCTACTCATTTTCTCGTAAAAGCATCTATTATGTACAATATATAAATATATAGGTATAACAAATAAGTAAACAATACTATTAAAATCTACCGACTGCAAAAATATTATCCCTAGCCCCCTCTTACAACTAGTAATAGCCCATTTCCCTCTATACTATTAACCCTCTTCTTTCGACTTTCTATTATAAGATTTAATTTGTAGAGATTGAGTATAAGCAGAAGACTAATAAGATACGCAAAATTTTATCCAATTCGTTAATATAAAAATGGATGTAGGTAATCATACCAAAAATATAACATTACCTGTAACAAAGTATCCATTAAAGAAATTCTCACACCCCCCCAGGGATAGAATTGCAATGGCACAAAAATTACCAATACCTTTCTAACTGATGCACCAATTAATAAAAATAGAAATTGTTTAAAAAGGTAAAAGCGATCGGACATAGGTATCGTGAAAGTTAGTTTTAAATATTATTCTACAGCTTTTGCTAGTCTAAAACTCAATATTATCCAAAACCTTTAAAAATCTTGTGACATCATAACAAGAACATTTAATGTAAAAAAAGGCCAAGTACGCGAAAATGGTATTGTTACGGGTTCACAACGACAAATAAAACTCCTAAATGTCAAAAACGATTTGTCAATTTATTTCGACAATTATTTACAAAAACACGCACTCAAACTTACTAATAACTTGCTAATAATTCACTACTTTAATCCGCCTATTAACATACGCGGCGTCCGGCCCTATATATAGGGTCTGCCTACTATTCGAGAACCATCCATCCTTCTTCGATTCACGAGCAGTCTCGTCTCTTCCAGAAAGTACGCGGCCATGCATGAGTTTGTCATAGATAACGCAACTAAAACCTAGACTAAGAATACAACCATAAGATACGTCAACCTAATACTACACTAAACCTAAATAAATTCTAACTATAAAATTTAAATAACTTAAATTTGTAACACTATCCTCCTCTTCAGGTTTTGAACCCTGAAGAGTTTGCTTTCAGGTCATTTCTCGCTTTCATGCGGTCACTGGCTATTTCTATTCGCTCTCTAACCACCTCATAGATATCGTGCAGCTTTTGTCTTAAACGTTCGACATAATCATTAACCTCTAAGCGTTCTTCTTCAGGTGAACCAAACATGATATCACATGGTAAACGCAGTTCTCTCCAAACAGGATACTAGATGGAGTAGCTCCTGTCGTATTGTGTATGGCGGTTCTGTAGGCCATCAAAAACAATGGAATATATTGGTCCCAATCTGTTTGGTGCTCATCAACAACTTTGCAAAGATGTTCTTCTATTGTTTTATTAAATCTTTCAACCATGCCATCTGACTGCGGATGTAAAGCAGTAGTCCGTGTTTTATGTATTCCTAAAAGGTCACAGAGATTCTGGAAGAGCTTTGATTCAAAGTTTCTTCCTTGATCTGAATGTAGTTCCAAAGGAATGCCAAATCTGCTGAAAACATCATTTACCAGAACTTCTGCAACTGTAGCGGCCTCTTGGTTAGGCAAAGCAAAAACTTCTGGGCATTTGCTAAAGTAATCCATGACAACAAGGATGTATTTGTTACCCTTTTTAGTTTCTGGAAATGGTCCGGCCACATCAATAGCAATGCGTTCAAATGGCAGACCTACGTTATATTGTTTCATTTGACCTCTGGACCTTCTTTTGGGACCTTGGCTGGCTGCACAAGTCGAACATCGGCGGCACCATTTTCACATCTTGAAAGTAATTGACCCAATAAAATCGGTTTCGAATTTTGTCCATGGTTTTATTTATGCCTAGGTGCGCGCCTGATTTTCCACCATGGCATTCGGCCATTATATTGTCTACCATGCTCCTAGGAACTACTACTTGATTAATTTTTAATTTAATTTAATTTATTTCCAGGAATTACAAATTACAGAGTAGATATAACACATTATAAGAGTTACGCTCCCAGAACAAATCACATTCCTAAAGAGAAAAACGTCGCGCTAGGATTTTGTGTTCTGCCATACAAGCATATCAAATACAACACACTACACCCATTAAGTGGAACATTAAAAAAAAAAACAATATTACCTATATAAACTAAACCTAAAAGTAGAAACAAGATTACAAATTTAATACATTATTAATTTCTTCGCGAGATTTCTCTAAAAGCAAAAATTTTACATATTTTTTAAGTTTCTGAAAGATATTTGATTTTCGATAAAAGATTTCATAAGTTCTAATGGAAAGTGGTTGAAAACTTTTGGAAGGAGATAAATATGATGTCTTTGGCCAATATTTTTAAGAGCTCTATTTTCCTTTATTTTGTATTGAGAAACATATCTAGTATTTTGAGTATGGTTTTGGATATTTAATAGATTTGTGTTCTTAAAGCAGTACAAGCTAATCTGGTAGTAAAACATTTGCCTAGTATCAAATACTTTTGCCTCTTTGTATATTAAGTTTGATGGGTACCGATAGTTTTTGAGTACATTATTTTTAACATTCCCTTTTGGACAGTATTTAGTTTTTTTATATGTGCATCAATACTCCACCCCATGCTAGGACTCCATATTGAATTCTGCTTTCGACCAAAGAATAATATAAAATTTTTAGTTGTTTAATGTCCAATATTTTTCTCAGATATTTAATTCTAAAAAGCATTACCCGGATTGTATTTGCAACTTTTTTAGTGTGGATGTTCCACTTTAAATGAGGATCGAAGTGCACTCCTAAGTATTTAATTGTGTTCGTAGATTTTAAATTTATGTTATTAACGTTAAGAGTATCAAAGTTTGGCAAGCCTCTGCTATTACAAGAAAAGGGCATGAAGTAAGTTTTTTATAGTTTATTGTTAAAAGTTTTTGATCGAATATTTTGAAAAGTTCTTTGAGATTTTTTTCTGCCAAAGTTTTTAATTGATCCCACGTATCTGCTACAAAGAATATAACTGTGTCATCGCAGAAACTCAACACGTCACCTTCTAATGGTTGTTCAAGAATACTATTAATATAGAGGATAAAAAGAGTTGGGCCAATCACTGTTCCCTGAGGAACACCAAAAAGGACTTCTTCCTCTCCACTTAACTGACCTTTGATGCTTGTATATTGTTTTCTAGGATTGAAAGAGCCTCCATGATATCCCCCTTACCCCCAGATCCCGCAAAGACTCCAACAACTGAGAATGGCTCACAGTGTCGAACGCCTTCGCAAGATCAAGGAATATACAAAGTGAAGGCTTACCGCTCTCTAGTGACCCATATATTTTCGTAGTTAAAGATGCAATAGCATCTTGTGTGTTTTTTCCTTTTTGGAACCCAAACTGTTTTTTAGAAATAATCGAGTATTTTTTTAAATATTTTTGCAGTCTTTCGTTAAGAACTTTCTCATAGATCTTGGCAAAGTGAGAAATGAGGGAAATGGGCCTATAGTTTGACATACTATCTTTGTCTCCTGCTTTATGAATTGGTTTAATAGTTGTGATTTTAAACTTATTTGGCACTAGACCGTTTTTAAAGGAAGTGTTTATTATATGTATGTACCAATGGGCCAGCTATGTGTTCAACAATGTTTTTTATGGTTTCCGTTTTTACTTTATCAGCTCGTGGTGCCTTTTTATTTTTTAAGTTTTTTATTATATTTTCTATTTCAGTTTCCGTTGTTTGTTTTAAAGTAAAATTATGATTTAAATTTTTTCTCTTTTTTAGGGGATTTTTTTGTGGTTTTTGTATTTGTTTAGCTAAATTCGCACCTACATTAGCAAAATATTTATTAAATGAATCAGCAATTTCTTTAGGATCTGTTAGTTTTTTGTTATTATCAGACACTTGGTTAATTTCATTGATTTTTGATTTGCAATATATATCTTTAACTGTATTCCATAAGGTTTTGGAGCAAGTTTGATTATCTGCTATTTTTGATTTAAAATAGTTGACTTTAGCATTTTTAAGTAATAGGTTAAGTTGTGCACGATACTGTGTAAAACGTCTTTTGGTCTGATCATTTGGATATTTTTGATAAATTTTATATAAATTGTTTTTTTGTTGACTGATTTTACTAAGCCCTGGGTAATCCATGGTTTACGTTTGTGTGCTTTCCGAGACGTTTTTATTATTCTTGAAGATTCTTTAATATTTTTTGTTATTGTGTCTAGAAAGTAGTTGGTCATAGCATTTACTTCTTTTATTTTATAAAATTCTTTCCAATTTATTTGTTCCATACACCTTTTAAGTTTTTTCTCGTTTAAAATTTCATAAGATGAGTGTGAGTTTCCAGTCGATTGTATTTCTAATGGCGTTAAAACTGTAGTTGAGTAATGGTCTGTAATGGTACTTTTAATTATTACTGGCAAGATATTTTTGAATAGAGATTGGTTACGATACTTTACATGAATATGGTCTAAGCATGTTTTAGATGCTGGTCTAGTGATTTTGTTGACAAACGACTCAAAATTATTTGTATATAGGATATTTAAAAGATCTTGGCTCACTTCATCCCCTCCGAGAAGGTCAATGTTTAGATCACCCACAATAAAATGCATATCTGAGACTATTTGTTTAGTGTTTTCTAAATAGTTATTAAGGGCTAAGACTAATTCATTAGAGTCCTGAGCAGGGGTTTTATATACTGCAGTGATAAGTATTTTTTATCAAAGTTATCGATTTGTAGTTCAAGGGTTTTGCATCTATCTAATTTTATGGTTTTAAAGGAGTAACTTAAAGAGTTTTTAATATAGATAGCGACACCGTCATTTTTATTGATATCTCCTTCAGTATATAAGAAGTCATAATTTTCCAAAAAAAATTGGAATTTATCATATACCATAAACGTTTCGGTCAAGATAATCCAATCTAGCGGATTTTGTAATTGTGAGAGATTGACCAGAAGTTCATCAATATTTTTATTTATACTTCTTATTAATTAATCACAGTAAAGCCATCGGCACTTTCCCAGGCACGTTTAAGGATGTTTTCTTCTACTATCAGTGAATCCCATGGTGCCCACAGTGATTTGAATATCACCCCTTGGTTTGCGATATCTTGCCATGGTGGTCGTGGCTTGTTCTCTTCTTTCAATCACAAGATAGGTCCTACATCTTTGTCGTTAAGTTGTGTGGTTCTAATCGAAACCGACATCCATTCTTCATCTGGTTCTAACTTTATCTGGCGTACGTAGGTAATTCCTTCTTTCTGGTCAATTTTCCTGAAATGTTTACAATCTTCAGGTCAAGGTCTTCTGGACAATGCATCTGCATTATTATGCACTCTTCCCGCTCGGTGCTTAATTTGATAATGGTATTGTTGTAGCTTTTCTATCCATCTCGCGACTTGCCCCTCAGGTTGTTTCATTTTCATGAGCCACTGTAACGCAGCATGATCCGTTCTAATCAGAAACTCTTGTCCAAAGAGATATTTGTGAAAGTGATCTACGGATTTAATGATGGCTAGGAGCTCCTTTCTGGTAACACAATAATTTCTCTCTGGTTTGGATAACTTCTTGCTGAAAAATTCGATGACCCGTTCTTCTCCATCTTGTACTTGGAGAGTACTGCTCCTATGCCATCGTTGCTTGCATCAGTATCTAATATGAATTTTCCTTTTGGAATGGGATATGCAAGAATCGGACTAGAACATAATGCTGCTTTTATTCTTCTGAATGCTTGGTCACATTCGGTATTCTATTTGTAAGAAACTTTATCTTCTGTAAGTCTATGTAATGGAGACGCTATTTTGGCGAATCCTTCTACAAATCGTCTGTAGTATGTACACAGGCCTAAAAAGCTTTTCAATTCATGTTTGTCACGAGGTTGAGGCCATTCTTTTATTGCTTGTAACTTCTTTTCGTCGGTATGGATGCCTTCTCGGGAAACGACGTGACCCAGGAACTCAACTTTTCTTGAAATAGAAAACATTTCTTTGAACTTAATTTAAGATTTGCGTTCCTGATTCTTGAAAATACTTCTCGTAAATTGTCTAGATGATCTTGAAATGATTTTCCCATTACTATAACATCATCCAAATAGACTAGGCAGGTTTTCCAAGTAAGGCCTCGTAGAACGACTTCCATTAGTCTTTCAAATGTAGCTGGAGCATTGCATAGGCCAAATGGCATCACTTTAAACTGATAAAGTCCACTTCCAGCAGAGAATGCTGTCTTCTCTTTATCTCTCTCAAAGATTCCTACTTGCCAATATCCACTTTTCAGGTCAAGAGCAGAAAACCAATACGATCCTACCAACGTTGTTAATGTGTCGTCTATTCTTGGTAGTGGGTAACTATCTTTCTTGGTCACATCGTTAAGTTTTCTGTAGTCGACGCAAAATCTAGTACTTCCATCCTTTTTAGTGACCAACACCACAGGAGATGACCAAGGACTTGATGACTCTTCAATAACCCCGTCACTGAGCATTTTATTAATGAGATTGTGAACTTCTTCTTGTTTGGCCATTGGTAGTCTTCTTGGGGGCTGTCTTATCGGTTGGGCATTGCCAGTGTTGATAGCATGTTGAATAAGGTTTGTGCGTCCCGAACTACTCTTAGTTTCGAATATATTACTTTGTTCTTCTATAAACTCTCTCGCTTTACTAAATTCTTCTGGAGTTAGATGTTGCCAAGTTGACTCAAATTGCTGAAGTACCTCCATTGGTAACTTGCTTTTATCCTCGGAAGTTGGCTCTTCACATCTTGTTACTTTCTGTACTGGTTCAAATAATGCTACCACCTCCCCCTTATTAATTTTGTCACTATTTGGGAAAATATTGGCGACTCTAATCGGGATGTCTTTATCGGTTTTAACTAGCAACTTTGCAACGAGGTAGGTGTTGGGTAATTTCTGTTGGCTTATGAGTCCGATGCAGTTGATGTTTTACTTTTTAGCCTCCCAAAAATTATGGTCCCACTGTTACCGACCAGGAATGTTGTATATACTGCCACGACCTTTATTGGTTCTTTATTGAAGTGACTATTTGACAAAATGAACTCTTCATTCCCAAATCTTTGGGTATTAATTTTATTATCAAATGCAAATCCATGTTTACTTATCAAGTCCATTCCCAAAATAAATTCGTCTTCTATTTCGGCAACCAATACAGTGTGGCGAATCTTCAATCTTCCCAGCTGTAGGTCTATGTCTGTCAGCGGATTCTCCAGTCACAGTCTTAAGTGTTATTTTCTTTTCTGTTGGTCGAATTTTATATCTCGTTGCAATTTTGAACTTAAGCAATGATATGGCAGCACCAGTGTCTACTGTTATATTAACTTTTCTTCCATTAATAAGTCCGTCGATGTTAAGACTGTCAGCAGTATGTTTTAAGCTCTTAATAGAGTAAATTTTGGGGGCTAAATTCCCATTAGCCAACACCCGCCCCTCTGCGTTGACTAGTTTTAGTTTTCCTGATCTCTTCTTCGGTACTCTGTCCCAGTAGATGGTGAGCGAGACCTCATTTGGACACGACAATCGCGTTGAATATGCCCTGTACGTCCGCATCTGAAACACTTTACATTTGAAGGGGATCGTCTGCTTTCTTTCAAAGAATCAATCTTCTCTATCAGTGATTGAACCAGTTGGTTTAGCGTTTTTAAGTTGACCTCATCTCCAGTGCTCATTTCTTCTCCCTTCTGAATTGACACAGCTCTTACTTTTGCCCTGGACATATTATTTGATGATTCAATTTCAAGGGCTCGAATCAACACTTCACTGCTGTTATGGAAGCGTTCTCGACGAAGTAACTTTGCTAAGTCCGTGTCTCGCAAGCCGTTAATAAAGGGATCTCTGTAATTTTCTGGCATTTCTGGGTAAGCCAAGTACATCAGCCTCCTGATATCTGCTTCATACTCTTGCAATGATGGTCTGGTCTTTGCTGACGAATATTTAATTCTGACCAATGTAAATTTCGCAAGTGTTCGTCTCCATAACTTCTTTCTAACGCTGCCACTAAAGCATTGTAACTCTGTTTTTGTTCGGCTGGAATGGACCGTAAAAGTCCCAGAGCAGGTTCTCGCAGAGCTACCAACAAAGCTCTAGCTTTTTCGTCATCGTCCCAGCCATTTGCAGCCGCGGCAGCTTCAAACTATTGTTTGTAGGTGGACCAGGAAGACGTACCATCAAAATTTGGAGGCCTAATGTTTTGGTTGGAATTCACAACATATCCCTGAGTTTTTATTTTGTTGTGTTGTGTATTTGAAGCTGTATAAACTGCTTTGACATCTCCTGGAATTTTTCTTCCATGGTTTGAAAAACTTCTTCCCTAACATTCTGTAGCTTGGTCTCCACTTTTTCTTCTACATTCTGCATGATTGGCGGCCAAAACGTCGCAAAATTTTGAGCGCGGACCAAAACGGCGCTACTCAATATCGCGCAAACCAAAACCGCGCAAGACCAAAATCGCGCAGGTCCTAAATCGCGCACCCCAACATGGCGCGTGCAATAATCGCGCGGGATAAATATCGCGCGAAGCAAAAATCGCGCAGCCCAATTTAGCGCGGGCCATAAGAGCGCCAACCCAAAACCGCGCCTAATACCAAATTGTCGCAAGAGGCGTAAAACTGCGCTAATTTAAAGTTGCAGGGTACAGTTATAACTAAATAAATAAAATTGGCGTTGCATATGATTTTTCGTCGCAATTTTTTATACGTTCCTAAAGTGTAATTTTTAGTGATTTGGTCTTTCTTCATCGAGATTTTTTTTACAAAATCCAATTTTTGTATTTTTTTAAAAAACGGGTTCTTAATGTGATAAATTTTCTTTCGCTCATTTATTTGTGTTTCTGTTAAACGGTGTGTGCAAAGTGTTAAAAATGGCAGCCGAAATAGCTTTTACAAAGTCAAATAAAGGTAAACTCTTAGCAGTGGTTGAAGGCTACACATTTCGCCAAGAGAGAAAAAATAAAAATAAAATTATATGGAAATGTACCGAATATGATGCGTTAAGGTGCAACAGTAGGTTACACACAAATAAAGAAAATGATATTATAAAAACTATGCAACACACACATCCGCCAAACCCAAGTAAGCTTGAAGCTCGGAATATAAAGCTTAAAATAAAAGAAGAAGCTTCTGGGTCATTGACAAACCCCCAAAACATTATAGCGAGTGTCTGCGAAACTGTGGAGGCCCCCGTGTTAAACCAGCTTCCAAAAATTAAGTCATTAAAAAGAATGATAAGGAAGCAAAAAAATAGAACAAACGGTCTTCTAAATAATCCGTCTAATTTAGAAGACTTCGAAGTGCCGAAGTCTTTACAAAAAGTAGGACAAAAACAATTTTTGATTCACGACGGACCAAAAAATGAAAACAGAATTATTATGTTTGCTACTGAGGAAAACCTGGAATTTTTAGCTAACTCAGAGAATTGGTTTTGTGACGAAACTTTTAAGGTGCGTAAATAATTTTATTGTGTTATATCTACTCGTAGCTATTGAATTGGATTGTACGATGTTAAATTATGTAACCTAGGTACATATGTATATATGCGCATATGTATATCAATCTTACACGTTAGATCATATTATAGTATATAGGATATAGATAAGAAAACAATTTTTTTTGGAACTTTAAACTTTCCGCCTATATCCGCGCGGTTTTGGTCTGTGATACGCGCGGATATAGGCGTAAAGTTTAAAGTTCCAAAAAAAATTATTTTCTTATCTATATCCTATATACTATAATATGATCTAACGTTTAAGATTGATATACATATGCGCATATATACATATGTACCTAGGTTACATAATTTAACATCGTACAATCCAATTTGCCTTGCCCCAAATAAAGGCTATGACAGAATTTTTAATTTATTACAAAATTATAATCCTAAAGAAAAACTAAAATTTTTAAGGGCAGTTACCTACAATTTGTAAGTATTTTTGATTATTACATGTATATTGTTACGTTATACAGATTATTATATATAAATATATTCTATAAGTATGTAATCTTATATTTTTTTTCGATTCTTGATCCTACACGATTTTCGATCTTGCGAGATTTTGGGCTGGCGTTCTTATGGTCCGCGCGAAATTGGGCTGCGCGATTTTTGCTTCGCGCGATATTTATCCCGCGCGATTATTGCACGCGCCATATTGGGGTGCGCGATTTAGGACCTGCGCGATTTTGGTCTTGCGCGGTTTTGGTTTGCGCGATATTGAGTAGCGCGGTTATGTTCCGCGCTCAAAATTTTGCGACGTTTTGGCCGCCAATCATTCTGCATCCTTTGAGTTATTTCTTCCTTAAGACCTTCTGTTGCTACCTTAAATTCTCCTCTCAGCTGTTCGGAGTTGCCCCTTATTTGGTCGAAGTTTTCTTGCATACCATCTAATCTTTCTTCAAATGTCCGTCTCATATCGTTTTGGTTTTGTGCAATGGTCTGTCTCATATCGTTCTGGTTTTGTTCCATGGTCTGCTTCATGTCGTCCATGGTGTGTTTCATGTCGCCTTGATTTTGTTCAATGGTCTGTCTCATGTCGTTCTGGTTTTGTTCAATGGTCTGTCTCATATCGTTCTGGTTTTGAGCCATTTGAGATGATAGAGCCTGAATCATTTTAGTCAGTTCTTCCATCTTTACCGATCCTTGTCTAGTAAGCATCAACTTTCTGACAAATCTCTCTAAACGTCTATCCTTGGGCTATAAAGTTAATGTCGCAGTCCGTTTTTCAATATCTCTTCCGATTCTTAAATAGAACCTAATGGAATGTTCTGGAATATACTGGTAAATGTCACTCTTTCTGCTACTAGGCAAATGTATAAGTCGCTTTTTGATTATCTCTTTTCGTTCTCGAATAGATTGTCGTAGAATGTTATGGAATATTCTAGAAATTCTTTCTAATTCTTACTTTTGAAATTACTAAGCTAATGTCGAAGTCGGTTTTTGTATATCTCTTCTGGTTCTCGAATAGAACGTCGTAGAATGTTATGGAGTCTTCTAGAAATTCTTTCTAATTCTTACTTTTGAAATTACTAATCTAATGTTGAAATCGCTTTTTGGATATTTCTTTTAGTTCTCGAATAGAACGTCGTAGAAAGTGATGGAATATTCTAGAAAATCTCTCTAATTATCAATTTTTGGACTGTAAAGTTAATGTCGAAGTCGGTTCTCAAATATCTCTTTTGATTTTTAAATAAAACAATATCGAACTTCTTCGAATATTCTGGAAAAATCACTTACTGTTCTTCCGTCCAATTGTCCTAGCCGGTGGTACTATGTAAGGATAGTCTTTGCACTATTTAGTTCTAAATATTCTGGCAAAATCACTTAATGTTCTTCTGTTTAATTGTCCTAGCCGGTAATACTATGTAAGGATAGTCTTTACACTATTTAGTTCTCACTTCTGACACCAATTGTTACGGGTTCACAACGACAAATAAAACTCGTAAATGTCAAAAACGATTTGTCAATTTATTTCGACAATTATGTACAAAAACACGCACTTAAACTTACTAATAACTTGCTAATAATTCACTACTTTAATCCGCCTATTAACTTCGCGTTCACATCTAGCGATCACTACCGTTGGTTATCTTTGACTGACTCCATACGCGGCGTCCGGCACTATATATAGGGTCTGCCTACTATTCGAGAACCATCCATCCTTCTTCGATTCACGAGCATTCTCGTCTCTTCCAGAAAGTACGCGGCCATGCATGAGTTTGTCATAGATAACGCAACTAAAACCTAGACTAAGAATACAACCATAAGATACGTCAACCTAATACTACACTAAACCTAAATGAATTCTAACTATAAAATTTAAATAACTTAAATTTGTAACAGTATTTCCTAAAAGGATTTCAGATCAACGTATAGTCAAGTTTTTTAATACACATTTCAAAATGAAGGGTTCTCACTAATTTGGAAATATTTATTTAAAGTTGGCTATCACGGCTGCATAATTGACTTTTAGGCAAAGTGCTACAAGAACATAAAAGTTTGGCTGTAATAGGAAAGTTTAATTAAATATTTCTAAATTCGTCAAAACCTTTCATTTTGAAATATGTAGTGAAAAACTTGGCTATACGTTGATCTCATTTTACAGAATACCATTTTCGTGAACTTGGCCTATTGTCTGTAATAAGCGGACAGAGCCAATAAAGTTAAACCGAACGAACTTTTTTGGTTAGAACCTGTTAAAGCTTTCCTTAAGTTTAATGGCTATACGTTGATCTCATTTTACAGAATACCATTTTCGTGAACTTGGCCTATTGTCTGTAATAAGCGGACAGAGCCAATAAAGTTAAACCGAACGAACTTTTTTGGTTAGAACCTGTTAAAGCTTTCCTTAAGTTTAATAGCGCTGTCAACAAAATATAAAAAATTTGGGCTTGTAGGACCCATTTACCTGAAAAATATAATAATAAACAATTTCAAAATGTTTTTGTATACTAACCCATTAGGTTTGTCTGTCTTACTCGCGAGTACTAAAAAGGGAACGAACGGATTGTTTTGGTTGGAAATCCACTTACTCAAGGCAGCACCTCCAGATTTACGTTTCTGTGTTGTTTGGTCATCAGTGGAGCTCTTGCTTGTCATGGTTATGCCCAGCCTGGCCCAGATTGTTAGGACCTGCTTAATTTGCTTTATTTTTTGGCCGACATTGATGTATTGGAAGTAATGGTGACGAAATTTCTGTTTTTTGTTGTCACAAATAATAATAATTTTAGATGGTTGTGATTTTATCCCACTGCAATTTTTAGGTTATGTAATTATAATACCCTCTACATATGTGGAACAGATGAATATGGTACAGCTACTGAGACAAAAGCGTTGGAGGAAGGGTTGTCTTGTAAATCAATTTGCGACAAGTTTTTTAAAATTCATAGCGAAATCTACAAGTGGTTCAACATAAGTTTTGACCATTTTGGAAGAACATCGAATCCTGAACAAATAGAGTAAGACACTGTAATATCTTTTTACCTCTCTAACTCGCACAGCAATTTCTTGAAAAGGTATTATGTTCGTAGTGAAATTTGTGTGTTTTTAACGTAAATGCGCGATCTCGTGGTGATGTCTGTCTGTCGGTACGACGATAGCTCCTAAACCGGTGGGCAAATTTTCAGAAAAGATAGCATTTTCTGCTCTAACCTGAAAGGAACACTGAGCGCCATCGCTACATGTATTACAACTTCACTGATAAATATACGATTTTTTAGACAGGTTCAAAATCTATTTCTTACTCTAAACAGCAACGGTTTTATGTTTACTCAGTCTGTGGAGCAACTGCACTGTGCTAAATGTGACAGATTTTTGGCAGACAGATTCGTAGAAGGAGGATGTCCAAACATTGGCTGTACTTATGAAGACGCGAGAGGTGAGTGTTGTAATCAATTCTGGAAAGGGAACATTGGTTCTTAATATGTCGTTTTGTGTTTGTTGCAATTTTGATATTTGTCAAGTCCAGATTTGGATCTTAATCAGTTTCTCATTGGAGAAGATTGTAGAGATGAAAATTTAGAACTTAGAACTCCATCTGATGAGCTCGTTTTTGCAGATCATTTATTTTTATTAATATTACGGGTTCACAATAATTATAAAAAAACGAGCAAATGTCAAAAACAATTGTCAATTTATTTTGACAACTCAATGTACAAAAAAAATGGCACTTAAACTCACTAATAACTTACTACTCAAATCGGCTTATTAACTTTGTGTTAATATCTCGCAATCTCTACAGCTCGTTATCTCTGACTGCCTCATCTCGCGATGTCCGGCCGCTTTTATACCCTGTTCGATCTTTCAGGAACTATCTATCCTTTTTCGTCGCTAGAATATTCGAGTATAAGGACGAGCGTTAGTCATAGATAACGCAACTAAAACCTAGACTAATAATACAACTATGAGAGAAGCTATCTTAATACTACACTAAACCTAAATAAATTGTTACTATTAAATTAAAACAAGTAAAATTTGTAACATTATTATGCGGTTAAACAAATTCTAATGCACGTGCCTATACTGCTTATTGTGACAAACTGTGTGAAACGGGCCGAGTGTGTAATAGCTTCTTCGCTAAGGAGCTCTGGAGCTACCACTCAATCGGACACCTACTGTAAACAATAGGGAGCGCGAGAACAACAGAGCGTAATTTCAGCGGACGCAGTGAGGTGGGGGAACGACCCTTAATGGGTATAAAAAGGAGAGAAAAGGAGCTAAAAAAGAGTTATGTTTGAAAAAAATGACTTACCTCGATGGTGTTTTCTTTAAAAGGAAGGGTACCATGGAAATGGAGTAATCCGATGATGATGTCTTTTCGGCGTTGTTAACTCTTTTTTAGTTTTTATAGGGTTGATGGTTTTAACTAATATATCTTTAATGCACTGTTATGTTTTTGCGCGCGCGCGGCTTAACGATTTTGAATTTTTGTTTAATTATGTTTAGTTTGACACTAATTAATTCGGCAAGGGCCACAAGGCGGCTATGATCAACCCTTTTTCAGTATGCGTTTGGCAGGGACAAACGATTAAAGCACACTGCCTTATAATTTTTCGTTTTTTTCTTCTCTCGCTTCTTGACTCCACGAATATAGGTAGGTACACTCGTATTTTTAAATGGGTCAGTTTAAAGGAAATAGGAAAACGGAATATCAGGTGTGATAAACAAGGACACATCGAGATTGGTGTGTATTAGAATGGCTCCAGTTTTAATTTTAATATTTTAAAATCAAATAAGCAAAAAAGATATCTGGTTTTCTTATCCCAAGGTACCGAGTGTTATTTATTTTTAACACCAGGTTGAAATCAAATTTCAAAAAATAAATAAATAAAATAAAATAAAAATGTTTGGTAGTTCAAAAACTTAACTAAGGGCATGGAAACGAACCATTTCTCCCCGACCCTGAGAACAGCCAGCGTGCGGTTCTAAGAAGCAATAGGCAATGGGCAAAGCTTTACCAATGGCCGTTTGAGTTCGCCAGTGGCTGTTTGCACATTTGCTACCCTCGGAACATTATCCTTGCCAGGAAATAATTCTATAATACGGCCTAGCAACCAATCTAGTGGGCGGCGATTCTCGTCCCGAATGAGAACTAAAGTTCCTATCTCCACAGGGGAGGTCATGAAATCCGTCCATTTCGACCTTTGTTGTAGGGTGTGTAAATATTCACTAGCCCACCTTTTCCAAAAGTGATCATGCATTTGCAATAACAAATTCCAACGCGAAAGCCGATTTATAGGGACATCCGAGTAGTCAGGATCGGGCAAACACGTCGGGGGTTGCAAGTTTAGGAAATGTCCTGGGGTAAGCGCCGTAAAATCCGTAGGATCTGAAGAAATAGCTCCTATTGGTCGTGAGTTTAACACCGCTTCGATTTGAATTATGAAAGTATTAAGTTCTTCATAAGTAAGAGTCTGATTTCCCACGACTCGAGTCAAATGGGTTTTTGTAGACTTTATGTTGGATTCATAAATTCCACCGAAATGTGGACTGGCACTTGGCATAAAGTGCCAACGAATACCTTGCGCTGTCGCTGCGTCAGTGAAGATTTGTTTTAAGTAGTTCCAACCCCCCTGGAAATTTCCACCATTGTCAGAAAATATATCGCTCACGTGACCTCTACGTGCGATCAGACGCCGCAGCGCGGCCAGAAACGCTTCCGTCGTGAGTTCAGATACGAGCTCCAGGTGAACCGCGTGAACCACCACGTCAATGGCGAGCATAATGTAAGCTTTATAACAGCGCGCCTTACGAAGGCGCCCTAAGGTCACTGAGAAAGGACTGCAAAAATCTATCCCAATTTTTGAAAAAACCGGCGCTTGGCGCACCCGATAAGCGGGTAGATCCGCCATTGGAGGCTGATAAGCAACGGGCTTTGTTTTCCAACATGGCAAACATTTTGTAAGTATATTTCGAATAACTTTTCGTGCGAAAAGTTCTGCGCGATTATGCAATGCGTGGTGTGTATACCACAATGTAAATTTACCGTGTGAACATGAAAAATCAACAGTTCTGTCAATCGGCATTTACTCGGCAAAGGTAAAGGAATTTTTTTATCATATTCCAATTCCGAGTGGCAGAGCCCGCCTCCGATTCGCAAATTACCGTGAGGGTCTATGAAAGGTTTGAGTTTTTTAAACCACTTCGGCAACTCTTCTTGGTTCGTCAATTTTAAAATTTCCATTTCAAAATAGACCGACTGTACATTTTTGGTAATAAAAAGTAACGCGGTTCGATATTCTACCAAAGTGATATATTTATATCGAGAAATTTCAACTTTTTGTATCCTATCTCGAATTTGTAAAAGATAAGCGACAATCCTTTGTAATTTTAACAATGAACTATATTTTTCTAACAAGTCATTTATCAAAGGAGAATTAAAATTTTGAATCGCAAAAAATATTTGGTTTTTTGCTTCTACCAAAACAAGGTCTGATTCATCCAGTGGCGATGAAATTGAAAAATCCTATTGTTCTTGGGGTGAACAAAGAAAGGAAGGGCCCTGCCACCATAGGGTGCAACTCAGAAGATCGGAGGCGAACATCCCCCTGGTACCGCAGTCCGCAGGGTTGTTGGTACCGCTAATGAGAAACCAGTTTTGCGGCGGGACCTTTTCCTGTACAAATGAGACCCTATTGGCCACGTAGCTTTTCCAGGAGTGGGGGGATTTTTGTAACCATTGTAAAGCTACCGCACTATCGGTAAAACAAAAAATGTCGCTAAATTGAAATTTCCGTGATAAATTGTTAACTGTAAAATCTATCAATTTGGCAAGTAAAACCATAGAACAAAGTTCTAAACGCGGGATGCTTACAGTTTTAAGCGGCGCAACTTTGCTTTTGCTGCATAATAAATAATTTTTTATTGTATTGTCTTGATACGAGACTCGTACGTATATAACAGCGCAATAAGCTTTTTCAAAGCTATCGCAAAATCCGATCAACTGAACCGATGTTGATTTGCGAATATCAATATGACGTAATATTTTAAGGTGCCGTAGCAAATTTAATTCAGATTGAAACTTTCTCCATTTTGCGGCTATGTCTTCAGGAACCTTTTGATCCCAAGAAAGTTTTAAAAGCCACAAATGTTGGATAAGTATTTTTGCGCAAATCGTAAGCGGAGTTAAAAAACCAATGGGGTCGAAACATCGCGCTAGATTTGAAAGCATTATTCGCTTGGTGCAACTTTGATATGATCAAACTGATAAAAAAATGCATCAGAGGTAGGGTTCCAACGTAAGCCAAGAATTTTTAACGTATTCCGGCTATCCTCATCGAAACAAAGGGCGTCGGTTTGGATATGAGACTCGGGTAAGTCTGAAAGTATGTCGGGGTGATTGCTGGCCCATTTTCTTACTTCAAACCCAGCTCGAGAAAGTAAAGAAATTATTTGATTTTTCATCAAAATTAGGGTGTCCAGTGAATCACTAGTTCCCAAGATATCATCTATATAAGAGAAATGAAGAATAAGCTCGGTTGCTAGGGGCAGATCCGAGTGATCGGTTGCTAACTGCTGCATGGTGCGCAACGCAAGGTAGGGCGAACAAGTGATGCCAAAAACAACAACATTTATTTCATAGTCTGAAATAGGATCTGAGGGATTAAAACGCCAAAGAATCCTTTGAAATTTTCTATCTTCTGGGCGCACTTCTATCATCCTGTACATAGTCCGTATGTCTGTAACAAAGATGTATTTTCCAAAGCGAAAATCGAGAAGCAATTTTACAATATCATTTTGTAATTTGGGCCCAGTGTAGAGCGCATTATTCAAACTGACATGTCTCGGTGAGGCGCATGCGCTAGCGTCGTACACAATTCGTGCGGGAATTGTCGTGGACTCTTTTTTGCAGATTGCAAAATGAGGGATGTAGTAATAATTATTTATTTCTTTAAGTAGGGGGGGGGCACAGCGGTCATATGTTTATTTTCCAAATAATCGCGCATAATGTCAGAATAAGCCGTGTATGAACTTTGGTTTTGTATTAGTCGTCGCTCCAAGGAATAAAACCTTTTTAATGCCATGGATCTAGAATCGCCAAAATCAGGGGAATTGATTTTAAATGGTAAGCCAACCATAAAACGCCCTTGGGGCGTAATTTTAGTAGTTTCTGAGAAAAACTTATCACAGTATTTTTCTTCGGGGCTGCACCTCCAGCACCTTTTCGACCTCCCAAAATTTTTGAAGAGTAATATCTAACTCTAGGTTAGCGGAATTGGTAAAAAATGTTTTTATTTGGCTATTTAAACCCGAACATGACAAAGTCTTTCCCAAAACCGTGTAGCCGAAATAAGTATTGACAAAAACAGGTTGATTCTGGCCGAAAGAAATTATACCATCCCTTAAAATGTAGGGTACAATATCGTTACCCAAAAGCAACTGTACGAACCCAGGCTTTATAAAATTAGAGTCCGAAAGTTGAATATTTTTTATTTGCGATATCTCTTTTAAGCCTATATTGCATGGGGGTAATTTGTCGCATATTTTATCCATAATTATGGCATTGGAGCTAAAAGTTTCGGAAGAATCGTAAAGCGAACCAATAGTAAGTTGTATCTCCGATTTTGCAGATGTGGTCATCTTGTCTAGACCATGCAAAGATGTGGCAACATTGTATTTATGCAATCCGAATTTATTAGCACAAGATTTAGTAATAAATGTATTTTGCGCCCCTGTGTCAAGAATGGCCCGAAAAGTTTGCCAATTGTGAAAGGCGTCTTTTATTTTTATTAAAAGTGTTCCCAACATTGTTTCCTGGTCATTCAACATCATTCCTACCTGAGTTTTCTGACCTCCAGAAGGTCCCGCAGTTACAGTGAGAGTCCCAGAGGAAGACTGAGAGTCCACGTGATCAGGCAAGGGGGAAGTCCCTGAGGGGGGGAAATGAAGAAGACTATGGTGCGCTGTAAGCTGTGGGCAATATTGGCAACGTTTCGACGAAGGGCACGCATAAACCCCGTGTCCTGGGTTTAGGCAGTTGATGCACGCATGTTTTGACTTAATGAAAGCGAATCTTTCAGAGGGCGATTTATTTAAAAACTCATGACAGCGGTATATTATGTGTTTTTGATTGCAAAAATTACAATGGGATTGTCCTTGGGGACGTTTTTGCTGGTGAAACACCTTTTTTGGCTTACCAACGAAGCTGTTGCCGCCCCTAGGGAGGTCCGGTGACGCTTTTTCGTGCGGTTTAATGCTAGAATCGATGGCGATTCCGGTAGCACATTCGAGCGCCGTACAACGTTTTAAAGGAAATCCCTAACATGCTCATATTTCGGTATGTCGGTATTTCCTTGTGTTTGCTCATAGGCGAGGCGTGTGGTAGGGGGTAACCGATCCAATATTATGTAACCAAGTACAAAATTCCAGTTGTCTGGATTTAGCTTCATAACTTTTAAAGCCGCGGTATGCTTACTAAAAGTGTCGACTAAATTCCGTAGCGCTTGCGCATTTTCGCTTTTGATGTATGGCGAACTCTCGATAGCTCTCCAGTGATTGAAAGCACGCAAACGGGGATTATGAAAACGTTCGACGAGCGTAGTATAAGCCATTAAATAATTTTCGTTTAAAATAGGGATATCCACGATTAGCTCTTTGGGAGAGCCATCTAGGCAAGACAACAACAAATTAAATTTTTGCATATTGCAAATCGAGCGATTATTTTGAACCGACGTATTAAAACTTTGTAAAAAAGTCGGAAATGTGGCAATATCGCCAGAAAAGACCGGTAGCTTGAATTTCGGCAACAAGGCATCGCTCTGAATAGCTCCAGCACCCGCTAATGTGCCTTGGGGCATAAAAGTACTATTAAAAACGTTAGCCGGGTCTTCCAAAGGAGCCTCAAATAAATCATAAAAGATTGTCTCAATTTTCTGTACCTTTTCAAAAGTAGAGGTTTGCAATTGGTTTTCGACATCCAAGCAAGTCTGATCCTCCGCTATTAGAGCTAAGAGAGTGTTGTGATGCTTTTCAAAATCTTTGAGGACTTTTCTCAAGTTTCTGAAACTAACTTTGAATGAGTTTTTACTTCCAGAATCAAGGTGGGCCTCGGTAGCCAATTTTGAAATAGAATTTAACTGATTTATTGCTGTCTGCCTAAGAGCTTTTGCTCTGGCGATTTTGGTATCCGTATTTACGGTCGGCATGATTTCTTATTGCAAATGCAAGATTTCCCTCGTGAAAAAATAATAAAATTTCCTTACTCAAAGTAACTTTTTGAGCAAAAAATGTTACAATGGTGTAACAGACCGAAGCTTTTTTTTTACAAAATAATTTTTGAGGAGAGGAGATTTGAAGTACAGAGTGTACTCAAAATATTTTTACACTTAAAATAGTCTATTTGTAAGTGCAAAATCCAATTTGATACTCCGACAATAATTAAAGTTGTTGTCAAGCCAACTTCTTTTTTTGTATTTAAAAAAGTCGTGGCAAGGACAATGTTCGCGCGATAAACGAATTTATATTCAATGCAAAGAGGCAAACTAGCCGATTTATTTTGAAGGTCATTTATTTAAATATAATTTAATCTTGTAAATAAAATCTATATGTTTGTGGCGGATTCATTTTACAAACACAACTTTTTCTGGGTATTACGCCACTAGTAAGGAAAAATTATTTTAAAAAATTATAAAAAACCACTGCTTTTCTCCTAGAAAAATAAAAATCACTAATTTGTCAGTGGCTTTCTATAAAAATAAATAGTTGCCTAGTAAAACCTAAACCACTTATCTTTTAATTGAATTTGAATACGCTACGTTTCGATTGCCAATCTAGAAAATATAAATAAAAGCTTGAAAACGATTGTAGATTGGCAATCGAAACGTAGCGTATTCAAATTCAATTAAAAGATAAGTGGTTTAGGTTTTACTAGGCAACTATTTATTTTTATAGAAAGCCACTGACAAATTAATGATTTTTATTTTTCTAGGAGAAACGCAGTGGTTTTTTATAATTTTTTAAAATAATTTTTCCTTACTAGTGGCGTAATACCCAGAAAAAGTTGTGTTTGTATAATTTAATCTTAATATTTACTTAACCCCACAAATTAAAATACCACCAAAGCTACGTTTTACCCTTAAGGAAAGGTTATGCTTGGCGCAAAAAAGGAGCTATAGGTAGTATTTTACCAGATATAGGTTTTGCATATGAAAATGAAAAACCACATTAAGAGGGCTAACTTCACCCCAATGCGTCCTATACAAAAATAGTCCTGTCCCCGAGATCCGGCTCGAAGGACCAATGAAACGGGCAGAGTGTGTAATAGCTTCTTCGCTAAGGAGCTATGGAGCTACCACTCAATCGGACACCTACTGTAAACAATAGGGAGCGCGAGAACAACAGAGCGTAATTTCAGCGGACGCAGTGAGGTGGGGGAACGACCCTTAATGGATATAAAAAGGAGAGAAAAGGAGCTAAAAAAGAGTTACGTTTGAAAAAAATGACTTACCTCGATGGTGTTTTCTTTAAAAGGAAGGGTACCATGGAAATGGAGTAATCCGATGATGATGTCTTCTTTCGGCGTTTTTAACTCTTTTTTAGTTTTTATAGGGTTTATGGTTTTATATATATATTTATCGGTTTCACAACGTTCTACGTCTTCCGATACCCAATCTCCACTCGTTTCTGTTTGCCCATAATTCATCATCTAGGCCTCTTATTCTTATTTCACTATCTATTCCTTCTCTCCAGCTTCTCCTTGGTCTTCCTCGTTTTCTTCGGCCAGTTGGTTTCCATTGTAATATTTGTTTAGGTAGTCTTCCATCATCCATTCTTTGTACATGTCCGTACCACACCAGTTGTTTTGTTCTTATATCATCCACTAGAGTACGTTCACCCACTGTCATATTTCTCTTATTCTTTGGTTGGTAACTCTTTCTCTTTTTGATTTCCCTGCTGCTCTTCTCCAATAGTCCATCTCCGTAGCGGAAAGCATTTTTTCTGTTCTATCTTTGATTGGCCATACTTCTGAGCCGTATGTAATAATACCTTTTACAATGGTGTTATATATAAGCTTTTTGTTATGATTTGATATACTTTGGTCCCAAATTATTCCATTTAATAAAGTTATTGCTTTTCTTCCTTGTACGTTTCTATCTTTTATAGCTTTGTCTAGTGTTCCGTCAGCTGTAATTTTTAGACCCAAGTATTTATACTCATCACAGGACTGAATTCGCTGCCCAGTATTTAAGATTAGATCCTGTTTCGTTCCACCAATACACATATACTCTGTCTTATTGATATTAACCTCTAGTCCCCACTTCTTGTACTCTTCTATTAGTTTTCGTGTCATATATTCGAGGTCGTCATAATCCTGAGCCACCACTATCTGATCATCGGCGAAACATAAAGTATACAAGGTGGTTTCATTCAACGGAATTCCCATGTTTTGGCATTTTCTCTTCCAGACTTTAAGGACCTGTTCCAAATATATCTTGAAGAGCGTAGGCGAGATACAGCAACCTTGTTTAAGACCTTTATTTACTTGAAAGCCTTTGGTTAGTTTTGCTTTTATTTTAACTTTTGCCTTACTATTGCGGTATAACTCTTTGATGGCCTTAATTAGTTGTACACTTATGTTTGTCTTTTCCAACGCTTTCCAAAGTAGATTTAGTGGTATACTATCATATGCCTTCTGCAAATCTACGTAAAGCAGATGGAGCTCTTGTCCGTATGCCATTTTCTTTTCAATAACTTGGGTTATACAAAAGAGATGATCTGAAGTCGATCTACCCGCCCTGAAACCAGCTTGTTCTTCTGCCTCCATATCTTTATATTCGCTCTCCACTTTATTCCTTATTATTTTACCATATATTCTGCTTAGCGTACTAGTTACAGATATACCTCTATAATTGTCACATATATCTTTCCTTCCTTTTTTGTGTATTGTGGATATATATGACGTTTTCCACTCAGTTGGTACTACAGCTCCATTTAAATATCTTTGGAAAAGATTCCGTAATCTACAAAACAATTCTTCAGTGCCATATTTAATAAGTTCAGCTGGGATATTTCCGGGTCCGGCAGATTTACCGCTTTTTAAGGTTTTGCACACGTTTTTGACCTCAGATATTGTGAGGGGTACTGGAGATCCCATCGTTCTAATGATATTGTCTCTTTCGTCTTCCTTGAATTCTGCTCTATCTTCAGTTAAAAGTTTTTTAAAATGCTCATCCCATTCTTTGTCTGGTATTGGTGAAATAATATCTCTACCTGTTTCTTTTTTGATCGATCTTATAGTTTTCCAGCTTTCGGTACTTCTCCTACCTCCTAAGTAAGAATCTATTTTCTGGCACTTTTGCATCCATGATTGATTCTTCTTATCACTGATCATTCTTCTCACCTTTGATTGCGCGATTTTGTATTCTTCTCTGCTTCTATCTGTCTTTTGGGATAAGTACGTGTGATATAATTTCCTTTTTTCCTCTATTTCACTTTCAATCTCAGCATCCCACCAGTATGGTTTTGTTCTTTTAGGAGTTTCTTCCACTAATCCTAGTGCTTCATTTGCAGCTTGATGGATGCTTAATGTGATACATTCGTATTCCTCATCTGGGGTTTCACCTGAACTTGAATTAAGTTTTTCGTTCAGTCTCTTTTTGTATAAGTTTTTTACGCTGTCATGTTCTAGGCTTAGTAGATTATATTGACAGTGATCAATTTCCTCATTCACTGTATCATCAAGATTTTGTTGATGGAGGCTTCGGCCTTGATAAGGAAAGAGAATTTTGGTCTCCAGAAAATAGTGATCACTTCCGCATGTTGATCCACGCTTTGTTCTGACATCTTGAATTTTTAGTTTTGTCTTTTGTTTAGTGATAAGATAATCAATGACGGATTTCAGGTTTTGTGAGGGTTTGGTCCAGGTATATTTGTGTATTTTCTTATGTTGGAAAAAACCGTTTTGGATTTTTAGGTCTAATTGCTCACATACTGTGATAAGCCGGTTTCCATTGTCATTAACAACATCTTCTCCATATTGGCCAACTGTCAGATCATTTACTCTGTTACCTGTTCTACTATTTAAATCTCCCAATATTACAATTTCTCTAGATGTACTTACTGCTGATATTTCATTGTGGATTTCTTCAAAAAAATTGTCTTTCACGGCTACATTTGCATCGTCATTATACGCATAGATTCCAAAAATCGTAAGTCTCATTCCTTTTATTGTTATATTCATTCTTATTAGCCGTTCATTTACTGCTTCCCAGTTGGTGATATATTTTCTAAATCTTTTGTTGACCAAAATAGATACTCCTTGTTGCGCATGTTTTTCTTTTGCCACTCCGCTATAGAAATGGTCATACTGTCCTAGGTTTTCAGATCCTTTTCCTTTCTTCTTCGTTTCTGTTAGTACAGCAAGGTCAACCTTCATTCTGCTGCACTCATGGACTATATCATTCACTTTTCGACTCATTCCTTGTACGTTCCATGTACCAAAAATCATATTCCTGTTTCTTTGCTTGGTTCGTCTTAGGTTTTTCATTTCTTTCCGAGGCGTTTGATTGGGTTTTTTAACAGTGTACGTTTTTTCCGGGTATCAGAGAGTTAGTCTAATGCCCCAACCCCCAACCTGGAGGACCAGGTGATTTTTGATCGAGGTTTTCTTCCCCTAGCCTTTGACGATTCCAAGGCAGCATCTTCTTCTTTTATACTATCCCTAAAAGAAAGGGTTGCCACCTGCGCTATGATCACCGTACCGAGGTCCATCCTCTCCGCCTTTCATACCGATGTGGTCTTCTCCCGTAACCCTGGGAATGGGACCCTAAACAGGTGCTAACTCTCCGGGTCAGAGAGTACCTGGAATCTACGGAGGGCAGGGGTCGATTCATTTCCCCTGATAGACATCTGACGAGGTCTACCCCGTACCCATTGTTTATGGTTTTAACCGCACTAATATATCTTTAATGCACTGTTATGTTTTTGCGCGCGCGCGGCTTAACGATTTTGAATTTTTGTTTAATTATGTTTAGTTTGACACTAATTAATTCGGCAAGGGCCGTAGATTGATGCCACAGGGCGGCTATGATCAACCCTTTTGCAGTATGCGTTTGGCAGGGACAAACGATTAAAGCACACTGCCTTATAATTTTTCGTTGTTTTCTTCTCTCGCTTCTTGACTCCACGAATATAGGTAGGTACACTCGTATTTTTAAATGGGTCAGTTTAAAGGAAATAGGAAAACGGAATATCAGGTGTGATAAACAAGGACACATCGAGATTGGTGTGTATTAGAATGGCTCCAGTTTTAATTTTAATATTTTAAAAATCAAATAAGCAAAAAACATATCTGGTTTTCTTATCCCAAGGTACCGAGTGTTATTTATTTTTAACACCGGGTTGAAATCAAATTTCAAAAAACAAAATAAATAAAATAAAATAAAAATGTTTGGTAGTTCAAAAACTTAACTAAGGGCTTGGAAACGAACCACTGTGTAACTAGAAAATAGGTGTATTGTGATGGTCTGTGCAGTCTATATTTTATTTTTTGGACATCAAACCCCTTAATAATCATTAATAATAATGATTTGCTACTATTAATATTATATTATCTATATACGCTAGTGAATATCGACATAAAAAAAGGAAAAATTGTAAACGCGCAACATTTTAAACACCTTAAGAAAGCATTTTTCGGGCACTATAGTTCTATAGTTTTTTTCCCGCTAGATAAATTTTCTACAATTCAAGGGTAACCACAGCTCTCCAGGTCTATTCGTTGCGGAGAAACGTCCAGTCAAAGATGATTAATTTTTTCCAAAAAGTGAAATTTTATCGGCACGGTCATTTTTCAAGCCACTTACTCACAAAACTACTTGTCCTAGAAAAAATTCATAGTAAAAGAATTTGTAGATAATTGAATTGGCTTCAATCTGGTTTAAAAATAGTGCCTCTAAGTTTCGGATTTTTTGTTCTGTTGTTTATGGTTTAAATTTATGTTTCTGTTTATTTGTTTTGTGTATAAAAATATTGTAAACAACATACTATTCTAAACTGTTAAATCCACATTCTTTTAGTTTTTTAAATATATTTATAAATACATATTGCTCAGTAGCCACAGTGTCAAAGTATAGCCTACGTGGCTTTTTGATGACGGTTTTATAACACCTGTTTTTTTAATCGACTATTAACCCCACAATTTCAATTTTTTTTTAATTGTTAACGATTCAAGCCAGAGTAACGATACTTGGCACGCATATCCACCTTTTAGTGCTGATGATGAGTTGTCAAAAAAATTACATTTATGGCCCCTAAGGGGCGTATGGAGGCTAAACGTATTTTTAAATTATCCATTATACCTTCTAGACTATTGCACCTCTAAAATGTTTTTTTTGTTTTCTGGAACATCGGTGGTTTACAATTTTTTTCGTTTTGGTCCAAACTGTAATACCTAGAGACTTGATACTGTGTTAAAGCCAATAGAATTGCCTATAAATTCCTTCCCTATCACTTTTCTCTAGGACCGTTACTTTAGCTGGTACAAGGCTTAGTTTCAGTTTTTGCTGCACATCGTAGACCATATGTATCTCTGCAACCAATGAACCTAGGAAGCTAGAGTTGCGCTGAGATTGTGGAGAATTTGGGGGGCTTTAGAAAACTATAAACCAAAAATACCCAAAAAAAATTTCTTAAGGTATTTTTTTTTTAATCTAACAAAATGCATGATTTTCGAGTCCCTCGGGAGTAGCACAGGGATTTCAGGGTTGCAAACTTGGGTGTGAACTACCCTGAAGGATACTAGCAACATATCAAAAAATTGTAGATACATGCACGTTTGCAATGTTAAATGCTTTTATTGGCTGGCCTTATTTACAAATGCGCTCTTATTTTAATAATTTAGTACAAAGTCGGTTAAAAATCTGTCTTGCTACCAAATCGCGCTATTATCCTAAAACTGACTTGATCTAGTTTTTGCGACATTATTCATGAATCCGATTGTACATACTGTTTAGCAGTGGTAATCTGATGGGGAAGAGAGACAAAAAATAGAGATGGAAAATGCAAAAATATTATACTTTAAAACCTTCTATGTTTACTAATTTTACTGTAGGGAAAATTTTTAGTTTAAAGTATTTAGTCGTGTGCACCCGGTAAGTGAAGCCAAGACGGC